>JAJHSJ010000016.1:12482201-12560532 GCA_021015155.1 Magnolia officinalis | reverse complement strand
CCATTTAATATAAATTAATTGGATGGTTTTTGATCGTTCGATCACTGTTATTATTGTATTATGATCCATACATAAGGGTCCTTGCAATTTGGATGGCGTGGATAAATGTGCATGTATACCACATGCACATGAAATGCCAGACTTAACACATGGTGTTCAGCTACCATTATCTTCATGCCCATGTTGTGATTTGTCGCTTTTGTATTTGCATTTGCCTTTGAAATCGTGTTTCAGTTGAATATCGTGTTTGGATGCATGCTGTTGACACTAATAACAGTGATTAATTCAATGATGTGGAATGCCAAATTGTATTATCCTTTTCTTTTCTCACTGTTCATTCTAGCCAAACCCAAATAGTTGGGACAAGGTTACGATGTTATGGATGTGATCTGGCCATTCATATCGAGGGACTAGGCTCCTAATTTAGATTACTATTTTTATTTATTTATTTATTTAATTTAATAATGTAACAGATATTTTATTCAAAATAAATAACCTAGGAGCACATCAAAAGGAAGGCATGGAGTTGCTGAGCGCCAATACAAAGATTTCCAAATTTCGAATTACGTTGCTTTCAAGTTGGATTTTAAAGGAATGCAACTGCAACTTAAGAAATGCAAAATGCAATTGCTTGTCCTCCACGGAAGCTTGCTTTCATTCTCTCAATGATTTACAATTGCTTTGTCACTTTAGGGAGATTTGTTTTAAAATCATATATCGGGAATTTAGGGATATTGCCGTTCCTTCGCTAAGGGGTCTATGAGCTCTCTGAATGTTTTAAATATATCATTACACTTGATATCGCACTTGGGGAATGTAAATATCGGGAAATATTGCAGATATTGTGTAAAAAAAATTGCAGTCTTAGGGAAACGTTCAGGAAACTTTAGGAAAATGGTGGAACTTTTCAGTAAAACTTCAGGAGATGTTAAGGGTCCGTTTGGGTAGGGAACCAGTATAATCGGGATTAAGTCTAATCCTGATCTTGTCAGGTCCCATGCCCTTCATGTAGGATTTACCACAATAAAGCAGTCCTTTCCTCCACCATATAAAAAATAAAAAAATGAAGTTTTAGGAAAAATTAAAACACCACTCGTTGTGTTTTGTGAAGGAATGCCTCTGGTTTAGCGCGCTGAATTGTATGCGGAGGGCATGGAGCCCAACAAAGAAACAGGATTAGAGTTGATCCTTATTATGCAGGATCCCCTACCCAAAAAGACCTCAAAAGACACATGAAGGTTAAGAATTTTCTATTGTATAATACCTGTAATTTATGCTTGGTTGTTATTCTTATGAACAGATAAGGCAGAGAGACTGGTTGCAGATGCTGCTGCATATGGGTCACAGTTGGTTTTGTTTCCAGAAGCATTTATCGGTGGTTATCCCCGTGGCTGCACCTTTGGTGTTACAATTGGTAGCCGTTCAGCCAAAGGAAAAGAAGAGTTCCGGAAGTATCATGCTTCAGCCATTGATGTGCCTGGTAAAATCTCTTTCTGTTTGGAGAAATTATGAGATTCATGCACATTCATGAATGTACGGTTTGCTAATGTACAGGATTCTGTCCATGTGGTTCAATGGTTTGATGATCCAAACCATCTACTTGATGTGCCTCACCTGGATAAGGGATTGCCTGAGAGTTTCTCACGTTGGGACTTGGTAGATTCTAACTTTGGTTGTTGGACCACTTTTCGTCGAATGTGGCACTGCTATGTTGTGTCTCAGCTGTTTATTTGTGGGCCTAGAAGATTTTTGAGTCATCCCTCATCCTCAGCCGGTCATGTCAGAGCAACAGTTTAGATCACTGAGCTGTGCTTCCACATGTACACATTATTACACATTAATGAACTGTACTTTTCCTGGTTAACATGACCCTATATAATTCCTCTTCCATTTTATTGATGGTCAGTTTTGGTTTTCGAAGCAAATAGACCTGTTGGCTGATAAATGCATGGTTTCCAAGCATTTCATTTAGGTACTCGTTGAAACCATGCTAAGATAAGTTGCAGCACAAATAGAAGGTAGATATTCATGGAAATTAATACCAGCTAGTTACATAATGACCTGCATTCCCACGGATCCTCTTAGTGAATGCGTAAGTACATTATTCATACCCGAAAACCACATATGGTATGTGTATTTTCAATGATTGCTGTATTCCACTAGGACTCGTGGATAGATGGCAGTGCTGTCAACAGCCTATGCTGGTGCTGTTTAAAGCCTGAATTTTGAAATATTTTCGGCCTATTCAAAATTTTGGTTTTGCTCAGCCCATGCAGCAAGTGGCTTCATGTTGTTTGACATGATGGTGTACAAGATCAGACAGTGGGCCACTTCCTTCCAAAAGATTTTCAATTAAAATGAAAAGTGTGGATGAAGTCAAGATGAATCAAGTGGAAATTGGAAAAGGGAAAATTTTGGATCTCCATGAGCTCTATAGATTAGATTGTTGTTGTTTCTTTGAAATATTACTTCCATGAGGTTGTGCCCTTTGCATGGTAAAACTCGGACGAGTTGGCTCGGACTTGGTGGGACCTAATCTAGTTTGATGCCCCAAGTCACTCCTGATTGGGTGAGTTGGGCTGATTTAGACTTGACTCGCATGATCAAGTGGGTCCTAATTAAACACAAATCAAGCATAATTTGATAGTTAGGGCCAGTTACTTATAAATACAATAAAAAAGATGGAAAAAAATGTGGTGTGGTTTTCCCCATCTTTTGATATTTTCCAAAATGGTTCACTCTACTTTTGTTTACTGAATCTTGCTTTTTTTTTTATTTTTATTTTTATTTTTATTTTTTTTATTTAAAATTTAAAATTTAAAATTTTTATTGTGTGTTTTGATCTATAAAATAGGCCTAGATGTAGTTTAAAATTACTTCGTAAGCTTCCTTTATGTTTGCAATGAGTAAAGAAGTGAAAGAGCAACAGAAAAAATTGAAAATAAGAACTTTCATAATGGGCCCTTTATGGCTGTATTGACCCCGTAACAGTGCTGTTACAGACATGCCCCCCCCCCCCCCCCCCCCCCCCCCCCCCCCATCTTAAATAATAAACAAAAAATTTGTAACAGACCAATGTGTTTGATGTTTGCACGGGTAAACGAGGATGGTTGATGTTTGATTACTAGACATGTCCCCTGTTTTTGAATGGACCGATTCAATACTTTTAAGAGTGCCAAGTGTCATGAAACTTCACTCTCCAATGAGCATTGCTGTATTCCCTCCGAAAAGTTAGGAGCCTATTGGCATTCATTTTATAGAACTAATCACCTACAACCCTTTTTTCAACCATTTTGCAGTTGAATATATGTAATGTTTTCAAGTGTTAAAGGGAAGTCCTGAAGTTAAAAAAAAAGTGGGGTGTGCATATGTGCATACAACTGACTGTAGGGGTCATCCCTTCATTTTATGTTGCTATCTTCCATAAACGGGTCACTGATAGTAATCTGTGAGGCTGTTTGGATTTGGGCAAAGTTGTATCCCAACTACTAGTCATGACCAACCTACATGTCCATGGTTTACCAACCTGCTTGTGCACGGCAACTAATGAACTTTTGGAGAGGTAGTCATGGATGTGTGATCATTAGACCATTGATTGGGTGTCTTTAGTGGACAGGGGGAACTACTTGTCAATGGCCCTTTATAGTTTCGGTGCACATAAGGATCGTATTTATCTGTGCACGTGTGCAACGTATTTCAATGTGCCACGTGTGCTACCATCCAAGTTCAAGCATCCCACATGTGCATATGTGCCACCATCAATCTTCACCATTAAAAAATGTGGCACGTGTCAAATGTACACATGTAAGTGTGCCTCCAACCACTCTTTAATTTCCCTACATGTGCCACAATCTATCTTGTCCATGACACAGTATTGGAAACAATGGAGAGAACAACTAGCCACCAACAACATGTCCGTGACCAGCTAACCTTGACAGCATGCCATAGATTGATAGTCATGACACTACTTTGCCCAAATCCAAACAGGCCCTTTGCTTGCTCAATCATAAACTTTCAATCCAGCAATTCTGATCTCTCTCTTTTTCTTTCTTGTTTTGAAAAAAGCATGGTGTCCAGAACAGGTTTTCATTTTCCTTTTGTGTTTATTGAATGGGTTTACTGTTTCAAGCTTCTGGTTTATTTGGGCAAAGTTCTGGTCTTTAAAAAAAAAGAGCTTCTAGTTTATTTAATAGGAAGGCAAATGTTATCCTTTGGATTCAGAACCTTTAATCAATGTTATCACTATGTATGCATGCAGGTCCTGAAGTTGATCGCTTGGCAGCCATTGCTGGAAAATATAAAGTTTATTTAGTAATTGGCGTGATAGAGAGGGCAGGATATACACTTTATTGTACGGTTCTCTTCTTTATTCTCAAGGCCAGTACATGGGGAAGCATCGCAAAATCATGCCGACAGCATTGGAACGTATAGTATGGGGTTTTGGAGACGGATCGACTATTCCTGTCTTTGAGACTCCAATTGGAAAGATAGGTGCTGTCATTTGCTGGGAGAATAGGATGCCTCTTTTAAGAACAGCTGTATATGGGAAAGGTAAACCTTTTGACACTAGGCTTTTGCTGTAGTTTTAGTTATTATTATTTGAAAGTGGATCTTGGTGTTATTGTTTGTATCTTAGTTGCATGATCCTTTTAAGTTGGTGTTGCTCCTGCTTCAAAACACGCTTTGGGTTCGGGAAACTGCTCTAACTTCCTACTTGTAAACATTTTGAAACAGATGCTTCCCCGCTCTCGCACCCAAATCTATTGCCTCTTCACTTCATGCTTCGTGCAATTATAGTTTATATCTAAGTTAATTATCAGGCCCTCAATATGATTTAGTTCTGTTCATGCGGATGTGCATGAGATCCAAATTTTTTTCTGCTGCAACCTATCACTATCGAGCCGTATTCACTAATCACGCCATTTGGATACTCCTAGCAACTGATTGGAGGACTTTATACAAGTCTACAAGTGAAAAAAGAAAAAAGCGAGAATTCCAGGGGGCCGTTGACATTCAATAAGCAGCTAGGGGATCATCTGCCCTTTGTGTGATTTCTGAGGCATAGCCCATCCATGACGGGGCTCCTCAACAAATGAATAGAAGGATACATATATGGATATTGGCAATTACATTTCTTTAAGAAAGAGATTCTGTCCAAATGAACAACAATGGCATGGTTATAGAAGTCTATCTGGCACAGATATGCTTTAGTGGACATCATGGCATAACTTTTTGAGGTGTAGGGATCTAAAAGATCAAATGGAAGGATACGTAGACAAGTAAATCTCTTATGAGTTATGTAGTATTCCTTTTAAGGGATTCATCATTCGAAGGGAATTAGGCTACTAAATATTTTACATTTCATTTATGTTCAAGTAATTTAGAAAATAAAGTTGAAGGAAGAATGAATCCCCTTAACTATGAACCCCTGCATCTCTCACAAGACTGCTGTGCTTTTGTAGGCATTGAGATCTATTGCGCACCTACGGCTGATCCCGGGGACACATGGCATTCGTCGATGATCCACATTGCCCTAGAGGGTGGATGCTTTGTTCTGTCTGCGAACCAGTTCTGCCGAAGGAAAGACTTTCCACCTGCACCAGATTATGTATTCATTGGTCCAGAGGAAGAATACTTGCCAGATTCTGTTGTATGCTCGGGAGGCAGTGTGATTATTTCACCATCAGGAACTATTTTGGCGGGACCCAATCATGAAGGAGAGGCCCTCATCTCCGCTGATCTCGGTATGACTGCCTCCTTCGCAATCAATTCTGCTCAGATGATACTTATTTGGTAAATATGAAAAAATAATGTGCATGTGGGGGTATACCCATGATTCGTTCAAAAAATGAGGGAACTAGTTCCATGGTTTCAGGACTTGGACAAGTCCCATTTGACTCGTCCGAGTCAACTCAAGACTCAGTCAGACCCGATATGGTTTGAGTCACTTGACACCCTGAGTAACCCTCGACTCAGTCAAGTTAGACCAATTTATCCAGACCTGGGCGAGTCCCAACTCGACTCCAGACTGGACGAGTCGGTTTGAGTCCCCATGTCTTTTAACCATGAGATTTTCTGATCTGATGGCATGTGACCCAGCCGTTCTACATACCCCCTTATGTGCCAATGTGGCACACATCAATGGGTTCCAAGCTATCATCATGCAAGCCCCATTGTGTACTCTGGCCCAAGAATGAGGCTGGTCAGCTTGTTGGGCAGGCCAGTGTAAGTAAAAAAGTAATGGATGGGAATTGAGCAGTGATCCACATTGTGTGTATATGTGTGGCCCGCTTGATTCTTTATGGTGCATGCCTGATGGATAGCTTGATCTGGCACATGTTTTCCTTGAATTAGCAAACCTCATAGACACAGTACAGATAGATGCCCATGCATGCAAATGCACATGCAAATGAGCGCATGCTATGGCACGCGGATGTGATTGTATGGATTTCCATGAGGCATGAGGAATCATTTTCCCCATCCGCTCATTTCAGAGCTGATGTTCTGATCATTCATGAATGCATGATGATAACACCCACAGTGGGATGGGGGATATACCCAAATATATTCCAGACTGGAAGATCTGAAACATACACTCTCCCTTTTTCGGACCATTTTTGTAATTTTTCTCCACTGTTGATTTCTTAGATGCTGGTTGAAGGCGTGCAATTTTGGGCACCCTCATCAATGGGTGGGCTCCCATCAGATCAATGGTTTGGATCACCAAATCATGGGTGTCACCACTACAAAATGAGAGTAGAAATGCACCATTGACAGCTCAATGCATTAGGAACCAATGATTCCTCAAAATTAGGACTGCAACTTGGGTTCGGGTCAACCTGAACCCGATTGACCCAACCTGACTTTGGGTCAGGTTGTCAATGTCCTCGCTCAGGTTGGGTTCAGGTTGGAAAATGCCATCTGATTTGCAGTCGGGTTGGGTTTGGGTTGAGCAGATTCAGGTATGGTTAGATTGGTCAGGAACAATCACATGTATTTGGTTCAGGTTGGGTTGAGTATAGAGGAATTTGGGCACCTTGGGTTGGGTCAGGCTAAAGTTGGACCCTAAAACCCAACCCAACCCAACCCGCCCGATTTGCACCCCTACTCAAAATACAAGCCTGACCCCTTTTCTTGTTCTGATCCCAAACATTGCATTGATATTCCAAATAATGTGCAGATCTTTGTGAGATTGCATGGGCGAAGTTTGGTTTTGATGTGGTTGGACACTTCGCAAGGCCCGACATTCTGAGCCTGACAGTTAAGGACCATCCCTTGAATACAGTCACGTTCACATCTGGAGATAAAGTCGAAGGCTATCAAAAACTGTAACAGTCTCTTTCAACAGGTTTGCAGTTTGGATCTTCCTTTCCATTACTTTGTATGTATGACTGCCTAACTATGCTTATGTGTGTTTGGATGGATTGAAAATCGGTTCCTGTGTACTATATCGGTCACCACCGAAATGGGTCATATTGCCCTGCATTGGGCCATTTTGGGCTGATGCGGGGGCCGGTACGGCTGTATCTTGTATGGACTGAACTGGTTCAGATTAGGTGATACCTACCAGATTCAGACAATACTTGGGTGATTTGATGAAAGCTATATATTTTCTCTCATATTGGAAATTTACATACAGGGGTGGACTCCAGTTTGGGGACCATGTGATGCATGTATGACATCCAAACCGTTGATCAGATAGTCTGCCCATATTACTCTTAGGGCCTGTTTGGATGCCTGTAAGTTGGGTTAGTGGGAAGTGACTTACAGGAAAGTTACTTACAGGTGGTGTTTGGGGGAGAAAATTCACCTGTAAGTAACTTACAACCTGTAAGTCACTTACAGACAAATTAACCAAAAAACTGTAGGGGGATGAGGGTGAGAAGTCACTTCCCTGCAAGTCACTTACAGGCTCAACGGTTGGATTTTTTAAACAGAGGGGAAGATGGGAAAACGCACCAACTCACCAACCACCATTAATGCCATAAAGCTCCAACCAATGAAGAATCAGCTCAAATATTTATCTTGATGGGCTTAATGAAATGGCATATTTGATCCCATGCATTCTCATATGATCATAACATTTTGGAACAATTCCTTAATCTAAGCTCGGCTCGGTGCGAATATACAACTCTTTACTTGTAAGTAATTTATATGTCATCCAAACAGAAAAACTAAATTACCTGTAAGTAACTTATAAGCTATATCCAAACAGGTTAGACTATCACATGTAAGTCACAACTTAAAATAACTATTGGGCATCCAAACAGGCCCTTAGAGACCATGAATCAGGCTGATCAGTGAATCATATGGACTTAGAGCATGGGTACGAGTTGGGAAGAGTGGCTCCACTCAATTGCATGGAGGGCCTACCATGTTGTTGATATGGAATCCAGGCTGTTCTGACCCTTCATCTAGCCTAGATGAGTGAGTGGTAAGACAAAGCTTGGGCTGTTTTCCAGATTCAGGTGGGCTGCTGTGGTGATCAAGGGTGGGTGTCCTCTCTCACATTGTCCCCTGCATTATAGCCTACTGGAGTGTTGGATTGAGCTGATTTTTGGCAATTGGGGGGGTGATGTGAAGCAATGTGCCTGATGGATGGATGGATGGGTTGGATGGCCTGCATACATCACGTGGGTCCCACATCTTTCCGCCTCTTAATTATATGGTTTCATGGCTACCAGCCTCACCGGACCATTTGGGACCTGTTCAACTGACGGCGGATGACCTGGTACGGCCTGAAGAATAGGAATGTGGTAGAGCCATTTTGCCACAGTGCCTGTTGCAGGATGATGCTCAATTGGGACCGTCCATCTAGTGGGCCCATTCATGGATGGAACGTGATGTTGAAAATAATTCCTTCCAGAGGCATCGGTTACATCATTGGACTTTTTTTTCTTTTTTTTTTTTGTTTTTTTGTTTTTTTGTTTTCAGCTGCCTCTTATCAGATGGATCGGATCATCCTAATCACTTGTCTTTAATTTTTTAGCCATTCATGGTAGGGCCCACCAGGTTGAAGGTCTTGATTGACAGGTCACCCTATCACATGTGTACAGTAGAGAGAGAGATGGCTCTATCTCTCTTGATGGATACACGTGGTTGACATGTGGGCTGATGAAATACTGGTGCCCAAGAGCTTTGCTAAGCGCACTCGTGTGCAATAATGCTCATGTACACGGCAAACCTGTGCCAGCATGACAGGTGCGAGATCGAATCCATCCATCAGGTTGATCTGACCTTTTACATGTTTTTCTAAAAATAAATCTGGTTCACCAAGGATGTGGGCCCCAATATTAGAAAGAGGTGGATGGGTTACAAAACTTAAGTAAGTCACATAGACGTACATTATTTTTGTGTGAACTGTGGCCACCTTGATTAGTGGATCAACTTGATTCTTTGGGCTAAGGCACCAATATAATGCTGCCTATTTCTTGAAGACCTCTTCTTCTATATAATCTTGGACCCATCTTGTCATGTCATGCTGGTGCACGTGTAACTTGTATGGAGCTTTGTAGCACACGCGTGGGGCACGACGTAATGGGTCATATTAAAAAAATCATGTTGTCAGGTTACACACAACAGCCTGTTCTTTCTCACCTTCCTTAAAAAAAAAAAAAAAAAAAGATTTCAATAAGATCGTCCGGTTGATCAGATTTTGGAGGTGTGACCAACAATTTGGATGGTCTGGATTGCGGGCGCCTATGTACCACATGTGCACTGAATGGTGATGGTCATACTGCCTGTGTTGGCGAGTCGGGTGGTGTCGACGGAGTAAGATCCGGGAGCTAGTTTCCCACCGGACGCGGATTTCCTGAGAAAGCCCGGAAGTTCCTTCGCTGGTATGCTAAGTGGGACACACCGTGATGTTTGTGAGAAATCCACACCTTCCATCCGTTGTGAGAGATCATTTTAGGATGTGAGACCAAAAATGAGGTGGATACAAAACTCAAGTGGGCCACACGAGAGGGAAAACTGGAAAAAGAATTTTGTACCGTTGAAACGTTCCTGGGCTCTACCTTGACGTTTATATGCCATCCAAACCGTTTATAAGGTCATTCCCACTGGAATGAAGTGAAAACACCTAAAGCTTAGCCTGATATGAAACTTTGTGGCCATACAAATGTTTCAAACAGTGGTCACTGAATTCCAACTGTTTCCTGTTGTGCGGCCTACTTGAGTTTTGGATCCACCTTATTTATTTTTCTTTATCCTAAAATGAGCTCTCAAAACGGATGGACTGGATTTATCACAAAAATCATAGTCACTGTGGCCTCACAATGGATCCAGAACTTGTTCAGCAGGAAATCCGCTCTTTTTCCCACCGACTTGGTTGAAAATGGTACCACCGTCACGTGGGTCCCACCTTTGATTTTCCATTTATTTTAAAAGTGACTTTGATAAGATGATGCGAAACATCTTTTTCATTGGATGGAATAGGAATATAGATTGATTATAGGAAATTCCCCTCTTTATGTTTCAACCTATTAATGAGTGGAGAGAGGACTGGACTTTTGGGTCTTTTTATGACGAGTTCTCAAAAAATCTGGCTGGAATCATTGTGTCACATCCAGCAAGGGTGATAGTTTTACGCGGGGTGAACGGGATGAGGATAACTACTCCGAATCTACGGAGCTTCTCTGGACTCCTCACAGAGACTTCTCAAATCCACAAGAAAAGAAAGTAGAAAATAGAATAAATTCTAAAAATTTCGAAATTGATTAATTGATGATTAAAAACGAGTTCACAACCCTTTAAATAGGGGTATCAAGCAATGAGAAAGAAATCAGAATCAAACTACAACTAAAACTCCTAGAAATTGCGACTTATTATAAATAGTAAACTTACTATTTATAGACGGTCGTGATGTCTACTAGTGTGCAAGGTTTTCGGCCAAAAATGGTAAGTGTCCTATTTGACTTCACCAAACCGTTCTCCTAATTATTCTAAGCTCTTTTCACGTTGGGCGCAACTCCTAAAGCCCGACGGATGAAGAGTTATAATCAAATTAAAATTTACTATTTATAGTAAAAACGAAATTAAAACAGGGAAACGACCGTCGATCCAGGGGTTTTTTGCAATTTCGGGCTGCATAACTCGGCGTAACAGGGTTGGTTGGCTAAAGTAGCTCGTTCTACCCCAAAATCATATATTTTACGTCAGCTAACTCATTTCGGATTGCGAGATAAGCCCGATCTAAGGTCCGACGGTCTAGATCACTTCTGTCGTCGATCGGGCCTTTTCTGATCCATCTTAGCCATGAAACTGTCCGCGACCCGCTCTACATCAATCCCCTCAACTTCAAAAGAACTCGTCCTCGAATTCTCATTCTGCACTGGTTCATGATACTCGGTCAGGTCCGCGACGTTGAAAGTCCGTGAGATCGTCATGTCATCTGGAAGATCAACAACATAAGCGTTGTCATTGATCTTTCAAATGATTGGGACGGATCCAATCTTCTTATTTTTCAACTTGTTGTACGTCTCGGTCAGAAATCTCTCTTTGTGCAGATGGACCATAACATGGTCGCCCACTTCGAACACTTTTTGTCGTCGGTGCTTGTCCGCTTGTTCCTTGTAATTCTCGTTCGAGGCATGTAGCTTGGTCTACACTTCCGCATGGATGACCATGATCTTGTCTGCCATATGTTCTGCTGCAATGCTCGTGCCTGGGTGCTTGGGCAGAGGGACCAAGTCAAGCGTGTGGCGAGGCACTCGTCCATAGATAATCTGGAATGGTGATTTTCCTGTCGAACGGTTCACCATGTTGTTGAATGCAAACTCTGCTTGAGACAAGACCAAATCTCACTGCTTCGGTTTTTCTCCTGAAATACAGCGAAGGATGTTTTCCAACGTGCGATTCACAACTTCGGTCTGCTCATCAGTCTATGGGTGGTAAGCACTGCTAAATTGAAGTTGTGTATCGAATCGAGTCCACAAAGTCGCCAAAAGTAGCTAATAAACTTCGTGTCACGATCAGAAGTAACGGTCTTGGGGACCCCGTGTAGCCGTACGACCTCCCTAAAGAATAGATTCGCCACGTGTGTTGCATCGAGAGTCTTCTTACATGGGATAAAGTGTGTCATCTTGAAGAAACGATCTACCACCACGAACACCGAATCCATACCGCGTTATGTTCGTGGGAGACGACGCACGAAGTCCATTAATAAATCCTCCCAAGGACCGTCAGGCACAGGTAACGGGGTGTAGAGGCCCATATTCTTAGATTGCCAATTAGAGGTCTGACAAACATGACAACGTTGTACGGCTTTTCCCACATCACGTACTAATTGCGGCCTAGTAATACCGCTCTTCCACAAGAGCTCGAGTCTTGTCTCACCCAAGGTGTCCACCGAGGCCACCGCCACGTAGATCCTGAATAATCTGCTCCCTCAAAGAACTTTGGGGGATGCACAATCGATTCCCTTTGAAGAGAAAATCGTCTTGTATATGAAGGTCACTGGGGTGACCTTCTTGGCACTTCATCCAAGAATCTTTGAAGTCATCATCCTCTGCATACAGCTCCTTGAGACAGTCGAAGCCGACCACCTTGTTGCTCATCGTAACAAGTAGTGATGTACGATGGCTAAGTGCATCAGCCACTTTGTTCTACTGCCCTGACTTGTGCTTCAGAACGAACATGAATTCCTATAAAAACACAACCCATCTAGCATGCACACGATTCATGTTAGTCTGACTATTAATAAACTTTAATGCTTGATGGTCAGTGTACAAAACAAACTCTCTTTGAATCAGATAATGTCGCCAATGTCGCAGCGCCTAAATAACTGCGTACAACTCAAGCTCATAAGTAGACCACTTCTTTCGGGTTTCGCTGAGCTTCTCGCTGTAGAAGGCTACCAGCCTACCTTCCTATGATAATACTCCCCCAATTCTGACGTATGAAGCGTCACACTTAACCTTAAACAATTTGTCGAAATTAAGAAGCACCAAGATCGGTGTTGTAGACAAACGATGCTTGATCTCATGAAAGCTCTTGTCAGCTTTATCGGTCCACTGGAACGATCCTTTTTTCATGCAATCTGTTATAGGCGTGACTATGGTGATAAAATCTCACACAAATCGACGATAGAAAGTCGTCAACCCGTGAAAACTCTTCACCTCATGAATGTTTGTCGGAATCGACCATTCCCTAATAGCTCGCACCTTTTCATCGTCCACACGAATGCTTGTGGACGTTACAACAAATCCTAGAAACAACAGGCTGTAAGTTAAAAAACTACACTTCTTCAAGTTGAGGTATAACTTGTTAATTTGTAGGACCTAGACCTGCCTGAGATGTTTCCTGTGCTCCGCCTCATCCTGGCTATATATCAATATGTCATCAAAATATACTACCACAAATCAGCCAGTGAACGGTTTTAGAACTTGATTCATCAAACGCATAAAAGTACTTGGTGCGTTCGATAGGCCGAAGGGCATGACCAACCACTCATACAACCCTTCATTGGTCTTGAATGTCATTTTCCACTCATCACCGGGTCGGATACGAATTTGATGGTACCCACTCCTTAGATCTAGTTTAGAGAACACCTTAGCCCCTTCTAGCATATCGAGCATGTCGTCCAATCGTGGTATTGAGAACCGATATTTGATGGTAATTTTGTTTATTGCCTGGCTGTCAACACACATGCGCCAGCTTCCATCTTCTTTTTTTTGTGTTAATAATGCTGGTACGGCACATGAGCTCATGCTCTCTCTCAAGAGATCCTTACGGATCAATTCCTCCACTTGCCCCTGAAATATCTCACACTTCTTCGAACTCATCCGATAATGAGGGCGGCTGGGCAGGCTAGCCCGAGGGACGAGGTTTATGTGATGTTGGATATCCCTCATGGGGGGCAATCCATCAGGTAAATCCTCAGGCCAGATTTCTTTGAATTCGTTTAGCAACAGTCTTAAACTTGGAGAGATGTTTGAGGGTTCCTCTTCCTCGCTCTTCACCACTACGGCATATACTTCGCCGGTTTCCTTGGATTCCTCCATAAGATCCCGAATGGTAAAGAGGGAACTCCCCTCCACTTTAGAGGCTTCAGGGTGGTTCTCTGGTGCCATAGGGGCAATGATTATTTTTCGACTATCCTTGACGAATACGTAGACATTGTCTCGTCCCCGATGAGTCGCATCACGGTCCGACTGCCAGGGTCGACCGAGTAGCATGTGGCAAGCTTCCATATCGACCACGTCATAAAGTATTTGATCTTTATAATTTTTACCAATTAAAAACAAGATAGTGCATTGTTCAGTTACCTTGGTCTCATTCACCTTTTTTATCCAGTTAATTGAGTACGGGGAAGGATGTTTTGTCGTTGGTAGCTGCAACTTGTTCACCATCACTCTTAAGACGATGTTCTCGCTACTACCACTGTCTATGATCACATCACAGACCTTTCCGTTGATAGTGCACTGAGTACGAAATATATTGTATCGCTGTGGATGTAATTCGTTTCGTAGGATATACAGTAATCGCTTCACAACTAGAAATTCGCCACGATCCTCGCCCGTCACTTCATCGCCACCTGCTATTTCTTCAGTGGTTTGTTCATGTTCATCAAAGCCATGGTCTTCTTCTGCGGCCTCATATTTAGTGCCCCTTCGTTTATAGTCAAGTGTGTTACGGGACGTTGAGGACAAGTGTTTGATAAGTGGCCTGGTTGGCCACAACGGTAACAATTATTCGACCTTGGTCGAGTATAAGGATTTGGAATCCTACTCGGGCCCGCTGTTGTGGGTGCTGCTCATTGAGGTCTGAATGAGCCGCTCTCCGTATCACGGTTTGTGGTTGTAGGAGGTTGAGGACGTTCTCCTACTGGATCTTTTCCTCGTGCCAGCACTGTGTGGGACCCGTCATGGGGGGTTGAGTTGGAGGATAGGGACGAGCAGGAACTCTTGCAAGTTGTGTTTCTGCCCTACTCGCCAATTGAACTGCTTCATCCATGGTCCCGACTGGGTACATCTGAACTCGGTCCTGAATTGTCGGTCACAACCCACCTATAAATTGTACCACCTTTTGTGACTAAGATTTTGACATATCGTTTCGTGTAGCCAACCGTTGGAATTCTTCAGTGTAATCTGTGACGGTTCGATTTCCTTGTCGACAATTTTGATATTGCTGGAATAATATCTGCTCATATTTACTGGGGGGAAATCGTGATCGAAGAAGACGTCTCATCCGTGGCCATGATGAGATGGGCGCCTTGTTCTGGCGGCTCGTGAGAGTTGTAATTGTTCCCACCTGCGGAAGCACCAGATTTTAATTTAAACGCTACCGATTTTACCCTTTTATGATCTGACACGTCCATATAATCAAAATATTTCTTTACTTCGGCTAGCCAATCGAGAAAATCTTCTATACGTAATAAACCGTTAAAACTATGAAGTTCAGCCTTACCTCGATAGTCTCTTTCAGCACGATCTAGATGATCACCTCCATGGATTGGTCATCGGGCAAAACCTTCATTAAGGTCTTCATCGCTAGAACTTGAATCATCTGGTGTAGCCCTACGGTTTGCCAATGGTAGTGCTCTACAGAAATCGGGGTTGCGTCGTACAGCAACCATGGGTGGTGGAGGAACCATAGGTGGTGGAGCACCGCTTAGGGTTCGGGGCAGAAGTAGCACATCCGCAAGACGGTCGAGGGTTGCTTGCAGCCCTTGCATGGTCAACTGACTCTCCCGGTGGAAAGCTTCCATTTTTTTCGAAAGATAACGAATCTCTGGATCACCGTCCACAGGATTTTGATTCATACCTTCATTGTTTGTCATCGGCCCAAGGGGAATCCTCGCTCTGATACCAATTGACGTAGGGATGAACGTGATGAGGATAACTACTTCGAATCCACGGAGCTTCTCTAGACTCCTCACAGAGACTTCTCGAATCCACGAGGAAAGAAAGCAGAAAATAGAAATAAATTCTAAGAAATTCAAAATTGATTAATTGATGATTAAAAACAAGTTCACAACCCTTTAAATAGGGGAACCAAGCAATGGGAAAGAAATCATAATCAAACTACAACTAAAACTCCTAGAAATTGCGACTTACTATAAATAGTAAATTTACTGTTTATAGACGGTTGTGATGTCTACTAG
This sequence comes from Magnolia officinalis, assembly GCA_021015155.1. NCBI lineage: Eukaryota > Viridiplantae > Streptophyta > Magnoliopsida > Magnoliales > Magnoliaceae > Magnolia > Magnolia officinalis. Next base: position 12,544,427 of record JAJHSJ010000016.1, on the reverse strand, counting down.
TGCACAAGGTTTTCAGCCAAAAATAGTGTCCTATTTGGCTTCACCAAATCGTTCTCCAATTATTCTAAACTCTTTTCACGTTGGGCGCAACTCCTAAAGCCAGACAGATGAAGAGTTATAATCAAATTAAAACTTACTATTTATAGTAAAAACGAAATTAAAACAGGGAAACGACCGTCGATCCAGGGGTTTTTCGTAATTCCGGGATGTGCAACCCGGCATAGCAGGGTTGGCTAAAGTAGCTCGTTCTACCCCAAAATCATATATTTTACGTTAGCTAACTCATTCCGGATTGCGAGATATGCCCCGATCTAAGGTCCGATGGTCCGGATCACTTCTGTAGTCGACCGGGCCTTTTCTGATCTATCTTGGCGATGAAACTGTCTGCGACCTGCTCTACATCATAGTTTGTCGTTATTTCCAAAATGGTAGGGACACATTCACCGTACACATGGCATGCACATATTAGCCATTGAATTTAGAGCCTTTGGTGAGCATATGCCTCACCGAATATACCCGAAATAAGCAATGATCTGATGGCGTTTAATTTGAGTCACGTACTGATGCCAGACATGGAAACACCCACTACAGCATAACACTTAGGGCCTGTTTGGATTCGCGTATAAGGCGGGATTGTATCATATTATAAGGTTTGATGTGACATTTGCAATGTTTGATTTGGAGTGTACATGCGTGGTATCTCGTGCGCGCGAATACATATTGTTTCCAAAAAAACGAAACAATGATATAGTGTTGTCAGACACTGTTGCTGTCATTACTCCCGAATCAATGCACTGTATTCGCTTCTCGAGAGACGTTTGTGATGACTGAATGGAGTTATCTCGCAGAGGAGAAGAAGAGATCTCTACACCAGCGGCCTCTTTAAGCGTCACTGACCCATTCTTTACAGTTCCTTCTCCTCCGAAGGCTGATTTCAACTTATAGTGGGCAAGATAACCTTTTTCTTCGTTGCGGGTTGCAAATCGTTTCGTACTTTGTGTGTGTGTGTGGTGTGTGTGTTTTTTTTTTTTTTTAGGACATACTATATCAAATCTTTCCAGTGACTCTCAATCTGGTATATAATATCTGATCGGATGTGCGATTTGTGTTTTAATTCGTTTGGGAATGTTTGTGAGGAATTTAAAAATAAAATAAAATAAAATTTCAGGTAACTTTATCATATTATTTTGTCTCACCTTTTCCCTCTGGGATATAGTACGACACAAAGGTGGCCCAGATCATGATCGGTCAGCTCTTTCGAAACCAATGGACGGTTTGGATGAGCTCTGACCTCATCGTGGGGCCTACGGTTGGCCAATCAGTCCCTTTTCCTACAGTTAACCGTTTTTTTCTTTTTTCGGACACACGAATCCAAACAGGCCCTTAATCCGTTAAAAGGAGTATCACGTAGGTATTTCCCTAAGCATAGGCGTTTAAAGGAGGAGACACCCCAATCTCTTTTAGGCATAGAGTAGGAGTACCATCGTCTTGGAGTAGAGACGGTGGTGCCACCATCGTCATCATACCAACACAGTCGTACCTCTACCGTCTCGGCCCAAACAATGGGTTTGCAGGCTCTGACCGTCCAATCACTAATGCCCGATTGGCTTAGCTTGCATGAGCCTCGCATGAATCTCATGCGGATGATAATCCATGCCATCATCCATGCCCATCTATGAACTATGTGAGGGTCTGATTCATGCCAACCCAATGTTGAAATTGAGCCATTGGCTCGTACTATCCAAAACTATCATTCAAAATGCTTTTAAAAGGAGTCGGGAGAGTGAAGGAGCAAGAGAGAGCCCATGAAGGGGAGAGATAGAGAGTAAGCCAGGAAGAGAGCCACTGATAGAGCCAGAGACTCTTTTCTCTTGGTCTCTTCTATTCCTTCGATATCTTTTAGTATATTTCAACTTCAAAGCCAATGCTATATTTTCGATCTATCTTTTTCGAGTCTGTACATTCCAACCTTATGCTTTGAACACCTAAAGTAATAGGCTTTGCTTGACATCCCATAAAGTATGCTATAAATTTTCTCTTTTGAGAATATTCTGTATCAAAAAACGTGATCTAAAGGAGTAGCTGAAAACTTCGTATTCTTTTTCTTTTCCTTATTTCTATCGAAAAATTCATTTTCTATCATTTCCATTTCATTTTCACTTTATCTTTTAAACACCTAAAGTTTAGTATTTTACTGGAAGTTCTTTGAATCCCATTTGAAAGCGTATAGCTTGGTAAAATAGATATCGTATTTGACATAGGCAGTAAAAGGGTGCCCAACCTCTTCCTTTTTCGTAACCACGACCCTTACCCAGAATTTACGACGCATACCTATCCAAGAGTAATCCAAGTCGAGAATTCTTCGGCTTTCCCAATCTCAGTGCAATTCCACGGATTCTAGCTAACCATGAATTCTAAAGCCCTCATTTTGGCTAGTGGCGGCTTTGATCAATACATACACACGAGTAGGTTACATGAGGTATTAAAAACGGTATAAGTATAATAATTAACCTTCTCTGCTCAACTCCTCTGTGAGGTTCAGGTATGGAGGTCTAACTATAGGTTTCATTAGATCTTAACCTTCATACGCTATTGCTCATATCGACCAAGCATCTAAAATCATTAACCTTCTCTTCTCAACCTCTCTGCGAGGTTCGAGTATGGAGGTCTTATCTATGGGTTTCATTGGATCTATATAGACTTCGGATCTCGACATTCACATGTTATTGCTCGTATCAACTGAGCATACAATATATATATATATATATATATATATATATATATATCCATCGTTTCGACTCATGCAACCATTAGACGGTTTTACCCGGATAACTATTGGGGCAGCCCATAGGGGGAAACCTCCCACCAATGTCCACAAAATGATGATTGTGCTGGGGAGATGTAAGACCTCGTCCATTCCGTACCTTTTCTATGCCTATGTGCACGGTGATTGACGCCCTTAGCCAGACCTGGATTAGCCGTGCATAGTGCACACCCAATTGACCAAAACCCCAAGACCTCGAAACCCTCGCCATATCGACCACCCTGTTACCACGGTCGCATAGGTACCACCCGTGCATCCGTGCGACGCTCCGTTAGTGAAATACGCCATGAAGAATCGTTGGTGTATCATGTGCGCATGGAGCCATATATTCCGTTCCACACATGTGTCCAACACATGCTATCCACACATACACCATACCACACATGGGTAAGAGAATCTCTACCCATGTGTGTGATGTCACCCTCCCATACCACCCCTCTCTCATGTGTACTCCAAAGTCAACTCTTCTCCATACCACACCCTATGCATGATCTCATCACACAATGCCATCCATGTCCCTTTAATGCACCATTAAGTCCTAATCATGCATTACTTACCATAATCCTTGCCTAAGCTAACTATAATCACGGTAATCTAACCTAACCACATTTTTAGCCATTTCTCTACAAATACTTCTCCATTCCTTAACATTTTCACCATTTTCTACAGTAAGTAAGAGAGAGAGAAAGGTGATCTTGGTGGGGTACCATCAACTCCATCAATCCATCTCAACCATTTATCCTGACGATAAAGGTGAGCACACCCCCCTCACTTGTCTTTTTGTGTATTTTCTTTAGCTTATTAGATGATGATTGAGGGACCTACTTGTAGTGGGGCCCACTATACTGTTTATATGTCATCCATTCCAGTCAACAAATCTCTTACATGTGATTAAAGGGAAGACAAAAGATGAGCTTATTCGAACGCTTGTGTCGGACCCACTAACCGTGGCCCCACCGTGAGGTTTATCTGCCACCATTCAAACCTCTTCGTGGCCATGGCTAGTTGTCATCTTTTCCTGATGAATAAATAAATAAATAAAAACAGATTTGGCAGTCAACCATGCGGATTGAACGATCACCGTTAAAAAAAAAAAATTTAAAAAGGAAAAGAAAAGGGAAAACAATTGCCAACCACCCATTGGATGTCCACGGTGACAATTCTGGTGGTGGGCTATGCTTGTACACATGTGGCGTCTACCCTGGCATATGTGTTGTATAATTACAACGTCCCTAGTTGGGGCCTTCTTTGATGTATATCCATCCCTCCCTACATTGTCCAGAAATATGGATTGCATGATGATATGGGTTGCACCCCAATGCCAATAACATATGTGTTTGATCCACACCATCCATCTGGTGGTGGCCCATCGAGATGCCCACGTCAAATCTACACAGCCCATCTGTTTGGTAGACCACAATATAGCAAGGCACTAACATCCAAGCAGATCTAGATCTTAGGTGGGTCATACAAAACATCAAACAGTAAGATTTGAACACTTGCCAGTGAAAACTTCCAGGGCCCACCATTCATATGTACTTTTTATCCCAATTCATCTGGGAACACATGTCCCTAGATGCAATAGACCCAATATTCAGGTGGACCCCACCATAGGAGGCAGTGAGGGTAATGTCACCCATGGTTGGATGTGCATGTGCCCACCGTAATTGCTATTCCCCATCTAACCCATTGCAATCCCAGGACGTGACAGCCTGGTCCCATGTTGCTGGGGCCCAACGTGATGCACCTATTCGATACTCAAGTCATCCATCCAACGGTGGGACCCACTATCAAGTAAAAGTTATATCCACCATTGAATGGATTAGATTCAATGTTCATGCAAACCCCACCATGATGTATCTATTTTATCCTCACCATACATCCACTTTGCCATATCATTTTAGGCTGTGAGTCCAAAAATGAGTTAAATCCGACTCTCAGAGGGGTCGTGCAGAGAGAAACAATGAGGAATGACGCCTACCATTGAAACCTTAGGTTATATGTAAAATTTGTTTTCTTGGCTACCTGGGGTTGTGGGGCCCACCGGAGACTCCCACCATGATGCTCGTACTCCAAACCAAGTGGCCCTCCATTTTGACCAACAGGGCGGGCAACGGGCCTTGGTGGCCCAATTGGAAATGAGACATGTTCAAGCTCAAGTGAATCACACCACGGGCAGCCATGGTTGGTGGGCCCACTATAACTTCTTTTGGGCCAATCTTTACAATCCATGGGGCCCACTGTGGACTCTTGCCCCCATGTAGGAGAGGCCCCTAGGAGGACCCCACATTTTGGGCACTACAGACATCAACGGGGCTTTGTGGGCCACAAAAAAGAAATGAATGAAGTAGATGCATACCTCAATGGACCACGCCCACATGATAACAATAGTAATTGATCATTCACCATTAAAGACGCCCTAGGGTCCACTGTACTGTTTACATACCGACTAAAATGTCTAGATTTTGGGGCTCACTATGGACTCAACACGAGGTATGTGATTTATATCGATGTCCATCTGCATGTACAACAAGTTCTGGAGCATAACTTATTCTTATGACCCTGGATGGAGTGGATATCAAAAATTTTGTGGCCCAAATCATATTGTCATGAGATGCTTATGTGACTACTAAACTATGTAAACTTATTGTATAATGCAGTCCCAAATCATGTGATTGCGTGATGCTTGGGCACCTTAGACCGTGTGAAATTGTGCGACCTGTGAGGTTCACCACCATGAGATCATGTGTTGTCTTGTTGCTATAAATTGTGCATCTTTGAGTTCCAACCCTTAATTAAGTAGTTATATAATGTGTAGACAACCCTTGACCACATGGAATTGTGATTGGAGTGTGGCCCTAAGTCGTAAGATCGTGTGACATGTATTCAATACTAATGTATTTGTGGACACTAGTGGTGTGAGGGTGCAATGGATGTATGGGTATGAGCAATATAGTGTAGTGATATGTGTGTCCAACCCTTAATTATAGGGTAATGTGATGTATGTGTGGCCACCCAATCATGCGCAGTGGAGGCATATATGTAGCCATCTAACTGTATAATTATGAAATGCACACAAAGCCACCTAATTATATTGAACAAACTGTCATTCATGGCCATCTAACATTCCAACCACATGCTTTGGGCTAGGCATGGCCATCATGTACAACCAGATTTTGTGTGCGGATTACCTAGTCATGTGAATTGTGATGTAGGGTTGGATTATACAACTTGATATTAGCATGGCTCTTGATTCAGAGTAATATGACCTAAATACGATTATTACATTATGCTCATTAGTGAGACAGATGTGGGGACCACTAAACTATATGTGATGTGATTAAATGTGACCCTTGGCCCCTTCATCATGTGATGCTGAACCCAGTTATTAACTATATGAAGTGTGGAGCGGTTGTCGCCTAAGACTTAGTGTAATGTAGTGTAGCCTTGTATCGGTGTGTTGGACTATGATTGTTCAACTATGTTTATATGTTTTGAAATATGGACACTAGACCTAACTTGTTAATGATATGTGATTGCTTTGTGGTCCCTAATGATGTGTTCATTATGACATTAGAATGGTGGGCTCGTCAACCTTGAGTCTCACCTTAAGCAAATGCCTTGTGGGTCCGTTACTGGCAAGCATATTGGACCTATTTTTGGAACTCTCGGTAAGTGCATGAGACTCCTTATGATGTGTGTATGCTAAATCCTAGTTGGGCATTGTGAATGAGTTATGATTGAGCCCTTGAATGAACAGATTAATTATGGCAATCGAATGGGCCATCCAACAAGCCAAAAGGTTAGGATATAATGACCCACTAACCGGCCCATTCAAGTGTAGCAATGAATTGGGCCTTAGTCCACTTGAAATAATAACTAGACATGTTAAGGTGTTGGATTGAAATCTAACTATGCATGTGGTGATGGCACATGTGTGGTGATTGTGTGATGTGATACATGTAGTTGGATGTAATGATTGCATGTGATAATACTAGCTTATGTTCACATGCTTAGATCTTTACGTGTGGATTTGATACATGTTATGGTATGTGCGTATCCCTTGCACATGTTTGATATACAACTTGTTGTGGTGACACTGTATGTGGTTCTGGCCATGCGATTGGTGCCGAGTGATGGATTGATCCTAGTTGTGCTATTGTGTGGTTGGTGTACATTTGTGACGTGGAAGGTGTGGACACTCATGTAGCCCCACAATCATGAGGGAGGCTGCACATCAGACCACTGTTTTGCCATGTTGGTATCATGGTCATTTTTAACTGGTCTTATGATATTTATGCATATTGCACGCACGTATACATGTTCATGCATCATGGATGAGGAGTGCATGGTGTGCATGGTGTAATCATGTGGAGATCATATGCATGTGGTAGAGGATGTTGGTGCATGGTGCACATAATAAAGTATGTGTGAATGTTATTTGGTCTGAAAGATCGCGGGCTTCGTCCCTTGGTTGAAGTCCCTAAAGCGAATATATCGGGCTTAGTCCTTGGGTTGAAGTCCCTAAAGCTCACTTGATACAGGATTACGATCCTATTGTGGATGTTACATGTATATCCTTTCCACGATGAGCGTGGATTGCAGATCAGATGTGGTTGGCAAAGGAACCCGATTGGTATTAGGGCTGCCTTGTATGCATATATAGCTTATATGCATAACATTGCTTGAGTACAATATACTGCTTAACATGCTTGTGAATTATCATTGCATTTTGCATAACATCCTTGTGTGATAAATTGAACACCACAGCAACACTGTGGTTATATTGATGAGACCACCACAGCGGCATCGTGGTTGGTATTTATGGACACCGAAAATTTGAGTTTCTTATATTGGGTCCCAGACTCTTGGGTGAAACTCCCTAAACCTCGAGTGGTACCCTCGAGCCTCATTGTTAAGACCGGACGGATGCCATGGGTCACCTGGTGCTGAAGACCATAGTAGGCCTAACTCCCGCCGACGCGGTCGGGTGAGAAGAGGTTCAGCAAGTTGAAGAGTTGGAGCGAATGTGGTTGGGTTTGACCAACCCCTGATATGGGTCTGCTACCAGCATGCCGGGTGGGTATCGGCATGGCTATAGGCCCCCCACTGACAAGGCAGGTATGCGAGACCTCTATTTAACAAATTTCGGACTTGCTCTAGATACCAGGCCCCGCTGATTCCCAATGATGACAATTATATTGTGATGTGGACTTTTAGAGGAGGACTTGCATGCCTGCATACACCTGGCATACTTTTGCATATCATCTCTTGCATTAAATCATGCCCTCTTGCCTTTATGTAACATTACATGGTCATCATGCTTCAGTTTGTGTACTCTAATATTCGATTATTACTGCATGCTTGTATACTACGCACACACGAGTGTACTCACTAAGCTTTTTAGCCTAAGCCTTCTTTTTCCCATTTTTTTTAGGGCAGGACTAGCTTGGAGGACTTAGCTTTCTCAATGCATTGTATTTATTTTCTTATTTAGCAATATTGATGTTGTGTACCTTTTGAAAAGCATTTTACTTGTAGCCATCTGGATTTATAATGGAGACTGTTGCTTGGTATTGTGATCACGAATCATCATGCTTAGGTATTAAAAAAAATCACTCTAATAAAATTTTAGTCGAAAAAAAAACTTCCTTATGGTGCGCCTAACTCGGGACTTGGTGTGTGGAAGCCGAGTGCCGGATTTGGGGCATTACGGAAGATATCCGTTCCCGTATTTGGGGCATGACAGGAGAGCTCATAGCCAAAAGGCCCAACTCGAAATGCTAGGTTGTACGTTAAAAATGGGATTCATTCAAACTTCTAGTATCATGCTAGTCTGCATCTACTAGCATAGTTTACATCCTTGTCCTTACGTTCCCGTCTTTACATTCGGCATTCCAATCTTGTACTGGTTACTTTACATTCCCATCTTTACATCCAACATTCCAGTCATGTACTGGTTTGTCTTTACATTCAGCATTCCAGTCTTGTATTAGTCCCTTTACATCCTTGTCTGTACATTCTTGTCTTTCCATTACTCTATTTTCATTCATTAATTTTTTTCCCAAAACAAAGGAGAAATGTAAGAAAATAAGAGAATCAACAGAACAAAGACAGAGAATGGCATGAAGGGAAAGCTAGAAACAAAGGCGGATGTTCCTAACCTGACTTAACCATTAGTAATAAGAAGCTCTGTAGAATCCTGCAAGCTTTTCTCCTCTCTCTCTCTCTCTCTCTCTCTCTCTCTCTCTCTCTCTCTCTCTCTCTCTCTTTATAAATTGTTCCACCCCAAAGCTACTCTCTGACTTTGTTTTGTTCTCGATCTCTTTCACTGAAAAAAAAAGAAAAAAAAAAGAAGAGATCTTTTGAGTCGATTCATGTGAGAGTTAAATCATTCTGCAACCATTGCGCTTAGAAGTCAGTTATGGGTCTGACGCCCTACAAAGCTAACCTATCGAAGCATCATCCAAACAAGCGCACAAGCCAACATACCGGTCCAGGGAGAATTGTTGTATCTTATCCCTGATTCACCCATATAATTGTTTGTCGTTGTTTTTCTCACACTGAGTATGCGCGGGCGTGCTAGAATTGGATTTGCGGCTCTAATTCGAATCGAACAACAATGACCCCGAGTGTTAAGGTAGGCAGACACGTAGTGTATGACCGAGGTCTGAGGAGATCAATCGCCTATTCAACCAATCGCTCGATGTGTAAATTGGATTAGGCGATATTCAATGGGTGGGGTTCCTCCTCTGATGATGGGTTACTCCTTCGCCTTTCGTACAAAAGGACTTTTCAATACAGATAAAATGGAATGGAAAAGAGATTCTTACAGTCAGTTACGAAGAACAACTGCAGAAAGCTCTCTTGATGGATGAACTGAGTTCAGCGTGCAAGCGTAAACTCAAATTACGGCTAAAGATTATCAGCTACTCGGTTACCGCTATAGATTACACTACGAAATGTAAACAGTAGGTTGAAAAGTAAATGATTATACTAAGGAATGTAAATTGCTTAACAAGAAGAGTAAAGGATTACATTACGGACTGTAAATTGACTGATAATTGAAAAGTAATTGAAAGATAATGTTGGGTTTGTTTAGTTTAGTATGAGACGAATTTTCTTTCTTGACTTGCTCTGCTATTAATATCTTTGATCCAACCATCTAGATCCTTCTCATGTTCCAACAATTATGGTAACTGCTCTCCATTGCTTGAATCTAGATGCTTCCCATGTTCTACTTCCTTTACTTCTCTTTTCACCACCTGTCTAGCGATCGTACGAGCTCGATCGCTTCTCCGATCGTTTGGACTTGGTCGTTATTCCTCTCGACCACTCTAATGACAACAATTGATACATTGTGGCTCCACTTCCCGAGGCGGCTCCGTACATATCTATAGGAAAATCCCTAGACGTAACATGCGTGCCCATACATATCACACAAAACCTATTCTGATTGGTCATGGTGGGACTCGGCTGAAACGGGTACGAACATTGCCCCCGTCGTCGCTGTCCTTTTTTGTGAAAAGTGACCGTGACGTTAAGAGTCTTAATTAATGCCGTAATAAATGTATGCATGTGTTGCTTGGATGCGAACAGCCTTCGATTGTTACCTCATGGTATGTCAGAATTAGTTGCGTCTAATCAAGGCGTCGGAGGAACCCCGTGCTTACACGTGTCTTCTCTAGTTGGTTTGCCGAAATTGTGATGATACCACAATAAATGCTCTCTCCCTTCGGCTATATAAACACCACTTCGAAATCACTTTCCCTCTACGCTCTCGGTTTCCTCTATTGCTTACGATCATCTTCCCAAAATCACCCCAGAAGCTATATTTGATTGGTGCAGGTGCAGGTGGTATTTCCCGGCCTCAGCCAGTTTAGTTCCGACTAAAAATAGTTTTTTTTTTTTTCTTTTACACATGTACACACCCCCACACACTCACGCCGTAGTGGGATTTTACCACCTGTGGGCACTCGAACCCTTGACCGGGTGTTGAAATTCTTGATGTTATTCTGAACACAGAGAACATAAGCATGACATCAAAAAACCATCCATTTCATGCTCCCAATGGCAACTGAACTATGATAAAAATAAAAAATATATATAAGGTTTTTTTTTTAAATTTTTTTTTTTATATATTTATAGAAGTAGCATTTAGATTGTTCTCACCCGTTACTTGGTGAACACCTGATAAAAACTAGCTTTGTTAAGTGAGAGAAGGCTCAAAGTTTTCTGTAAACACTTATGTATGCCATTTAAGTTGTATGTCCAACTATTTGGCATGTGGGGAACACCATGGTATTTACATGACATCTCGCCTATATGCTAAGGTTCTCCCATTATGAAAATGGGATGCCCAAAAAATCAGGTGGATCCAACTATCAAGTGGGGTACACAATAGAAAACAACAAACAACCACCCTAAAAGCACTACATTCATACAGGGGACATTTAATGGTTGAATTGAGTTGATTTTTGAGCTTCATGGTGGGATAACCTACCGCAGTTGTGCCTTAGAAAACTAATAGTATTAGACCTAAATTAATTAGCAATATGCATTTACCTTTTGAATTAATCTTTTTGGAACATGTTTACAAGTGTTCATGAGTATAGCCTCTGATGCTCTTGGTTCTCTCTTTAAAAATGAATGGAGGAATGTTCTATAAGAGTTATTTTTTAACCACTTGTATTATTATTATTATTATTATTTTTTAATGTTTTGTAACTTTATTTACCTTGTTCTCTAAATGATTTCTTGATTGTTAATGCAAGTAGTAAAAGCTTTCACAATCCGTCTGCAAGTTCATTGTTAGAGGCTTAGAGATGCCCGTTCTGTGACTTGAAATTGGTTTTTCTTTATGCAATTTATCATTTTTAACTATTTTTTGGCTTTATCAACTTGTACAAGGTTTCAGAATATTACAACCTTTTTTTGTGACTTGATATTGGTTTTTCTTTATGCAATTTATCATTTTTAACTATTTTTTAGCTTTATTAACCAGTTCAAGGTTTCAGAGTATTACATCCTAATTTTGTTTGAGGCCTTTATTTTCAATGAGGTTCATCAACAATGGCTTCCACTTGAATCTTTCCCTATTTCTTTTTGGTGACGCAGCCAAAGTATGGTACTGCTTTCATCTGCAACTTTCTTTTATCTATACTGTTTTTCCTATTCTTTTTCTAGAGGTTGCTTCTCATCTTTCCTTCATTTTTTTTTTCTTATTTAATTAGAACTTGTTGCTATTTATTGCAGTTATCAGAATCTTGAAGGCCAAATGAGACTCCAGGTTGCAACTATTACAAGGACATGGGCAGATCTGCCAACTCAAGAGGTCAGATGCAAGTTTCAATGTTTGTTTTTTGCTAGTGGATTGCTTTGAAAACCGTTCTACCCAAATATTGCCTAAAAAACGCACCGTTTTGAATCCAGCCCCAAGAAGCTTCCTATCGCGATTTCAAAGAAATTTCAAAGATTTTCTTCCAAAAAAACTAGAGTTGATTGGTCGAAATCACCTTACAATGTATAGGAAGAATTTTTTTTTGTAGAATTTTTTTTTTTAAAATTTGTTATTTTTTAACAATTTTCCAAACAAAACAACATCAGTTTCCTTTTATCCCATTCGACATCACACTCGATATTGATATACGCATGATACATTAAGAATTTATAAAAGGGAGTGTTGGATACATTGCATGGTAACATTGCAATTGAAAACCTTGAACCCACTATGTTGATTTTTTTTAATTTTTTATTTTATTTAAGGGGAGGGGGTTATTGTGTTGTATATTATGTTTGTTATCTTGTGACTTTAGTCCCAATCAGATACTTGTAGGAATGTGGGCTGTAATTCCTATCTATATAAAGGGACTCAAGTCATCTAGTGAGGCATGTGCAAGCAATGTAACACCTTGTGCTCTAGGAGCTCTAATCTAGTGAGAGTGCCCCAGCCCTTTTTTAAATATAAATCCCTTGTATTTTTCTCTTGGTTTGGCTTGTTTAATAGTCACCTTCTTGAAATTGCCAAAAGAACCAGGTCTTTAGTCAAATTAAAGTGGGAACCATGTTTCCTACTTGAAAAAAAGAAAGAAATTTCTAGCCAATTTGAAGGGGCAACCTTTATTCCTTTTGAAATTAATTAAGAACCAAGTGCCTGAGGTATTGATTGAGCTTTTCATTTCCACATGTAACAACTCTTAACGCAAGTCTGTCTCACATTATCAGCACTTGTCATTCGTGCAGTAGAACACAAGAAGCCCATTGAGCAGCTATTTTCTAGTCTTGACCGACTACAAACCCACAATAATAATGGTAATATTGCTGTTTTAGAGATGCTTACTGTTCTTCCAGAGGAAGTCATTGAGGATCAAAATACTGATTGTAACATCAATTCGGATCGTAGATGCCAGTATGGCTGAGAGGTTTGAGAATTTATACAATCATTATTATAGTACTCTTTCTTGATTTTGTTCTAAGTTATTTTTGAAGAATCATGGCTGTTCCTTTCTGTTCCCCTTGTGCATGTTGCATGATAATCTTGTTATATTTATTCTGATGCTGCATGATCATCTTGCTATATTTATTTTGTTCTTCATAGATGTATGTATTTCTTCTACTCATAAGGCAACCTTTGATTCTCAAACAGCTTCTTTCACATACTCCTACCGTTCTTGAATTCCTGCTGCACCAATCTGAGCAACGATCTGAGGATGGTGTTTAGCTTCATGAGAAGAGGCGGAAAATATTGAGATGATTGCTAAGTTGGGTAAGATATTTTTTGAAAGACTTTGCTATTTTGTTACAATGATGTTTTCTGATCTAGGTGGTTACTATTTATTTTTCTTTTCTACTCCTTTAATCAATAGCATAAAGTACCATAAAAAAGGGCAGAAATTTTCTAATCTAGAGTTCCAAGATCTGTTTAAATTAGTTTCTTTGTAAATTCAAGTCAAAGATAGCTTCTAAGTTTTGCTGGGTTTGCAAGTTACCTTATTTAAAAATCGAGGGCTTTAGAAGGTTATCCCATCGTGCTTTCAATGGGTTATCCATTGCAGGAAAATTTTTTCAGTTTAGCATTTTTGGATGAGCATTGTTTCATAATCATGCATATATATTTTGCCCATTCAACCATGCATATTGATGGTCTGGACCGTACCAATGGTCCAGATTCCACTTATCGAATATCTGGAGAAAATCAATGGTGTGGTGGATCCATCTTAAGTCAATCGTTTGATTGGACTGTGGGGTCCACAGATCCAATCAGATGGCCCATCTGATGGAATATTATTGGCTTGTGAACTCATGTCAATTTCATGTCTCCAGATGTTCTATATCGGAAGTGTCAAAAAAGGGAAAAAAGAAGAGTATATTATAGACCGTGTCATCTTTCAAAGTCTTCATACAACCTGTATGATCCCTAGACCCACATTGCATAGCATTGCACTTTACAGGCTGCTCAACTTTGTAGAACTTTTTTTCTTTTTTTCTACCAATGGTGCAGAGAACCTTGTTATTATCCATGGAATCAGTACTCGGTATGGTGAGAGAGGTGGAGCTTAAGGAGAAAGAAGCAGAAAAGGTCAAAGAAGAAGCTGCCAAGGGTGGTACTAGATATCCTTACCAAAGCAGAGGACCTAAAACAGATGCTGCAACATGCAAAGGAAGCAAATGCCATAGTTGTTTACATTAGGAGTTTTGGCCATGTTTGGTTGCAGCACTAATATTTGGTGGAAAGTAATGCAATTTTGTTAAACTTCTCTTGGTCTTTTTAAAAAAATTTTTTTTTAAAGCATATATCCAATCCAAAAATTTAGAATTTGGATGATATATTTGATTTTGATTTCTTCTTTTTTTATTATTGTGTAGACTTTACCTTCTCAAATAGGTTGGTTCGTTCAGATCTTTGGAGAAATGGGTATATCTAGTTTTGGATGTGTGCATTGATTAATACACATCCATAACTAAATATATCAATTTCTCCAAAGCAATGAACCAATTTATTTGAGAAGGAAAAGTCTACACAAAAGAAGAAATCAAAATAAAATATATCGTCCAAATTCTTTTTTTTTTTTAAAAAAAATTAATGAGAATCGCCGACGGTTTTTAGCCGCCGATAACGTTGACGGATTTTAGCCGCCGATAATGCCGACGGATTTTAGCCGCCGACAACACCGACGGTTTTGAGCCGTCGACAACGCCGACGGTTTTTATTCGTCGACAACGCCGACGGTTTTTATCCGTCGGCGAGCATCGCCGACAGACCCTTTACCGACGGACCTTGCGACGGCTAAAAGCCATCGGGGAAGGTCATTCCGTCGGCGTGGCCCTATTTTTTGGTAGTGATTGTAGACCCTCCGTGCCCACCAGCTGTGTGCGAAGCTGGAGAAGTGTGAGTTTTGCCAGGAGGTGAGGTTCCTTAGTCACGTGGTGATGAGGGAGGGTATCGCAGTGGATCCCTCAAAGGTTGAGCCAATGCGTCAGTGGGACCAGCCCATGACTGCATCCGAGATCCGTAGTTTCCTTGGTTTAGTGAGATACTATCGTCGTTTTATTGAGGGTTTCTCTCGTATTGCAGCCCCGTTGACCAGGTTTACTCGGAAAGGTGTAGATTTTGTTTGGACTGATGCATGTGAGCAGGCATTCGTAGAGCTAAAGGACCGTCTGACATCCGCTCCTGTCCTCACTCTTCCATGTGGGAGTGATGGATTTGTTGTATTTACTAATGCCTCACGTATTGGTTTAGGTGTCATCCTGATGCAGCACGGCAGGCCTGTAGCCTTCGCGTCTCGTCAGCTCAAGGTCTAAGAGCTGAACTACCCCACACACGATTTACAGTTGACAGCAGTCGTCTTTGCACTGAAGGTGTGGAGACACTATCTTTATGGGGTCAGGTTCGAGCTCTTCTCCGACCACAAGAGCTTGAAGTATCTATTCTCTTAGTCTAAGCTGAACATGAGACATACGCTGGATGGAGCTTTTGAAGGACTATGATTTTGATCTCCAGTACCACCCAGGCAAGGCGAATGTGGTGGCAGATGCCCTCAGCCATCAGCTACGAGGCCTGTTGGTACACATGATGATTTAGGAGTGGAGGATGCTTGAGGATATAGAAGAGTATGACTTCAATTTTGGTCTGCAGTCTTCTATCGTTCAGTTATCGAGTCTGTCGATTCAACCCTCTCTTGTTGCAAGGGTGATTGAGGCTCAGCAGACAGATGAGTCATTACAGGATTATCGAGTAGATGCAGTATGTGAGAGTCAGACAGATTGGTAGATTGGTATTGATGGTGGACTTTACTTCAAAGGCCGATTATGTGTCCCGGATATTCTTGAATTGCGCAGAGATCTTATAACCGAGGCATATCGATTGCGATTTTCTATCCACCCTGGCTCGACGAAGATGTACCGCGACATGAGGTGACAATATTTTTTTTTGGGGTGGGATGAAGCGTCAGATCGCCAGTTTTGTGGCTGAGTGTGACACATGCCAGCGTGTCAAGGCCGATCATCAGAGACCCCCTAGTCCATTGCAGTCGTTGAGCGTCCCGACGTGGAAGTGGGAGCACATGTCGACAGATTTTATCATGGGCTTGCCGAGGACTCAGCGTGATTATGACGCCATCTGTGTCGTCGTTGTTCGTCTTACGAAGTCGGCACATTTTCTTGCGATTCGTACGACTTGGCCTTTGGACCGGCTTGCGAGGTTATTCACCGAGGAGATTGTGAGACTACATGGCGTTCCAGTCTCGATCATTTCTGACCGAGATCCGAGGTTCACGTCTCAGTTTTGGAGGAGCTTTCAGAGAGCGATGAGCACTGATTTACAGCTCGGCAGTGCGTGTCATCCGTAGACCATTGGCCAGACCGAGAGGGTCAACCAGATCCTTGAGGATATACTTCGGGCCTGTGTGATTGACTTCGGAGGTAGCAGGGATGAGCACCCGCGATTGACAGAGTTCACATAAAACAACAGCTATCAGGCGACCATTGACATGACTCCTTTTGAGGCATTATATGACAGACCGTGTAGATATCCGAGTTGTTGGACAGAGGTCGGAGAGCGGCATCTCTTAGGTCTCGAGCTTGTGCAGGAGACGTCAGAGGCTATCGATATCATCAGGCAGATGATGTGCACAGCTCAGAGCCAACAGAAGAATTTTGCTGATCGCCGGCGTCGTCCCTTGTAGGAGACCATGTGTATCTTATGGTCTCGCCCATGAAGGGCGTAGTTCGATTTGGAGTGAAGGTCAAACTTGCCCCGAGATTCATAGGAACTTTTGAGATCACTGAGCGCATTGGCGCTGTGGCCTATCAGCTCGTCTTACCATCTCAGTTGTATGGCGTCCACAACATTTTTCATGTCTCTATGCTCAGGAAGTGTGGGTCAGACATCGTTCCTGTTATTGATTGGCAGCCATTGGAGGTTCGTGAGGACGCTTCTTACATTGAGCGGCCAGTTCGTATCCTTGATCAGAAGGAGTAAGTTCTTCAGACCAAGGTCATTCCCTTGGTGAAAGTTTAGTGGGGTCACCATTCTGTTGATGAGGCATCTTAGGAGCGCGAGGCTGAGATTCGAGAGCGTTATTCCCATCTCTTTGATGATTGATCATATGTTATATCATGGATGCTGTCTCCGATTTTATATGGTGATGCTATGTTTCCTCTTTCCTTATGAGTTATGTCTAGTTCTGTTGATTGTGTAAATTTCGAGGACAAAATTTTTATTTGGAGGAGAGAGTTGTAAGGCTCGTATCCTAGACCGTACCGTTTCGTAGGCTTCTGCTGTCCTTCCGGTCGAATTCCAGTAACCCTCGACCCGTATCCGATGTTTGCGCGTGATCCTAAGTCTAGTCATGCATACCTGAGTCGACTCAACCCGATATTTATATCTTAGCGACCGCGCCGTCGCCGGGGTTCCAACGCCGCGACTCACGCACCTAACCGATACCCGAGCCAGGAGTTGTGGGCCCGCGTTCATTTCGAGGAAAAAGCCACGCGCTGCGAATTTCAAGGGAATCTCTACAACATGTCCCATCAATCAATCAATCGATCAATGTTAAGTACAAGCCATACCCCAAGTACAACAACCAATCCCTTCCCATTCCCACAGTCAACTCTCTCTCTCCACCCATCCCTTTCTTACAACCCCATCACTCCACCCATCACCCATCACACATCATCCCATCCCTTTTCACCCATCACTTCCCTCTCTCTCTCTCATTCCCTCTCTTCACTCCCAGGCAACAATGTTCCAACGTCTGACCCTTCCAAGAGCAACACAAGTGTGGCCTACTTCTCTACCACTCAATCTCTCATCCCCACTATCAAAACTCTATCATCCACCGTCAAAAGTTGAGCATAGGAGCTAAGGAGGTTAAGAGACGAAGAAGGAGGCCAATAGGTGGGTGATCTAACCGTCAAATGTGTTATTTGAGGGCCCACATATGGTGGGACCCATCTTGATGTATGCTTTGTATTTAGGGAGGGCCCATAGTGGGGGGGGGGGGGGGTTCCTCCCCTTCTCACCAATCTCTTCCTCTCTCCCTCTTCTCTCTCTCTCTCTCTCTCTCTCTCTCTCTCTCTCTCTCTCTTCTCTCTCTATCTCTCTTGCATGGATGGTAGTGTGGTTGTGTGTGGCCCACCATGAAGTATATATTTTATCCATGCCATTCACCTTCATGGGACCCACCTGACGGATGGGTTGGATCTGCACCATCCAACCCATTAGCAGGCCTGGATGGAAGGAAAAACACAAATATCATATTGACCCAAATCAGGTGGGCCACGTCCATGTGGGACCCACCTTGATTTTATATTCAAGCCATCCGTCCAGCATCCCTGGATGCTGGACGTGGGTTCAGTGAACGTGAACTGATAGTGGGATGTCCTAACAAGCAAAATAATAATAATAATAATAATAATAATAATAATAATAATAATAATAATAATAATATATTTATATTAGGTATTTGGGTGGGCCGCTCATGTAGGCTCCACCTTAATGTATGTGTCTAATCCATGCCGTCCATTCCGTTCCCCAGCTCATTTTAGGCGTTGAGCTGAAAAATGAAGTGAATCCGATTTTCTAGCGGGCCATACCAAAGAAAACAGTATTTTCTACCGTTGAAATCCACCCTTATATTTCTATGCACCAAAATACCCCAAACATTGGGCTCGTTTAGGCTGTCTTGAGCCATGGAATGCAATGGCTGGAGTGGATTCAATTGATGTGGGCCCCACGTATGAAAAACCCCAAAAATACATGATTTTCAATAATAATAATAATAATATAAACAACAGCAGCGTCTGCTGCTGCTGACAGAGGATGCCAGCGGCGTCCTACGCTGCTGCGTGGGTGGACGGCCAGGGACGTGGGTCCCAACCATGGGCCCCACCGTGATGTGTGTTGAACATCCACGCCGTGCATTTGGTGGCCCCCTCCTAGCTGTGGGCCACCCCAAAAATCAGCCGTAGGTGGAACCCAGGTGGCCCACATCATAGGGAGCAATCTGATTAAAAGTCTGCCATTGAAACCCTTTTTGGGTAACAGAAGTTTTGGATCATTATGAAATTTGTTTTTCCTCTTCATATGGGTCCGTGTGACCTTATCAACGGGTTGGATGAAAAATTAACATTATAGTGGACCCCACGTGGGACCCACTGCTGATGGATATATTCCATCTAAGACGTCCATCTAGCATCCAGAGGTCTGGACGCTGGCCCTTTGCACTCCCACACACACACACTTATATATATAAGATATATTATTATATAATATAATATATTATATTAATAAATGTTGATGGTGGGCCACTCCTACGTGGGACCCACCTTTAATCACATAATATGTACCGTCCAGATGTAACTGGACGGTGAATTTGGAGTATGTATATAAAATATATTATATTATATTACATTAATATTATTTAATATATGTTATTATGGTGGGCCACGTGCGTGGGACCCACTGCTGCTGGATGCGCTACATCCAGCCGTCCATCTATTCGGCCAACCGTCCATCCTTTTGGCCATCACAGCTTGAGACTAAAAATGAAACAGCTCCGATGGTCAAGTGGACCACACTATAGAAATCAGTGGAGAATGAACGTCCACCATTGAAATCCTTTAAGGATCCTAAAAGTTCTGGATCAAATGATATTTGTTTTTCCTCTTTAGCAGGGACTTGTGGCCTTATAAACAGATTGGGTGGAAAATAAATCTTGTGATGGCCCTGTGTGGTTTAAACAGTGGAAAGCATTACCTCCACTACCATTTGTGGTATGATCCAGATAATCCTTTAGATATGATTCATTTTTTTATAATGCTCTAAATGATCTCTAGCAATAGACGAATGGTGTGGCTAGTTTGGGCCCATTTGACTTGGCCCTTTTGACTCGGCCCATTTGATATATTTAAGCCCATGGGATGTATATAAGGCCCATTGCAATGTATGATTCTACCATGGTTTATGTAATGATGTTCAGGGCAGGCTATGCCTTGGGAGCAATGATGCTTTGATGCCCACATTGTAAGGATGATGTTGGTTAAATGTCCGCATTGTCACTCTCCCTAGGGCCCATTGATAGGCTCATACTTGTAGTGTGTAGGCTGTCTAGGCCCATCGTCGTTATAAACAGAGCCCATCACCATATAACGTGTTTAGTATAGATCCATGATTCATGCTCAACGCATCATATGTATGCTTGATATGAGGAGTGACTGATCATAGCATATGTCTTCAGGCAGATTATTTATGAGCTGCCTAATAGGCGGAGTTGCCCTTCATGAGTGCGCGGTACGCGCAAGATTATTGTATGTCTGGTAGAGTGATTCATACACTTACATTTGTGATTATTGTATGCCCTAACGACATCAAGGCCATAGCCTCCACAGACACATCGTGGATGGCTAGATTAGATACCGAAAATACTGTTTCTAGTATCGGGGCGCCATAAATGTCCCTGGGTGAAAATCCCCAAACCCGATGGTACTAGAGGATGACTCCAACAGGAGGTCCTTAGGGTTCATTGCAATGTATGATTTCCCCATGGTTTGTGTAATGATGTCTTATAGCGGGCTATGCCTTGGGAGCAATGTTGGTTTGACGTCCACATTGTAGAATAATGTTGGTTTAATGTCCGCATTATAACTCTCCCTAGGGCCCATTAGTAGGCCCACATTTGTTGATAGTTCACCACTTTATAACATGCTTAGTATAGCTCCATGATTCATACCTATACGCATCATATGTATGCTTGATATGAGTAGTGACTGAGCATAGCATACGCCATTGGGCAGACCACTTAGGGGACTCCTTATGAGGCGGAGTACCCCACATTATCGCATTGTACGCGCATGGGTTGCTGCATGATTTGACGGTGTGATTCATGCATCTCGCATATGTGTGACTTGATCACTGCACGCCCTAGCGACATCAGGGCCGTGGCTCCACAGGCACATCGTGGATGGCCGTATCGGATACCGGAAATACTTTGTTCTAGCACTGTGGGCACTTAGTATGTCCTTGGGTGAGAGTCCCAGAACCTTTTTGGTACCAGGAGATGCTCCAACGTCTACACCGAGTGGATACACGAGCGCCCGAGTGCCGAATACCAGTAGGCCGCGTCTCCCACTGTGTTGTGGTCGGTTGGAAGGGGGTGTGGCCTTATCCGCCTGAGTGAGGGGGCTATAAGCTAGGCTGAGTTTGACCAGCTCGCAAATGTGTCTGCTATCGATGAGCCGGGTAGGTATTGGCAGACTAATGGTCAGGCGGATAGTGTGGTCTTTTCCACTTGCTTGACTGTGCAGCTCGGGAGGAGGCAGTCAGTGTGAGGTGTATTAGACCCCGGTGATATCTAGAGAGGAACTGTACTGATATGTGTACATGACGAGGAATGACATGCTTGTATTGCATCTCGCATATGGCATTCGGCTACGTAGGCCTTGCATTGTATCGGTGTGGCCGATAGCACTCATGTTTCACATCGCATGGCCTTGATATGGCCGATATCATTCATGCCTTACATTACATAGCTCTGGTTGTATTCATGAACTTACCGCACATTTTTGCATTACTCTGATATTGTACACTTGGCGTTTGCCTTGTAAACACACTTACACCACCCTCTAAGCTTTTGTAAGCTTATGCACGACCGTTGCCTGCAGGTAGCGTTGGACAGCAGCCGCGTTGAGGCAGGAACGCGTATCAGATCTTTTTGGAGCTTTTTGATCACCTTGTATTTCCCTTTCTGCATTATACTTAAAAGTTTTTGATATAGTGGATATGTGGTGATGTTGTTTTTGTGACTTGGTTATGCTTTTGGTTATGCTCCATTACATTATATAAAAAAAATAATTCATACTGAAAATCCTCCTTGTAGGATCCCAGGATCGGAATCTGGCGTATGGGCGCTGGAAGCCGAGAATGGGATGCTAGGGAGGCTGTCGGCGCCGGATTCGGTGATCAGGAATTTTGTGAGCCCGGTTTTCGAGTTTGGGGCGTGACAGAAGTTGGTATCAAAGCATAACTTGGGAATACCTGAGATCACAACACATATCTGTTATGAACTTAGAACGAATAGGTTTCGAGTCTTGATAATTTAGCAATTTTCCGACATAGCCCTATGACATTTATGCCTTCGACAATTCTCAAGGCTGATAGGCCCTTGTTGCTTCCTGTAGGACGTAATGGCTAGAATACCGACCCGAGCGAATCCCGCTCCACCACCTGCTACTCCTGCTCTACCACCTGTGACTCCCGCTTCATCACCGGATATTCCTGATTTTCAGCCTGTAGATGCCACTCCTTTACCCGAGACCGGTGCGGATCCGACCGTACCTGTGAGTGCCACCCAGTTGCAGCAGATGCTACAGGCGATGACTGCCATTCTTCAGGGGCAGAATAGGCGTCCCACTGTTACACCAGCCGAGGCTGAGCAGGAGCGTGCAGCGCCCTTCTCAAGGACTTCCGACGGCACGATCCTCCACGTTTCAGGGCGAGCCAGACCCTACTGCAGCAGAGATATGGTGCTCCGAGGTGGAGAAGATTTCGACACCATGAGATGTACTACCCAACAGCGTGTCCCATTAGTCGTATTTCTTCTACAGGGTGAGGCTCAGTATTGGTGGGCATCTGTAGCCCGATCGGTAGCGGCCGATTTCGAGTGGACCTGGGAGGACTTCGTAGACCGGTTTGACCGAAAGTTCTTTCCTGAGCATGTGCGACAGCAGCGCACACTAGAGTTCGAGACTCTGGTCCAGGGAGACATGACTGTGTCCCAGTACGAGGTTCGTTTCGTCGCATTATCGAGATTCGCGATGTATCTTGTTGATGATGAGGGGCGAAAGGCCCGCCGTTTTGAGAACGGTTTGCATCCTGCCCTCAGGAGTCGTGTGATCGGACACATGCTTCCGACGTTTGAGCAGATTGTAGAGAGGGCCATGATATATGAGACAGATTGGGCTAGTGTGCAGAGAGCCCATGATCAGAGGGGAGATCAGAAGAGGAAGACGCCCTCTGGTAGTTCGCAGCTGCAGCAGCATCGTTCACAGCAGCGACGTATGACTCGCCCAGCATTCCGAGCACCAGCAGTACCCCCAGCACCACCTTCAGGACTATTTACCGGTACTTGCTTTGGGTGCGGTAGGACGGGACATCGTGTGCACGAGTGTCCCCATCCGAAGCGACAGCAGCCGAGGACACCGCATCAGCCTCCACGACAGCCGTCACAGCAGCAGCAGCGACCGCAGCATCAGCCTCCTGTACCTCCCCCACAGCAGCAGAGACAGCAGGTTAGGCCCCCACAGCGGCCACAGCAACAGCAGAGACCTCAGAGGGGACCTGCACCTCCCCAGCAGGCCCAGGGCAGGTTCTATGCTGCACAGCAGGACCCACAGTCAACGGGAGGGGTCGTCGAGGGTACACTCCTTGTTTCTACATGCATTGCACGTGTATTGTTTGATTCTGGTGCATCGCATTCTTTTGTGGCCGATGATTTCTGCCGATCGACCGGTTTGCCGATGGAGTCTGCCCGAGAGGGTTTGTCAGTATCGACGCCCTTAGGGAAGACTGCAGTGTTGAGCCGATTTTGTGCATCTTGTCCCATTCTGGTTGGGGATATCTTTTTGCCTGCTGACCTGTTCGTATTGCCGATGTCCGATTTTGATGTCATCCTGGGCATGGATTGGCTCGCCGAGTACAACGCCATATTGGACTGCTCCGCGAGGATAGTCACGTTCTGTATACCCGGCATGCCAGAGTTCCAGTTTGTTGCCGAGCCCAGAGGAATGCAGCTTTCTTGCTTGTTATCGTGTGCCATTGAGGAGCCAGTTGCTTTGTGTATCGACCAGCTGCCGGTTGTTTGTGGTTTTCCCGATGTGTTCCAGGAGATTCCGGGGCTACCACCTCGTCGGCACACTGAGTTCCAGATTGATCTCGTGCCCGGTACCGCGCCTATTTCGAAGGCCCCGTATCGTATGGCACCGTTGGAGTTACGGGAACTGCAAAAGCAGTTGGACGAGCTACGTGAGTTAGGCTTTATCCGACCGAGCAGTTCGCCGTGGGAAGCGCCGGTACTCTTCGTGAAGAAGAAGGATGGTTCGTTGAGACTTTGCGTAGATTACCGCGAGCTGAACAAGGTCACGATCAAGAACAAGTACCCGCTTCCACGGATCGATGACTTGTTTGATCAGCTGCAGGAGGCGCAGTTCTTTTCAAAGATTGACTTGCGGTCCGGTTATCATCAGGTTCGGGTTCGAGATGAGGATATCCCGAAGACAGCCTTCAGGACTCGCTACGGTCATTTTGAGTTCCAGGTCATGTCCTTCGGACTGACCAATGCGCCAGCAGTGTTCATGCAGTTGATGAGCGAAGTCTTCCGTCCATATCTCGACCAATTTGTTGTGGTGTTCATCGACGACATTCTGATTTATTCGAGGACTCGTGAGGAGCACGAGCGGCATCTGGAGATTACGTTGCAGACCCTCCGTGCACACCAGCTTTACGCGAAGCTGGAGAATGCGAGTTCTGGCAGGAGGAGGTGAAGTTCCTCGGTCATGTAGTGACGAGGCAGGGCGTCGCCTTAGACCCCTCGAAGATTGATGCCGTGCGTCAGTGGGGCTAGCCCACGAACGCATCCGAGATCCGCAGTTTTCTTGGTTTGGCGGGCTACTACCGACGTTTCATCGAGGGATTCTCTCGTATTGCAGCCCCGCTGACCAGGTTGACTCGGAAAGGTGCCGAGTTTGTATGGGGTGACACTTGTGACATGCATTTATGGAGCTGAAGGACCGCCTCACGTCCGCTCCTGTCCTCACTCTTCCCTCTGGGAGCGATGGATTTGTTGTATTTACCGATGCCTCACGAGTTGGTTTGGGTGCTGTCCTGATGCAGCACGGGAAGCCGGTGGCTTATGCGTCTCGCCAGCTCAAGGTGCATGAGCTGAACTACCCCACGCATGATTTGGAGTTGGCGGCAGTGGTCTTCGCACTGAAGGTGTGGAGGCACTATCTTTATGGGGTGAGGTTCGAGCTCTTCTCCGATCACAAGAGCTTGAAGTATCTGTTCTCTCAGTCTGACTTGAACATGAGGCAGAGGCGTTGGATGGAGCTCCTGAAGGACTATGATTTTGACCTCCAGTACCACCCGGGCAAGGCGAACGTGGTGGCGGATGCCCTCAGCCGTCAGCCACGAGGCCTGGTGACGCACTTGATGATTCAGGAGTGGAGGATGCTCGAGGATGTAGCAGAGTATGACTTCGAGTTTGGTCTGCAGTCTTCTATCGTTCAATTATCGAGCCTTCGATTCAACCCTCTCTTGTTGCAAGGGTGATCGAGGCTCAGCAGGCAGACGAGTCGTCACAGGATTACCGAGTAGAGGCAGCATCTGAGAGTCAGACAGATTGGCAGATTGGTTCTGATGGTGGACTTCGCTTTAGAGGCCGATTATGTGTCCCGGATACTCCTGAGTTACGCCGCGATCTTATGACCGAGGCACATCGATCACGTTTCTCTATCTACCCTGGCTCGACGAAGATGTATCGCGATATGAGGCGTCAGTATTATTGGTCGGGGATGAAGCGCCAGATAGCTAGCTTTGTAGCCGAGTGTGACACGTGCCAGCGTGTCAAGGCTGATCACCAGAGACCCCCTGGTCTATTGCAGCCGTTGAGCGTCCCGATGTGGAAGTGGGAGCACATATCTACTGATTTTATCATGGGTTTGCCGAGGACTCAGCGCGGTCATGACGCCATCTGGGTTGTTGTGGACCGTCTGACGAAGTCGGCACATTTTCTTGCGATTCGTGAGAGTTGGCATACAGACCGGCTTGCCAAGATGTTTATTGATGAGATCGTGAGGTTGCACGGTGTTCCTGTTTCGATCGTTTCAGACCGAGACTCGAGGTTCACGTCTCAGTTTTGGAGGAGCTTCCAGAGAGCAATGGGCACTGATTTGCAGCTCAGCACCGCGTATCATCCGCAGACCGATGGGCAGACCGAAAGGGTCAACCAGATCCTTGAGGATATGCTTCGGGCTTGCGCTATTGACTTCTCGGGTAGTTGGGACGAGCACCTACAATTGGCTGAGTTCGCGTACAACAACAGCTATCAGGCGACCATTGGCATGACTCCTTTTGAGGCATTATATGGCAGACCGTGTAGATCTCCAAGTTGTTGGACCGAGGTTGGAGAGCGTCGTCTCCTAGGTCCTGAGCTTGTGTTGCAGACATCAGAGGCTATCGATATCATCAGGCAGAGAATGCGCACAGCTCAGAGCCGGCAGAAGAGTTTTGCTGACCGTCGGCGTCGTCCGTTGGAGTTTGTCGTTGGGGACCATGTGTATCTCAAGGTCTCACCCATGAAGGGTGTGATTCATTTTGGAACGAAGGGCAAGCTTGCCCCGAGATTTATAGGACCTTTCGAGATCACCGGGCGCGTTGGCGCCGTGGCCTATCGGCTTGCCTTGCCATCTCAGTTGTCTGGCGTCCATAACGTTTTCCACGTCTCTATGTTGAGGAAATGTGGGTCAGACATCGTTCCCGTTATTGATTGGCAGCCGTTGGAGGTTCGTCAGGACGCTTCTTACATTGAGCAGCCAGTTCGTATCCTCGATCGGAAGGAGCAGGTCCTACGGACCAAGGTCATCCCCTTAGTGAAGGTGCAGTGGGGCCATCATAGTGTAGATGAGGCGTCTTGAGAGCGCGAGGCAGAGATTCGCGAGCGCTATCCCCATCTTTTCGATGTTTGATTGTATGTTGTATTGTGTTGTGATTATATATGATGTTATGTTTTCTATTCCCTTGAGAGTTACGCTTAGCTGTGATGGTAGTACAAATTTCGAGGACGAAATTTTTATTTAGGTGGAGAGAACTGTAAAACCCGTATCCTAGTTCGTACTGTTCCGATGAATCCTGCGATCCTTTCCGTCGAAGTCCGGCAGTCCATGACCGATAATTGACGTTGCGCACGACCGTAAGTCGTATCCTTTAGATTCGAGTCGGTTTAATCCGAGGCCCATACCATTGTGACCGCGCCGTCACCGCGATTCCAACACCGCGCCTCGTGCGTCAATCCGACGCTTAGATCATAAGATGTGGACCGTGCATTATAATGACCGTGGACCGCACATTGCGGGACCCAACTATCCCATGTGGCACAAATCCCTAGGTAATTATGAGAGTGATGGATGACATCACCCTACCCTAGCTATAGCCACCCTACCCCTAGCCCTTCTTACAAGCACTTATGGCTAGCCACCCTACCCCTAGCCCTTCTTACAAGCATTTAATGCTAGCCACCCTCTCTTACAAGTCATCATTGCCTACCTAAGCTACTCTCCCTCTCTCTTATCTCTCCCTCCCTCTCCTTTATTTCTCATTCCTTCATTTTCAAAGCAACAAGAAAAAAAAAATCCCACGTCCATGATTTTTCTAGTGTGAGAAAGAGTGCTGTGTGGCCCACCTTTTCATCACAAAAACCTATCATCCAAGCCATCCATTTCCCATCTCCACAATCAAAGAGGTGCACAAGGGGGGTAGCGTTCCAACGGACCAAAGAGATCAACCGGTGGGTGTTTTGATAGGGTAGTTTTCATGCTTTCTTAGATGGGCCAAGTGAGGCCTACCGATCAATGGTATGGATCTCACTTGGGACCCTAAGATGTGGCCAATGGCCCACTTTGATTACCCTTTTTATGTATGATGGAATGCAAGGGAGGGCCCATAGTGTCGGGGTCCCTCCATCACACGTGTGTCCCACTTTCTCTCTTCCTCTCTCTCTTTCTCTTTTTATGAAGTTATGGGTGTGTGGCCCACTTCGATGGACCCCACAATGGAGCATGTATTGGATCCAACCATCTAAAGGTGGGGCCCACTTTACATATATATGGTAACCACACCACCTCACCATGTGTGGCCCACCTATAAAGGGCCCACCTTAAGTGCATTGCCCGCCCAAACAAAAAAAAATAAAAGGGGAGAGAGTCCAGGGACTCTCTGGACGTTTGAAACAAAAAAAAAAAAACAAAAATCAGCCTTTTCTAAGGCATTGGAAGTGGGTCACCTGTATAGGACCCACCTTGATGTTGGTATCCAATCCAAGCCGTCCATCCTTTTCCTCAACTCATTTTAGGCGTTGAGCCGAAAAATGAGGTTGATCGGAGTATCTAGTGGGCCGTAATGTTGAAAACAGTATTATTACCATTGAAAGCTATCCAGATTTTTTTTACACGCTGTAAAAGGCCTGATATTGGTCTTGATAGATTTGTTAGGGGCCGTGGAATTCAATGACTGGAGTGGATTCATCAGACGCGGGTCCCACGCCTGAAAAACCGCAGAAAAACCGTTTTTCTAAAAAAAAAAAAAAATTATATATCACAGCAGCATTGCTGCTGCTGTGTCAGAGGAGTTAGCGGGCGGGCGGACGCCAGGGATCCCACGGCTCCAGCCGTGGGCCCCACCATGATGTATATGTTGTATTCACACCGTCCATGAGGTGGACCACCCCGTGAGGTGGGTCCCCTCCGAAAATCAGGCCGATCCACGGCTCAGGTGGCCCACATCACAAGAAACAGCTGTGATTGAATTTCACCGTTGAAACTTTTTGGGGCCCACAGAAGTTTTGAAGCAAGCTGATATTTGTTTTCTTCCCTCCACCCAGGTCTCTGTGACCTTATCAACAGGTTGGACGGCAAATAAACGTTACAGTGGGCCCCACATGGAGCCCACAGTGATGTATGTGTCTTAATCCCACCGTCCAGCGGACGGTGGGAGCCCGCTGAAATGTATGTGTTCTATCCCACCGTACAGACGGACGGTGGGGCCCCTGTGCATGTGTGTGCACGTGTGTGGGTGGGTGCATGCGTGTGTGTGTGTGTGTGTGAGTGTGTGACGTGTGTGTATGTGTGTGTAGATATATATATATATATATATATATATATATATATATATATATATATGTATGTGTATATATATAATATTATTCATATATATATTGTATATATATATTATATATAAATTATATGTTATATTATTTATATTATAAGGGATGGTGGGCCTTCATGTGGGCCCCACCATGATACTTGTGTTGCATCCCAACAGTCCACCATTTGGCAAGCTTGTATTAAGGCTTGGGGCCAAAAATAAGATAGATCTAGTTATCATGTGGACCACACTGTTTAGTGACGATTGAACGTCCACCATTAGACCCTTGGGCCACCAAGTTCTTGGTGACCCTATGAACAGATTGTATGAGAAATAAATGTTATGGTGGGCCCTAGGAATTTTAATGGTGGAATTCTTTATCACCACTTACATTGGTGCGGCCCATTGATGTGGCCCATTTGATATGTATACGGCCCACTTGGTATATATAAGGCCCATGTTGTGAGGCCCATCTTGTGTATTTGTGGCCATTGTTGAGGCCCACCTTGGTATACATGTAAGGCCCATGTGATTAGGCCCATCTGAATGTATTTGCGGCCCGTTGTTGAGGCCCACCTTGATGTATACATGGCCCATGTGTTTAGGCTCATTCAATGTATTTATGGCACATGTTACGAGGCCCATTGTGATGTTTCAAAGGCCCATCGGGATATGGCCCATTGCAATGTACCTAAGGCCCATTAATGTGGCCCACTTGATTTATATAAGGCCCATATGATGCGACCCACTTGATGTATCCAAGGCCCATAGGTCGAGGCCCAACAGGAGGTCCTTAGGGTCCATTGCAATGTATGATTTCCCCATGGTTTGTGTAATGATGTCTTATAGTGGGCTATGCCTTGGGAGCAATGTTGGTTTGACGTCCACATTGTAGAATAATGTTGGTTTAATGTCCGCATTATAACTCTCCCTAGGGCCCATTAGTAGGCCCACATTTGTTGATAGTTCACCACTTTATAACATGCTTAGTATAGCTCCATGATTCGTACCCATACGCATCATATGTATGCTTGATATGAGTAGTGACTGAGCATAGCATACGCCATTGGGCAGACCACTTAGGGGACTCCGTATGAGGCGGAGTACCCCACATTATTGCATTGTACGCGCATGGGTTGCTGCATGATTTGACGGTGTGATTCATGCATCTCGCATATGTGTGACTTGATTACTGCACGCCCTAGCGACATCAGGGCCATGGCTCCACAGGCACATCGTGGATGGCCGTATCGGATACCGGAAATACTTTATTCTAGCACTGTGGGCACTTAGGATGTCCTTGGGTGAGAGTCCCAGAACCTTTTTGGTACCAGGAGATGCTCCAACGTCTAGACCGAGTGGATACACGAGCGCCCGAGTGCCGAATACCAGTAGGCCGCGTCTCCCACTGTGTCGTGGTCGGTTGGAAGGGGGTGTGGCCTTATCCGCCTGAGTGAGGGGGCTATAAGCTAGGCTGAGTTTGACCAGCTCGCAAATGTGTCCGCTATCGACGAGCCGGGTAGGTATTGGCAGACTACTGGTCAGGCGGATAGTGTGGTCTTTTCCACTTGCTTGACTGTGCAGCTCGGGAGGAGGCAGTCAGTGTGAGGTGTATTAGACCCCGGTGATATCTAGAGAGGAACTGTACTGATATGTGTACATGACGAGGAATGACATGCTTGTATTGCATCTCGCATATGGCATTCGGCTACGTAGGCCTTGCATTGTGTCGGTGTGGCCGATAGCACTCATGTTTCGCATCGCATGGCCTTGGTATGGCCGATATCATTCATGCCTTACATTACATAGCTCTGGTTGTATTCATGAACTTACCGCACATTTCCGCATTACTCTGATATTGTACACTTGGCATTTGCCTTGTACATACACTTACACCACCCTCTAAGCTTTTGTAAGCTTATGCACTACCGTTGCGTGCAGGTAGCGTTGGACAGCAGCCGCGTTGAGGCAGGAGCGCGTATCAGATCTTTTTGGAGCTTTTTGATCACCTTGTATTTCCCTTTTTGCATTGTACTTAAAAGTTTTTGATATAGTGGATATGTGGTGATGTTGTTTTTGTGACTTGGTTATGCTTTTGGTTATGCTCCATTACATTATATAAAAAAAAAATTCATACTGAAAGTCCTCCTTGTAGGATCCCAGGATCGGAATCTGGCGTATGGGCGCTGGAAGCCGAGAATGGGATGCTAGGGAGGCTGTCGGCGCCGGATTCGGTGATCGGGAATTTTGTGAGCCCGGTTTCCGAGTTTGGGGCGTGACACTTACACCACCCTCTAAGCTTTCTATAAGATTATGCACGATTGATGCATGCAGGTGACACAAGGATGCAGCCATAGTCTCGCCGCAGTTGGAGTGTGCAGTCGAGCTTCTGGAGTTTCTATTATTTTCATTATCCTATTTTTCCTTTTCATTCGCATTGTACTCAAAGTTTTTTTTATCATAGTGAATTTTGTGATGGTGTTCTTGTAATTATTGTTCGTGAGTTATGCTTATAATTATGCTCATTACGAATCAAATCATGCTTGAAATCCTCCTTATAGGATCCCAGGATCGGAACCTGGTGTATGGGTGTCGAGCATAAAATGGGGTACTATGGAGGCTGTCAGCGCCGGATTCGGCGATCGGGAATTTTGTGAGCCCGGTTTACTAGTTTGGGGCGTGACAATAGTGTCATACCTTCCGTCCAACTCACGAGATCCTCCCTGTCTTATTTCAGCCACCCGCGACCTGTAGACAGCATTTGCGATACCCTAAGTCGCATCTTGAAGATCTGAGTCAACTCGACTCGAAACTTGAACCATTGCGACCGCACCATCGCCGTGGTTACGTCTTGTGCACCAATGTAACGCCTAGGCTAGGAGTTGTGGACCCACGTATATTTTGAGGAAACACCATGCATTACGGAATCCGAAAGATTCCAGTTGGGAGAGAATCTTTACACTACCTAGCCTATGCCTAGCCTATGCTTAGCACTATGCCTAGCCTATGTCAGCGCCGGATTCGACAATCGAGAATTTTGTGAACCCGGTTTCCTAGTTTGGGGCGTGACAATAGTGTCATACCTTCTTTCCGACTCACAAGTTCCTCCCCATCGTATTTCGGCCACCAGCGACCTGTAAACAGCATTTGCGCTATCCTAAGTCGCATCCCGAAGATCTGAGTCAACTCGACTCGAAACTTGAACTATTGCGACCGCACCATCACCGTGGTTACGTCTTGCGCACCATTGTGACGCCTAGGCTAGGAGTTGTGGGCCCGCGTGTATTTTGAGGAAACACCACGCGTTATGGAATCCAAAAGATTCCAGTTGGGAGAGAATCTCTACACTACCTAGCCTATGCCTAGCCTATGCTTAGCCTATGCCTAGGATAACCTAGCCACCCATGCCTATTCCCCATCATTGCTAGCAACCATGCTTCCCTTTCTCTCATCCAAAGTCAAATCTCCATGCATGCTTGTTACACCACCATCATTAGTCACCACCATCACTCCTCTTACATCTCTTACAAAACCCATCATAGCTCCCATCCCATGCCTTCTTACTCTACTCTTCTCCCTCATTTCTCTACCCATTCTCTAGCAACCATTGTAGAGAAAATCCTAGGGGAGAAGGAGAACCCCAAGCTCAGCCCATTTCCTACCCCAATCTCATCATACCAACCATCCAAATCTCATCTTCCACCATTAAAGAGGAAGCTTAAGAGCCAAGGATTCTAAGGAACCAAGAGGGAGATCAAGAGGTGGGTGTTTATAGGGTTAGATCTTCATTTTATTCATGGGACAAGTGGGGCCTACCGGTTAATGCTAGAGATCCCATTTTAGGTCGAAGGTGTGGCCAATGGCCCACCATGATATGCACATGTATTCCATGATAGGGCCATTCTCCATGGACCCCACTATGATGTTTATTTTGATATCCTATTGCAAAAAGATCATCTAGACCTTGGTCTTGGTGGTGGAAATGGGATTTCCACCCTAGATTTTGATTTAGGGCCCACCTATTTTGAGACCCATTTGATGTATGTGTTGTAGATCTACGAGGAGCTCATAGTGGCGAAGCTCCTCCCACCACCCGTTTCTCTCTCTCCCTCCCTCTCCCTCTCTATCCATCTTTTTGTGGCCCACCTGATGAGTGTACGTACGGACGATCTGACTGTCCAGCAGGTGGGACGACCTTGCTGTCCAGATTGCTGGATGCCTGGCCAACCCATCTTGTTGCCCTGTTGTGGCCTGTGTGACCGGCTGGTCACACAGGCCCAAACGAAGGGATAAACACAAATGTCAGCTTGATTCTAAGCTGGTGGGTCCCACACGTGGACCCCACCTTGATGAACATTATACCCACACCCTTTACAAGTAATCCTATTTTTGCATCTGGATAGCAACTTCTAAAAATCGTATAAAATCAATCATGCAAGGATCAGAGTTAAAACTTGGGAATAATATGAACCACAATATGAGCTAATTCTAAACCAAATTTCGTAGCCATCGAACGATCCAATCATCTGTAGCATCATGTTTACTTGGCTGCTGTCTAGCAGCACATGCAGGAATCCGATTTGCCTAAAATGGACCCATTTTTAATTCCTTTAATGCATGTATTGAACATATATATTCCATTAGATTCGTAGAAAATCGAACTATCTTTCCAATGGTATATAATAAGCCTCAATCGGAGTTCAGAGGGCTGAGATCTTGGCCTTATACGAAAGATCTATTAGGGAGCTTGTTATGACTATTCTTGTGTGGGCCATATCCATGATTCCAACGGTCAGATATATTTGATATTTGTTCTTAACTTACTTAAGATACTTATTTATCATATGTAGGTCCCTATGGTCATAATCTTTCACAATAGAATTTAGAAAACTCTGGACTGATTGATACTCCTGTAAGGATAAACCTTGAATTGCTATGTGGTCTAGATGGATCTAAGGCTCTGTATGGTTGGAAACCTATATACAACCTAAATGATATATTCCAAAACCATCCATTGGCTCAGATTTCCCAACAGAGAATCTGATTATAGAGATTTTATCAATATATTTCATGCGCTACTAGATGTGTATGCTGAAATATCTTTGCACTTTCTGTTTGTTGAAGTATTTCTAAGTACGGAACTGCATTGCATGTAGACATCTTTCACACCTTGTGGTGGGCCTCACACTCTGTAGTTAAGGGTACTACTTTGGAGGGATGTTAAATCCTTATATAAGTGAGTTGGGATGTCCCACCTTTGTGTTAGGAATGATCCCCAAGTGTTTGGAAATTGGGCCCTAAGTTGTGACAAACTCCATTGCTGAAAATTGTCTGATTATTTGTGTTTTGTACCAACTTTGGGCCTCTGTAGTGGACCACACGCTGGAAATATGAGTAGACTACTACTTGAAACCTTTAACCTACACCAACTAATAGATAAATAATATTTTAATCAGGTTAAATCAGACCCCACATGATCAGGGAGTGGATCCCAAAATGGGGCAAGGCACGGTTGTGCAAAAAATTATGTGCAGAAAATTAAAATACCTATGTTTGGCCCTATATTATGTGTGCACAACTAGTTGGTCCCAGATTATAATTTTTGAATTACATGTATAGTACTACCAAGGGCACCTAACGGCATACTGAAAGGTGGTCCCTTGTGATCTTGGGACATACTCAAAATCGGGCCAAAACTAATTGCGCATTGCGTTTCCTACACATTTCCTCCAAGTACTCATGTTTGGGACATCACCGTAAATTGTATACACCCAACCAATGAGGCCCGCCTTATACCTTTTAAAGCCCACACATAGATCTACCAGATGAATCCTTCCTTTCACCAGATGTGCACTACCAAAAAAATGACCAAAGGCTACGGACCATACTAGCTTTTAGCTACGGATATAAACCGTAGCTATATTGCTACGGCTTAAAACCGTAGCTACAAAAGCCTAAACCGTAGCTAAAAGCCACCACTTTCACCCGTTCATCCAACATGGGATAGCCCTATAAGGGACTCTACAAGGCCCATTAAAATTTGTGTGCTTCATCTAATATGTCTATCCGTTTTGAAAGAGAATGTTAGGGCAGGAGACCAAAAAAGGAAGTAAATTGAACGCTCAAGTGGACCACACGTTAGGAAACAGTGGAGATTAATACCTACCATTGATTGATGGTGTGGTTCAATTGGACATTTGATTTGCCTAGATGCTAGGGTCATTTCCTATAAAAAAAATTACAAAATTAATGGACGGAGTGGATATATCAAATGCATCAAGATGGACCCCACAAAGCCCTTGAAAAATCCATTCATCAAGATCCCGCCAGATGTGTGAACGCGGAGGGGCTATGACAGACGACACAGTAGCTACGGCCAAGGGGCTTTTAGCTACGGTTTTAGACCGTAGCAGGGTCGTAGCAGGTACAAAATAAGGAAATCGCGCTCTTCTTTTCCTTTTCCCCCTCACGAAATGTTTCACTTTCCCTCCCCTCCTTGTTTCATTTTTTCCCTCCCCTCCTTGGGGAAAAACCCCAAACCCTCTCACTCCGACCCTTTCTCTCTCACTCTCGATCTCCCGCGCCTCTTCTCTCTCTCTCTCTCTCTCTCTCTCTCTCTCTCTCTCTCTCTTCCATCCCCATTTCAACCATATCTCCCTGTCTCTCTCCTACATTTTTCTAGGGTTCCATTTTCAAAACCCCGATTGCCCAATTCCAACTCTCTCGTTTCTCCCACTCCATTCCATATCTAGGGTTTCTTTTAGAAATGACATTCAACTAACAGTCCATGGAATCGCATCGGTTGTCGTCCCACCAAATATGACAGAAAAAGAAGAGCACGCGTTGCTGGACGGTTAGATTTCCTTCCCTCCCTTTTCTTCTCGTTCTAGGTTTTTTTTTTTTTTTTTTCTCCCCTTTTCAAGATCTTTGATGGAAAATTCGGAATTCGATGGATTAGCAATGAGAAGTATTTTCCAGGTTTTGATTTGATATGACGAAATTCTAATCTATTTTTTAAATTTGTATTTCCATTATTTTGGGGTTAGGCTTTGGCAGGATGCAGAAAACAGGGTTTATCTCATTAAAGAGCTCGATAGGAGAACTGGTCAGGTAAAGTTTCTTTTATTTTTTAAATTTTATTTGAAAATTTAAATATTTGTAGGACTATTTTCATGAAATCCACTCGGCAATACTTCTTTTTGAATAATATTTATTTATTTATAGTTATTATACAATTTTATTTTATTTTATTTTATTTTTAAATTTTTTATTTCTTTCCTTGATGGTAGTTTTGTGTTGGAAACAGGAGGGAATATAACAATGTCAGGAACTGTTCAGGAAGGTCCCACCTTTGCACGATCTAACCACTCCATCTATGGGGCTACATTCTGGATGGGTTGTAGCCAATTGTGATCTATCACCTAGCGGAATAATTTTCAAAATTTACCCCCCCCCCCCCCCCCCCCCCCAGATGGTATGGTCTGGATTGCTGGGCTGTGCACCGTACAACACCTCATTCCTGTAGTTTCGAGTATGGCATGTTTTCTCTAGGGAGCAGCAAAAGAAATTATCAGCACTTGAGATGGAGCTGGCTACGGCTAGACATGAAGGCTTTGTTTCAAAGTACTCGTCAGAGACTAATGTGACTCATTCTTAAAAAAGGTTGTTGGCTGTCATAGGAATTGTTACTGAGTTTGGTCACAAGAATAATAGGGATGCAATCCGGAAGTCATGGCTGCCAACAGGTAGAATAACATCCCCTTTGTGAATTTATTTCCTTATGGCAATTAGTCTCCTTGGAAAAACATAGTAAATTCTCTCACTAACATTGGCATTTGAATTTGTCAAATTTTAAATTGGACTGCCATGGGTGTCCAACCATTTATAACAAAAAATGTTGTCCTATTAGGTTTGTTTCTTCCTAAGGATGTGGAGCTTTTCTGTACGAATTTACCATTGAAAAAAAAAAAACCGTTTTTCCTTTTGTCACCATTGAAAAGAAAAGAAAACTCTGTTTGAACTCTTATTCTCTTGAATTCTGCTTCTGCCCACATATATACTCGATTGGAAGAAGGAGAGCTGCTAGAAGACCCTCCGTAAGTTATTATTAAAAATACAAAAGAGATGATGCTTGGAATCTTGTTCAGGCTTTACAGGGGGCAGAGAAGGGTAAGACAGCTGTGATGCTCCTATCTCCATGCTCTCCATCTCCACCAGCTACCACTGCTGTAGATTTTTCTCGTCACCAAAATGGAAGCCAATTCACCATGTTTCTCGTCACCAAAATTTATTTCTCGAGTAGATCGTTCCTTCTTTTATGTTCTTAATCGAGCATCCTGCATTTTGTTTCTGCCGATGTGAAACAAGATGATATCTCGACTCAAAACTCTGTGGAGCTTAAATTAGAATTGCATCTTTTCAGGGTCCCTCATTAAATGAACAGTGCATGCTCAATGTGCTATTCTTCATTATTAGTTTTAAGTTACTTGCTATGAATGGCTTTACTAATTATAAGCACAATGTTTTAGCTTTCATTTTATTTGAAGTTATTATAATTTTTGTATGGTGATCTATTTAGCCTTTTAAGCATAATAGGCTATCCTTAGGTAACTGTTGCATTAACTGTATACTCTGTATAAGCACATTGAAGAAGATCTCTCCAACAAGAGCCCATTGCTTCTACAATACAACCCTGTGCACAAGAAGATTCCGGTGCTCTTGCACAACGGAAAACCGATCGCTGAGTCGCTTGTGATCCTTGAATACATTGATGAAATATGGAAGGAGAATCCAATACTGCCGGAAAATCCTTTAGAGAGAGCAACAGCACGGTTTTGGGCCAAGTTCATCGATGAGAAGGTACGAAGGATTCAACACCAATACTGGTAGTTTGTTGCTGGTGGATGTTAGCATCGTCAGATCATTTCTAGACACTCATAATGTTCGCCAACAACCAAGCTTCCCTGCTAGTTTCCAATTTATTTCTGGTTTTTGTTTTTGGAGAAATGTTCACTTACAATGTTGTATGTGAACTTTCACATGCAATTTTTTATTTCCAGCTTATGTGGTAATTGGTGTAGAACATCTAATCCATGCTAAATATTGCACACACAGTAAAGATGACCTTAGGAATCGAATCAATACAATCATTATGTGGACAGTACGGTAGAGCGAATCAGACCGTTGGCTATGTGTTGATTTGGCCGATGTAGCCTACCTGATTATTGGACCATTCTCCACACACACCCACATACTCACGCCACAGTGGAATTTCACCACAATTGGCACTGGAACCCATGACCTCGAGTTGAAATTGTTGTGAGTCTACTACTGAGGCATGAGTAAGGACCCAAGAATCTATAATCTAAAAATGTCATAAGTCATGCATAATATGTGATTGGATTGGTGAGTTCTATATGCTACCCCTTGGATTCAAACACTTGACCTTTTGCTATGATACTATATCAAATAACCATGGTCAACCATAGGTGGGACTCCACAAATGAATGGTCAAGATACAATATACAGATAGGTGGACCATAAATTGGATGGTTATGATTGCCTATTTGTTGTGATTTTTAGCATGTAAGTAAGACCACAATATGGTGGTAGACAGTGCGTTTCAACAATGAGGTTATGGGTTCGACTGCCCATGTGGTTTAGGTGTATTTTAACAAATTCCATTATTTTATGTATTATCTACAATCTTCAAACACCATGTTTGTTATGATTGTGGCAGTGCATGTTGGCAACAAGGATAGCCTATCATGGATATATCAGTTCAAAGTGCTTCATTAGAATGCCTGATTTTGTGTTTCAACAAGAAGTATATTTATTCATTTTGAAATACTTATTCTGCATTTTTGTCTACGTAATTTATGTTGATCTGTATGGCTGCATAGTTGGATAGTTTGCCTAACGTGTGGCAAGCTATGCTCCATTCATGGCGGGGCCAATGATTTTGATGGCCATGGACTGACGCGTGTGTATACCATTGTTCTGTGATAGTGGTTGCCAACAACCTGCCTAAAGTGTGGCAAACTCTGCACTGTACTCTCTCCCATTTGAGACATGGAATTGTGGAATTTCTAGCTGGAATTTGTTCTTTCTGTTGTTAAAATGCCACGAGAACAGAGGTATTACATGAACAATTGAAGATTGCAGCAACCTTTCAGATTGAAGGAAACAGGTCTCCTTTGGCTTTCTATGGTATTCATGCTATAATTGCATTAAATTTTAAAATAGTTACAGGACCCTTAAATTGCAGTCAGGTCTCTTTTTAGTCCAACTTAAATCTAGTGGACTTGCAATTTGGAGCCTAATCCATCATAAATAGAACTTAGTTTTTCTACTTAGACCAATAATTGCCAATTCCGTATAATAGTGCATTCAAATGCTATTTAAGTATATCACCATAAAACATATTACTAAAATTTAGGTACTTTTGGTCCATCCATTTCTTTTGGGCCGGGAAAGGGACTTGCTGTATACCTAATCAAGGTACTTTTGGTCCATCCATTTCGGCCATCAGTGTCACTCCAGGTAATATATCCAGGACTGAATATTAGAATTAAATTCTGCAAATTTCTAACTGTTTGATACTAACAGATGAATATCCATATCCTTTTTCTTTTTTCTTTTTCTTTTCTTTTTTTAGATTTCATACCAACTGTTAGAAGTCCGCCAGGTTGGGGAAAGAAAAGCAAGACTGGTTTGATCATTGGGATTGTAGTTGGTGTTGGCGCTCTGAGCTTTATATCCATTTTCACAGTTTTTATCTGGAGATGCAGGAGAAGGGGTATTGATGAAGATGAAGGTAATGCCAATATTGCTAAATTAGGGTGCATTTGGATGCTCAACTGAGGTGGATTGCAATTCATTCAAATCATTGCAGAGGAATGACCAAAGTTGGGGGTGATGCCGTAATTGCAATTCCATGTATACCAACTTGAAATGGTCGCAATTGCAATCTTGACACTAACCATACTTGGTCATTTTCTGTTTTATTGAAATAGATTATTACGATTCAATTCAACTGAGCATCCAAACACAACCTAATCGATATGCATTGAAAATCCAACTCAGACACTTGTAACTCAATTGGCGGAATATAGTCTTCTGTCTCAAACAGGAGAAATTACAATTTTGTTCCAAAAAAACTTCTTGTGGTCAATTGGCATTCTTAGGCCATGTTCAGACGTCCAGGAGGGTAGGATTCCATTCCACCCAAGTCGATATCTGCAACATTTCAAACATGACCTGAAACATCCTAGATATTGACTTGGGGCAGAAAAAGTGGACAATTGCTACTCTCTACTGGAGTTTCCATTTTCTCTGTTGTCTCGAACACTCAAACGGAATTGATGAACATCTGGTTTGCCAAAATATCCATTGTGATTATGATTTAGGGTACATCCAAACACACCCTTAGGATGTGCTTGGACGCACAATTGAATCATATTGCAATAATTAGTTCAGTCGACGGGAAATGGAAAAATGATAAAATATTCATATTAATGGAATATTATTGAAACTGCAATACATTAATTTTGAGGTTGGACTTGAAAGGAGAGCAACTGATTGTCGTTACGGTCTAGGTTATTTCATCAGGACTCAACTGAATGCTCACAATTCAATTGGTTGTGCTTGCAAACACAGCCATACAATTTTGATTTTAGTGAAGCCCATGTTCAAAAATAGAGATTGTGCATGCATTCATTGATTAAGTAGATAATATGATCCAAATCTTCCTATGTATTTGAATTTGCAGAGTGTCTAATCATGGCTGCCAAAGCAAACAGTTTCAGTTATTCTGAACTAAGGGCTGCAACAGAGGACTTCAGTCCGGCAAATAAGTTGGGAGAGGGAGGATTTGGGCCCGTTTATAAGGTACCTTTTTGTGTTTGATTTGAAATAAAAAAAGAAACGGAAATTTAAGAACTAAGAATGTGTTCGGAAGTTTCCACTTTTGTCAGTAAAACGAGTTCGGCTCAAATCACAAATGAGAAAAGAATGGGTTTGCAATTCTAGAACATTATTATCTCACTTGGTTTGTGTTGGCACAGGAAAATGCAAACTGCGTTAAGTCAGATTTCTTTTACGCTCTATTGCTGCCCCAAATTGCAATTGGGTTTGCCCATTGCCCATTCTCTATTCCAAAAGCGAAGCTTCCAAATGCACCCTGACATTTAAACACCTTTCAAGCTCTTTTTAGAACTTTTCATATTATTGCTAAAGCAATTTGTGAGGCGAAAAAAATGTGAATCACAGCATGTGTATACCCATGCCACATGAGCCAACTCAATCATCCGGCGAGCCATGCTTGTGCTAGGGAAATGGACAAAAAACCACCAGCTACAGCATGTTTGGCATAGGAAAATTAATGGACAGAAAACCACCAACTACAACATGTTTGGCATACGAAAATGGACAGAAAACCACCAACTACAGCATGTTTGGCATAGGAAAATTAATGGAAAGAAAACCACCAACTACAGCATGTTTGGCATAGGAAAATGGACAGAAAACCATCAACTACAGCATGTTTGGCATAGGAAAGTCTCCTAGTTTGGAACATCTTAGCCACCTATCATACATGTGACCCAAGTTGAAACTTGGTTGTGTACATGATTCCCATCCACCACTAATGGATGGTTGGATATCTAGGAACAAAGTCTCATTTAGAAACGAGAATGCATGAATCTTGCTGTAGAATTATTTTAACTGCTTCAATTTTATCTTTGTTAATTATAGTTTCTGCTGCAAGTTGTGAAATATGAGTTGCCGGTTGTCCCTGCAAGGGAATTACCATCTGAGGAATGTCCAACCTAGCTCTCTAGTTCCCAATCAGGTAAATTTAGAACCACCTGCTTTCTAATTCCCAGTTAGGGTGAAAGAAAAATATCGCTACCTACCGGAGTATACTGTGCATTGGACTCTGGCTCCTAGTCCTGCTTCTTACCTATTTCTTTTTCTTTTTTGCCTGCTATCTAATTACCTAAATTTCCTTCTATGCAGTTATATTTTAATCCTGCTACCGTGAAAATGTTGAGCAACCTGAAGGTATATATTGTTGACATATGGATTGTCTTTGACATTTTGCATTTTAGCATAACTGTTGCACACTTGTTGTATGTTGATGAAGTTTGGTTTTGTAGTATGAAAGCAATGCGCGGTTCGTGAGGTGGTCAACCATGTGCAGTAAGCTTTCGAATCAAAGCGAAGTTGAGAATAGGGTGTTAATTGATGAAAGATTGATAACCAGTAAAGGCACATCCATGGAGTTGTCGCTTGCGATTGTTGAGAAGATATTTGGCTACGAGAAGGCATTGGATCTTGCTCTCAATGAGAACTTTAAATAGACATATAACTATTATGTTGGTATTGTACTTTTGTCAATGGATTAAAATGAATGATTGTATTTGATTGAATGAATGAATGATTGTATTTGATTGAATAAATAAATAATTTAGCCATGAAGTATTTATCTATATTAGCTTATATGAGTTGATTTATCAGGTCATGTACTACAATGGTAAGAGATGCCATTATCATATTTTCTTTAATTATTTTTTTTAAAAAAATATTCAGTTGCTACGGCTATTAACCGTAGCCCTTTATCTAGAAACCGTAGCCGTTTCTAATTTCACCCTATTGCTACGGTTCTTGCTCCACTTTTAGCTACAAATATAATCCGTAGCTCTTGTAATTAAATCCATAGCTGTTGTAACCTATAGCTACAAATATAATTGCTACGGAATATATCCGTAGCTGTTGTGATCTATAGCTACGGATTAAATCCGTTGCTATGGAGTAGAACTGTAGCCATAGATAGATCTGCTACAGATTAGATCCGTAGCAATAAGTATAACTGCTACGGATTAGATCTGTAACCGTAGATATAACTGCTATGGATTGGATCCGTAGCCATAGATATAACTGCTACGGATTGGATCCGTAGCCATAGACTTAACTGCTACGGATTATATCCGTAGCCATAGGTTTAAGACCTATTGTTACGGCACCTACGACTACGGTCATGCTACGGACTAAATCCGTAGCCATAAGTCTATGGCTACGGACTAAATCCGTAGCCTTTGCCCATATTTTTGGTAGTGGTGGGTCCCATATAATCATAAATCTAAATTGAAAATGGCCCAGAACCAACCTTACGCCAAAAGTCTATTTGACATAGAATTTATGTGGGGCCACGTCAGTGGGGTCCACCACCTTCCCAAGCATTGAATGCAGCTTCTAAACTCTAAAAAATAAGTCTCAGGTGTTTTTGGGCTCAAAACCTTATGTGGGCTATCTTGTATGGGCCTTACCTTTCATGTAATGAGGACCACCTAGCATGTTTTGTAAATGGGTGTTGTATAACTTGTAAAGTATTTAGTGGACAGATCTTGTTGTCCAAATGTTCTCTTAAAATATAGATGGCCTTGGGCCCATCTAAATGATGTAACCATAAGGTCCAAGTGGATCCAACATCAAGAGAAATCATTGGGGAGTGAGAAGCCCACAATGGTAACCTTCCTTGAGCCCGTTGGGTAGGCCCATTGCCTACTGGGTAGCGTGCCTTGCATACTATACCTCTAGTTAAGTGAACCACTGTTTAGAGTCTATCTGGATGTTTGGGCTAGATCCGCCGTCCCATTGTGGACCCCACCATGTACTTAGGCCGATTATTGTTTATATATGATAATCATGCTGGTGTACTTGTTTAGTAGAATACACTGAGAACATGCTTAGTATTACATCATGATACATGCCCATATGCATCATTTGTATACTTGTTGTAAGGATGATTGATCATAGCATTTACCATTGAGCTAAGTTATTTAGGAGACTCCTTGTGAGACATAATTGCCCCACATGATCGCGTGGTACGCGCAGGTTTGATGCATGACTGGATGGTATGACTCATACATCTCACATTTTATGTGACATAATCACTTGACGCTCTAGCGATATCAGGGTTGTAGCCTCCACAGGCATATCATGGATGGTCAGATTGGACACCAAAAATATTTGGTTCTAGCACTGTGGCCGCTTAGGATGTCCTTGGGTGAAAGTTTCAGAACCCTTTTAGTACCAAGAGATGCTCCAACGTCTAGACCGAGTGGATATATGAGCGCAAGAGTGCCGAATAACAGTAGGTCGCGTCTCCCACTGTGTCGTGGTCGGTTGTGAAGGGAGTGTGGCCTTATCCACCCAAGTGAGGGGGCTATAAGCTAGAATGAGTCTGACCAGTTCGTAAATGGGTCCGTTATCGATGAGTCGGGTAGGTATTGGCAGATTACTGGCCAGGCGGGTAGTAAGGTCTTTTCCACTTGCTAGTTGTGCAGCTAGGGAGGCGGCAGCTAGTGTGGAGTGTACTAGACCCCGGTGATGTTCCATTGATGAACTGTATTGACGTGTGGACCCGAAGAGGATTGACTTGCTTGTGTTGCATCTTACGTATGACATTTGGCCACGTAGGCCTTTCATCACATAGCCTTGGTATGGTTGATAGCATTCATAAACTTGACAATATTT
Organism: Magnolia officinalis; assembly: GCA_021015155.1. Taxonomy (NCBI): domain Eukaryota; kingdom Viridiplantae; phylum Streptophyta; class Magnoliopsida; order Magnoliales; family Magnoliaceae; genus Magnolia; species Magnolia officinalis. Next base: position 12,499,650 of record JAJHSJ010000016.1, on the reverse strand, counting down.
TCGCTTACTTTGATATCGTATGATTAACACATGCATTGCACACACATACACCACCCTCTAAGCTTCGTAGTAAGCTTATGCCCGACCGTTACGTGCAGGTGACATGAGGACGTAGTTGTGCTGAGGCAGGAGTGTGTGGCGATCTTTCCGGAGTTTTGATATACTTGTATTTTCCTTTCCCCGTTATACTTAAATGTTTTCTTTATTATAGAGGATATGTGGTGGTGTTGTTTGTGACTTGGTTATGCTTGTGGTTATGCTCCTTTACAAAAAAAAAATTTCATATAGAAAATCCTCCTTGTAGGATCCCAGGATCGAATCTGGTATATGGGTGCCGGGAGCCAAGAATAGGGTACTATGGAGGTTGTCAACGCCGGATTCGGCGATCGGGAATTCTGTGAGCCCAGTTTCCGAGTTTAGGGCGTGACATCGAAGGTGGGCCTTCAACTAGTCGAGGGTTACTCGACTCGAAGTCCAACAACTAAATCAGTTCAAATTTTGTGCACCCCTCGACCAGTCGAAGACCATTCTCAACGAGTCGAACAGGGCCCTCGACCAGTCGAGCAGGGCCTTCGACCAGTCAAAGATATCTATTTTTTCTTATCACGCTCAAATTTGAAAATTTGTTGGAACGAAATTCAGTTCTTAGATGAGTCAAAGACTGTTTTAGACGAGTCGATGCAACCACTTCTTTGCCTATAAATTGAGGCTTTCTCTCAATCTAAAAATACAATTCAAGTCTATCAAATCCTTCTATAAGAGAGAGATAAGCTCATGTTATGCTCAAGCTATTGCACGGTATTTGTTAAATATTTTTAATAGCTTTTTGTTTAATTCCTTGATCTATTATTCTGTCAATTTCGTTTTATAAAGAGAGTAAATACTTTTCTTTTTTAGATCTTAAAGGAATTCAAACAAGTAGTCATTGGTTTGAATCTATTTAAAATCAATCTAGAACCTTGAACCCTTGTCTATATGACTGAACATTAACGATCTATATTCAAGAGATGTGGTTTTACGACTACATCGACAAATACGTCTTCAAAGGTGAAGATAAGTATATATTTCTTTTGTATTTTGGTTTTATTGAGATAGCCAAAAAATCTCATTGTCGGTTTTCTTGAGATAGCCAGAAAATCTCAGTGAAGGGTTTTTTGTATGTGATAGACTACTAAAATCACAACTTATCAAGTTTTAAGGTGTTCCTGTAAAAACCTTATTTATAGTGAAAGCCAATATCACGTAGAAAGTGATTATTGGGAGCAGAGTAGGTGTGGTTGTTTGAGAATAGTTGTTGACACACCGAACCACTATAATTCTTAGTGTTGTGGTGAATGTCTTTTATGTTTATGTGGTGAATGGTTGTAATTTCTTTAAGTAAAAGTGGTGAATGGTTGTAATAGTTTAGCTTTTATTGACTCTTGCTTGGTTTGGAATTTTGATTCTTACAAGTTTTGTGAAATAAGGTTGTCTTACCTAAACTTGTTTGGGTAAAGGATGTCCTCCTAATCAGTTTGAATCAATGTTTCAATACTGGTGCAATTAAGACCTCTGATTTATTTATTATTTCTGCACTTTACTGAATTATTTGGCATAGTCCTATTCACCCCCCCCCCCCTCAAGACTGTTTAAGCTCTCATTTTTACTCTGATGATGGATTTCTCCTTGCCTTCCGTACGAAAGGACTTTCTTAATACAGGGGAAGTAGAACGAGAAAAGGAAAATTAAGATCGACCGCTAGAAAGTGCTCTGATTATAGCTACGATTACCAACTAATGTACTTACATTATGAATTAAGCTAAGGAATGTAAATAGAAGATGCAGAAAGTAAATAGTTACGCTAAGGAAAAGGATTTACTTGATAAAGACTACTCTTACACTACAGAATGTAAATTTGACAAGATAATTGAAAGATAATTGAAGATAATTGATTTGTAGGTTTTTTGGGTTGGTGTGAGACAATTTCTAAATTTGCTTAATCTTATATTTATACTACTGCTTTGCTATTCTAGATGCTTCTCACGATCTTATGGGTATTGTAACTTCATCTTCCCTCTCTCTACTTCCAGATTCTTCCCACGACCTTACTTTCTCTAGCCTTTTGGCATCTGTCAGCATTCATACGAACTTTGACCATTGGCTAATTGTTTGCTTAGCTGCTCGAACTTGGTCACACCATTGTCAATTGCTTATAATGCGCTCGACGTCTTATGGCCTCTATCTTGAAATATGGTCATATATATAATAATCTTTTGACCGTTAAACACGCGCACGAGCAATTCACACGTGTTTGATCCTGAATGACTGAAAATAGGACCTGGTTAGAGTAAAAACATTGCCTCCCTCGTCACTGTCCCTTCGAAGAAAGAGACTGTGACGTTTGAGATTTTACTGATACTGCCTTAAATATTCACAAGTGTCGCCCAACTACGGAATATCTTCGACCGCTATCATCAATGTCGATCATAATGATTTGAAACGCAGGATGAAATCCGAATACATCTGCGTCTAAAAAAGAGTCGTTCTGTTGTAAAAAAAAAAGAAAAAAAAGAAAAAAAAAAAGCATGATTCTTAATTAATGTTGCCTCTTGGTTACCTATATATATACGTGGTCTTGTATTCGCATCTCTTGCAACTCCATGTTTTCCTTCTTTCTTCTTCTTATTTCCATTGCTCTGCTCCTTTTCTTCGATCACGACTTCTTCTTCATTTGAGCCTACCTTCGACCAAAAAGATTTCATGTCTGTGATGGATCTGTTCGCAGGAAAATATTCGATGGAAATGATTTTCAAGTCCCTAATTTATGAAGATGCTTTCGGCTTAGGTCCTTCATTCTCTCCAGAGGTTATTGTCAAATCATTACAGCCTTTGGATCCATTCTTCCCAATCTGTCCAAGAAGCAACATTCCGATTCAATCTGGAGTTATTCCTGATACAACCAATGCATTTAAAGTATTGAGGTTATGGTCAAAACCACTTCTTAGATGGGAAGATTGGTTCAATAGAGTATCGACCCAATGTTCACAACCCCAAGTGTAGGGTCGCGATGTAGTAATAACTCGGTAAGACCGATATCAAATCCACAGGGGCCAAACTTGTATGTATTCTAAAAATAACTAGAACTAGAACTAAAAAAAGATTTAAATTAAAATTTGAATAATTAAGAGTAATGGTTAATAATGTTGATTAAAACTTATGAATTTAAAGGTGGGAACTAGGGTGCCAAGGATCCACTTGTAGCTATCAAGATGCTACCTTACTTGATTCAAGGAATACAATTGGAATAGGAGTCCTATCCTATCCAATTGGAAGATAAAGTAATTTAAATCAAATCTGAACTTTTCATTGACCTAATTCTCAATGGAGGAGAATTGTGATAATTGGAAATGATTCCATCACCCTACCATGCCCGGGAGACGATGGTAAACAACGGGATTTACCAATCTCACTATCTCAAAACAAGAAAAAAAGATATCCAATGCTATCATAACATCTATTATAATTTGAGTAACAATAAATCATAGAAAACTGAAAATATTCCCTTAATATCAAACTAGAAATCAATGAAGTTCAATAAAAATAAGAATCAAAGCAAAATAAACATCCAAACACGCTACAAGCTTCACCTCTTAGCCCTAGCTAAGAGGTTTAGCCAACCATAGATATGATTGAAACCAAATCTCTTAAACAAAGCATGAAAGATAAACTAGGAAAAAAGAAAAATTCTTTGGCGGTTGCTCCACCCTTGTATATGCTCCTTGAGACCTTTCGAAACCCTAGAGATGCTTTGGAGCATCCTAGAGAATTCTATTTATAGTTGTGGAACTTTAACTTCGCACCGAGTTGAAAAAATCTAGAAATCGCATCAAATTTATGCACTCTGCGCAGTTTTTCAAAATATACTCAGAGTTTAAACCACCTCAAATTTACGCACTCTACGCAGTTTTCCAAAATATACTCGGAGTTTCAGAATATGCTTTTTAAGGATAATTTCAGGAATATGTTTGTTTTCAAGACAATTTCAGGATTCCTTTTCTTCACTTCAAATCTTTGAATCTCTTCATTCCTCACTTGATTTTCTTGGATCTTTGGCATGTGAATTCTTCATTAATGACTTCCAAATATCTAAATTTTCGTATAATAATCTTTTGAGCATAAATCTTCCTTTTGGCATCAATTTCACCTTAAACTCTCGAAATCACCTCACACATAAAAACATGCATACTTAAATTAATTAAACACTATCCTGTTTATAAAACCAAGGTATAAATAGGGAGAAATATGCAATATTTTATACTCAACACACCTCCCAACTAGCATTTTGCTAGTCTCGAGCAAAACATGCGTGAAGTGATCTTCAATCTTCAATGTTCAAATCACTTTAAGAAAATAATCTTTTGTGCAATCAAGTATGAATGAGTACAATCTAAAGAAGCGAGAGTGTAATTTTGAAAACATAGAGCCGTATCACGCGAGCAATCAATCAAAAAGTTTCTTTATCAATCATTTAGGAGCATAAATTCATATATCAAAATTTCCCAATGTGCTTAGTGAATTCTATTTACTTTACATAATATACTACTATTTCATAATGTTAGCCATGCTCATCACCTTAAGTTTTATTGAATAATCAAGTACTGATTTCGAACTTATCACATTTTCCTTCTTTATCCAGTTTTTGATTTTATATTGACAGTCCCTTTTATTTATTCATTCTTTTTTAACTTTTCATTTATTTTCAGTCTTTTCATCATACATGACCTTTTTGTCGATCTCTCTATTTTTTTAACTGGTTCTTTTCATCTTTTAAGGTAGATAAATTCTCCAGACTTAATTCTCAATATCTATCAATGATACACATACTAACAATGAGAAATTCTAGTACAATTCACAGAAAGTAATTTGAATGTGGCTTGTGACTTATATTAACATGATATTCAAACTTCCTCTTAATTGATTAAATGAAAGAACTTAAGCGATAGTCTTACTCAAATGATCAAACTCCAACAATTTTAAATTTAATCTCTTATCTTATCATCATCCTCAAAGCATTCTTAATTCCAGAAATTATCATTTTCCAAACATGTTTTTAGCTTAAAAAATTAAAAATTTTCACAATATTCCCAAAGGATTAGGGGAATGGATCCATGAAATCGATGCCCTAGCAATCAAATACTTCAATGAAAAAATCAAATGCTTCAATGATAAGAATGGGGTTCAGAGGCATCATATTTCGATGAGACACCCCTCCTAATTCCTAACAACACTCACAAGCTTTACAAAACTCATGAGTATCTCTGAACATCGTGGGCCAGTAAAAGCTGCACTACAGAATTTTGGCCATGGTCTTTTTAGCAGAAAAGTGATGCCACGAGCCTGATAATGACAAAAGGAGATGACACTCTGATGTTTATTGTTTGGCACACATCTCCTTAGAATTTGATCTAAGCAATATTTAAATGAATAAGGATCATCTCAGAAAAACTTACGTACCTTGACGAAGAATTTTTTCTTATCTTGCGCAATCCAATATGTTGGCGTAAAACCTGTAGCAAGATAATTTGCAATGTCAGCAAACCAAGGTATTTGGGAGAGTTTAAACAATTGTTCGTCAGGGAACATATCTTTTATCAATGTTGGCTCAAGGGAATCAGGGAGGTCAAGTCGAGAAAGGTGGTCGACCACTACGTTTTCTACTCCTTTTTTGTCTCGAATTTCAATATCAAATTCTTGGAGTAAGAGGATCCATCTTATTAGGCGGGGCTTGGCATCCGTCTTAGAAAGAAAATACTTTAGCGCCGCATGGTCCATATAGATGATGATCTTAGATCCGATCAGGTAGGACCTAAATTTGTCCAAAACAAATACTATAGTTAAGAGTTCTACTTGCATGGTGAATAACGTAGGGCTTCTTTTCTTTTCTCTGGCCTAACACCACCCCAATAGCATAGTCATATGCATCGCACATAATCTTAAAAGGGATGCTTCAATCGGGTGGCTGCATGATAGGTGAGGTAGTTAACATGCCCTTGAGGTTAGTGAAAGTTTCTTGGCATTGTTCAGTCCACTCGTATGATACATCCTTTTGAAGTAGATTGCATAAAGGGCGAGAGAGATGAATAAAGTCTTTTATGAATCGTCTATAGAATTTAACGTGTCCTAGGAAGGATCGTACGTCACGTACGTTCTTGGGTGGAGGTAGGTTAGAGATAAGATCAATTTTTTCCTTATCTACCTCAATTCCCTTTGACAAATGTGTCTAAGCACAATTCCCTTGGGAAACATGAAATGACATTTCTCCTAATTCAAAACCAAATTCTTTTCCTTATATCGCTTCAGCACACATTTAAGATTTTTCAAATACTCGCTGAAGGATGGACTAAAGATAAAGAAGTCATCCATAAAGACCTCTAAATATTACCCCACCATGATAGAAAAAATACTCAACACGCATCGCTGAAAAGTGGTGGGGGCATTACATAGTTCGAATGACATCCTTCAGTAAGCAAAGGTGCCAAAGGGACATGTGAATGTTGTCTTCTCTTGATCTTCAAGGGCTATCTCTATCTGATTGTAGCCCGCATATCCGTCAAGGAAGCAATAGTAAGAGTGACCGACTAGCCTTTTCAAAATTTGATCAATGAAGGGCAAAGGAAAGTGGTCCTTCCGTGTGACGGTATTCAACTTCCTGTAGTCAATGCACATTCTCCAACCAGTAATAACTCTAGTTGGCACGAGTTCATTGTCGGCATTGGATACGATGGTGATTCTGGACTTCTTAGGAACTACTTAAGTTGGACTCACCCATTGACTGTCGGATATAGGGTATATGATACCAACATCCAACAACTTAATTACCTCAGCCTTAATGTAACGCCCCGGTTCTTGAGACCCGAGTAGATCACTCGTCTCTTGAAAACCCAGGTGTTAACTGATAAACAAAAGGGTAATCAAACCCAAATCAAAGTGCAATTAACGAAACTAAGCGTAGTATAAATAAAACCCAAACAGTAATAATATCCTAGGCCACTCCGCTGGGGCCCATATACAAAACTTTAAATTCTCAAAATGAACTGAAATATTAATAAGCAAGTAAACTACTGATTTAATCCAAAATAAGTAGCTGCCTCTCCTGATACGGCTCCTCATTGTAAGCCTCCTCCTCGACTTCCGTCACCTCCGGCTCCTCCACACTTGTTGTCCCTGTGTCCTCGTACCTTACTTAATATTGATGAATGAGTGACCAACTCAATGTGATCTCCTGCTAAGATTTCACATGCCCCTAAGCCAACCACTAAACAAGGAATAGCATAAAAGGTATACAGATAATATAATATAGTAGATGTAGTCTAAATAAGTGCATAGATGTATGGAATGCATTCATGCCCCAGGGATGCTCATATATGTGGACAGTGGGCCGCCGCCCATGCAATCATCGAACCTGGGAAATATCATCCAGGAAAACAATACGTACCCCATGTACGATAGCAATAGATGCTGGTCTGTGCGATGTATGCATGATTAGCTAGTCCATTATTAATCCAATTACACTCAACCATTTTAAATAAGCTCACGGTCACTACGGGGAGCTTGTGGCCCAGCGTAGGCCGACGGCTCGGGCATAGTGTCCTATTATCACCATCCCCGGCCCATAAGACTACCGTCTTAGGGTGTGTGTAACACCCACTAACATTTGGTCAATCAATTCAACATAAAAGGGTTACCACCAATGCCGACTAGGGGTGGAACGTTGAAATTATCAAAAGTGGCGATTTAAACACGTCGACATGAATGGTTCAAAAACGAGCAAACAACAGTATTTGGAAGGATTATGGAGCCCATACCAAGTCAATTAGATGAAACCACACATGGATGGTAAACCCCAGGGTCAAGCACCACGACCAAAACCTCCATGTCATGGGCCTACTTTTATCACAACCAATCTAGTTACACCCCACCCACGGACTCTCCTTTGCTAGGACTTCCCATGTAGAGTTTTTAGCAGTACGTGTATGTAGCAACATATATTACAATATAAAAGAGAAATAAGGAATGACATATGTATTCCTATCAATATACCACAACTGGATCTACACGACATAAATGACTAGGTTATTCGATCAGGCAGTTCAGGAAAATCAAGAATCTAAACAATGGTAAGCATGAGAATTATCATGTTTAATAGATAAATCAGGTGAATACAGTTTATTTCTACGCACAGTTTATCACTAGTCTAGCTAGCCATTTACACTAATAAAGCTACTATTTCTGGTCTAGTTAAGAGTGGAAAGCTTAAGAGATAGAATCATCACCTTTGTTATGGTAGCACGTCTCTAGATGCGGGCTCCTGCAGGTAATTTAGTGACTCCACGACACTTGAATAATTTCCTAAGGGAAGTTAGATTGTATTAGACAATGATTCTAAGGCTTTTGAAATACCAGGGTCGATTAAATGACCCGAAATCACAATGGTTTGGTTTACATTACAGGGCATCCAGATGCCATCGTGATTTGCCCAGTGGGTGGGCCTACTCTGGGTCCGATCTGACCCACCAAGGCAGGCCCTAAGGTGGTTTCAATAAGATCAGATCATCGGGTCTTAGATGGTTTGAATGCACACCTACGTCACACGGTCTGCCACGCTTGCCGACTAACATAACAATTATATAGCGGGCGAGCTCACCAGTCCGCTGCCTTGCATGTGTCTCAGTGACGGTCTAGATCAGCAGACCCAAACCACGCTAAAGGCAGGTGGGTTCCTGCGTGCAGGACTCACCATGCATAATATATGAGCCATGCCCACATATGCATCTAGGCACGTGCGCACACATGGCATGGGCGTAGAATCCGAACGGTTCATGGGATGTGGAATCTCGAGAAACCTTAGGGGTTAAATTTTCACACTGATCAAAGATTCTGGTGGACCATAGCAAAGATAAACGCAATTTCAAGGGAAGAACTGTTTGCATCTATTATGGCCCACTAAAGTTTGGTTCAAAATGAAAATTGGCACCAGGGGTTTTACAAGGTTCTGTTCCGGGTGGACCGTTTAGATTTTCGAGACTCACCAGCCATGGGGAGATCTCAACTCTCTTTTTTGGCAATCACTGATTGGCAGGTGAGTGTCGTAGGGATTGTTTCCACGCACGGGTGTATACGCGCACCACTTGTCCTCTTCACCGGTGCGTCCCATGTGGACCTTCCATGTATGCAACTCAAGGTGGGCCCCACGTTCGAGGCCAGAATGGATGGATGGCTCGGATGTGCACCACCTTCGTTGTATCGTGTGGATGGTGCGTGTGTACATGCTATACATATATAGACATATGTATACGTTTAGTTTTATTTTTATTTTTCAAAGGAGGCGTCCAGCGCTGGACGTCATTGAGAGACGTGCAGCCTATGGTCCACTTCTGGATGATCAACCATGATGGACTATCCCAGTACATGCTGCCCGGGGTGACCCACAATGGTACAACCCGCCATTGGTTGGTGGGCCCACGGTCAATGCAAGATCTGCTGTCAGGGCAGCCCACAACTGAGGCCCACCTGCAATCTGTAGGCCCAGCCAGTAGTCAGCCCGTTAGCACAACGTGGAGCACTGCATGTAGTTGGAACTGCTTCCAGAGCTGATTTCTCTGCTGCAGTTTTTGAGGTCCCGTTCGAGACTCCTTCACGGCCCAACTCCTGGACGGTCTGAAGGGTGGATCAGAGCTGACCCAAGGGCTGCTCCAGAGCTCCTAACAGTGTCTGTTCTTGGCCTCGAAACACTGTGGTTGAGCAGACTAGTTCAGACCCAGAACAGAGCCATTACCTGGCTTAGTTTCAAGTCATGTATTCGCAGCCATCTCCCCCTGACAGGACCCGACGCTGGGCCATTATTTGGCCCGGGTCTTAACTCAGCTTCAAGGCCACAGTTTGGCCTAGACCTTGTTTAAAATAGGGTCCTATTGCAGGGCCTGGTTCGTCCCAAAACAGGGCCATTACTTGGCTCGGTTTCAGGCTAACACAGAGACATGTACTCTGTCATTAATCGGCTTGATCCCGACGTGGATCGGGTGTTGTAACAGAGTCGGATCCCTTGCCGAAATGGAGCCATGGATTGGCTTAGTCCTGGCTCAAAACAGGGACCCAACCGAACATTTCTCTCCCTTCATTGTGTGTAGCCATTGATTGGCCGACTTTCTGAGTTGTTTCAAAACTCTACAGGGACCCAAAAATGCCTTCAAATGAGGCCCAAGTTGAGGTCTGAAAAGAGCCACTGATTGGCTCGCCCCGACGTTACTGTGGCTAGACCGAAACCAACCATCGTTTGTCCTGGTTCCGGTTCAGACAAGTAGGATATGAAACTATAAGGAAGAAGAAGAAGAAACAAGAGAATAAGGGAGAAGGTGGTTTTTCCTGAGGCAGTTGTTGCCCTCCTTACCTATGAAACGAAACAGGGGATGGGTTTTTTTTTCCTTTCCTACTCACTTGACGCGAAATCCAGGGCTACAGTGACCCCTCTTATAGAGGGAGTGAGAGTGAGGGAACAGCTGAGATTGTTGCCTTAGTGGATAGTTATAATTCGTCCTTCCCAAAGGGGAAGGGCGGTTCTCTCTCTCCTCCTTCCACAGGCTCGGGTCGGGCTTTTTCTTGGCAAAGGATGGAGGGTTGCCACCCATCTTCCCCGTCCATTTACAAATGGTCACATGACTAAACAGTTTTGTTAAACTGGGCCCCACAGAGAAACTGAATGGCTTGGATGGCTCGGAAAGTAGACGTGGTGGGCCACTTAGAGGCTTGAAGTGAGTCGGTTTAAAATATCTGTTGGCGGGAGATATTTGTATTTGCAAGAGGAGTCGGTCAAGACTTGTTTGACTGAGGAGAGGACGTGGTGCACCTCGCACATACGTGTTTTTGTTGTGCATTCACCAAGTCGGGACCCACTGGAATGTTAACGTTATAATCCATACCGTTCATCCGTATTAAGAACCCTTTATAGGGACCCTGGCCCATTTTGGGTCGATGGTGAGTCCCAAGTGGTCTGTTACATACATCCTTGGGCCATCACTAGTCCATATGACATGATCCGTCGATCAGGTGGGCCCGATATACTTTTTTCAATGGTTAATATAAGGTACTAGTTATGATGAAGGCTTCGTTTGTTACCGACCAATCCTCATTTGTTGGTGACAAGTGTTTTGCAACAATATTAACTAACATAATGGCTTCAACCTTAGAGTGTGCGAGTAGCCTCACCTCCTCATTGTTGTAGGGCATGTGCTGACTCTTAGAGACCCTGTCGGATGGCTTTAACGTTGATCGGAATCTTCATCCTGTGTATGTCGAGTTCAAGTTCTTAGTTAACCTAAATTGGTTTTAGTTTAGTGTGGGTTTAAGAAGTAAACACCCGTGTACTGAAGGTATGGGGTGTTACAGTCTACCCCCCTAAAAAAAAATTTGCCCTCGAAATTACCTGAGGTGTGTCACTGAATAGGTGAGGGTACTTTTCCCTAACTTCTGTTTCTCGTTCCCATGTCGCTTCTTCCTCTCCATGATGTGACCAAAGAACCTTAACTAGGGGTATAGTCTTCGTCCGTAAGACCTGCTCCTTGTGGTCCAAGATACGGATAGGTTCCTCGGTGTAGGAGGCGTTATTTGTCAGCTCGATATGCTCCCACTAACGATGTGCGACTCGTCTGGTGTATTTCTTCAGCATGGATATGTGGAAGACATTGTGAATACTGGCCAGCGCAGTAGGTAGTGCAAGGCTGTATGCCACAACTCCCATACAATCTAAGATCTCGAAAGGTCCGATGAAATGTGGTGCTTGCTTTCCTTTCTGACCGAACCTCATTAGACCCTTCATAGGTGACACCTTCAAAAATACGTGGTTGTCAACTATAAATTTCGGGTCACGACGTCGGTTATCCACATAGCTCTTCTGTCTGCTCTAGGTGGTGTGTAGACGTTTTCTGACCACGTCGATGACCTAAGTAGTAACCTGAACCAACTCCAGACCTAACAAGCTTCTTTCTCCTATTTCTGCCCAACTCTGAGGGGCTCGACAAGGGCGACCATAGAGCTTCATATGGTGTCATGCCTATGCTGGACTGGAAACCATTATTGTATGCGAATTCTGCTAGTGGCAGGTGATCATCCCAGTTGCCCTGAAAGTCTAGGACGCATGCTCTCAGCATATCTTCTAAGATCTGGTTCACCCTCTCAGTCTGCCCATCTGTTTGACAGTGGAACGTCGTACTGAACTTGAGCTCTGTGTCCAATTCTTCCTCCAGTCTCTTCCAGAAGGCAGAAGTAAATCTGGAGTCCCGGTCTGAAATAATTTCTCTCGGAACTTCGTAGGATCACACGACTTCCCGAATGTATAACTTTGCCAAGCTATCGGTGGAGTCTGTTGTGCAGATCGGGAGGAATCTGGCGGCCTTTGTCAACTGATCAACAATGACCAAGATCGAGTCGTGCTTCTTCTGCGTCCTAGGAAGACCAGATATAAAGTCCATAGAATGCTGTCCCATTTCCATTCTGCCAGGGGTAGAGGCTGAAGGAGGCCAGCAGGCTTGCGGTGCTCAGCCTTGATCTTCTGGCACACCATGCATCTTGCCACAAAGTCGGTAATGTCCCTCTTCATATTGTTCCACCAGTACTGGCTTTTTACATCATTGTACATTTTAGTGCTCCTCGGGTGGATGGCTAACTTGGAATGGTGGGCTTGCGTCATTACTTCCTTCCTCAATTCGGCATTGTTTGGAATGCACACTCGTCCCTGATACCGAAGACTGCCGTCGTCACCAACCCTCCAGTCAGGCATCACTTCATTCTTGCACCTTTCCTTCATCTTCACGAGCCATTCATCCTAGTCTTGCATGGAGATCATGTGTCGGACCAGGGTTGGCTCTGCAGTTAACAGAGCCACGTAGGCATCAGGTTCGTCGAGGGTGAGTTGGATATCGAAGTCATGTACAAATTTCATCATTCCCACTCCTTGATCATCAGGGTGGCTACTATTTCGTGCTTCTTCTTCCACTTAGAGTGTCAGCCACGGAGTTTACCTTGCTAGGGTGGTAGGAGATTTTGAAATGGAAATCTTTAAGAGTCTCCATCCACCGACGTTGGTGCATGTTCAAGTCCTTCTGCGTGAATATATACTTCAGGCTCTTGAGGTCGCAGAATAAATGAAAATATTCTCCATACAAGTAATGCCTCCATATCTTTAAGGCGAATACCACAGCGGCTAATTCTAGGTCATGAGTTGGGTAGTTTTCCTCGTGCTTCTTCAATTGGCAAGAGGCGTAGGCGATTACTTTGTCATTCTGCATTAGAACACAGCCGAGGCCCATTTCAAGGCATCACTATACACCACGAACTCCTCTCCTTCTTGTGGAAGAGCGAGCACCGTGTAGAAGTTCATCTCATTTTTAACTCTTGGAACACTGCCTCTGCATTCTCATCCCATGCGAATCAAGCGTTCTTCTTCGTCAGTTGTGTCAGTGGTCGTGTGATTCGGGAGAATTCCTAATAAAGCATCGGTAGTACCAGCCATACCCAGGAACTCCGAACCTCTGTCACTGTAGTGGGTTGCTCTCACTTAGTTACTGCTTCCACCTTAGATGGGTCAACCGTTATTCCCTTCTGCCTTTACTACGTGCCCTAGGAACTTCACTTCCTGCTCCCAGAATTCGCATTTGAACAACTTAGCATACAGTTGGTTATCCTTTAGTGTACTTAGGACCGTATGCAGATATTGTTCATGCTCCTCTTAGCTCTTAGAATAGACCAAAATGTCATCAATGAACACGATCCGAACTGGTCTAGGTAAGGCATGAAGACCCGGTTCATGAGATCCATAAAAACTGTCGGAGCATTCGTGAGACCAAAAGACATAACCAAGAATTCGTAGTGCCCATAACGAGTTCTGAAGGGCCGTCTTCGGGATGTCCTCATCCCTGATCCTCAGTTGGTGATATCCTAACCGCAAGTCTATTTGGAGAAGTACTTGGTGTCTTTCAACTGATCAATAGATCGTCGATATGTGGCAGGGGATATCTTTTCTTGATCGTTACATAGTTCAGTCTCCTTTAGTCTATACAGAGATGTATCGACCCGTCCTTTTTCTTGACAAAGAGGATCGGTGCTCCCAGGGAGAAAACACTGGGACGGATAAGCCCTGAGCGAGCAGCTCATCTATATGACTCCTCAACTCCTCCATCTCGCAAGGAGGCATGCGAAACGGAGGGAGTGATATAGGAGCAGTCCCTGGCTTAGGGGTCGATGCAGAAGTCTATTGCTCTTCTAGGGGGTAGCTCTGGTATCTCTTGGAATACTTCGGGGAAATCTCGGACTACTGGTATGTTACTGATGGTGACTTTTGCTGACTCGGCTTCCTCTAGAGCCTGCAAGCTCTTGAACTCTCGGCATCTGCCCCCTCCTTTCAAAGTGAAGGAGGTACGCCCTGGGATGGATATTGTCACTGTTTTGTTGCAATAATTCATGACTGCATACACCAACGTGAGCTAGTCCATCCCTAGGATGATGTCAAACTGCTTGATTGGCATGATAATTAGGTCTACAGTAATCCCCCGATTTGCGAGCATGATGGGACATGCTCTACACATTTATATGTTTCTACAAATTACCCATAGGGGATGCTATAACTAAGGGAGCATACATTCGAGTTGTGTTCAGTTCTAATTTAAATGCAATTGTAGAATCAATGAAAGATAGAGTTGCATCAGAATAAAATAAAGTGAGTACAAGGGTACCGTTAATATGGGGCGGTACCATGAATGGTCTGGAGGGGGTCCTGTTTAGCCTCTGTGGCAGCGACGGCATATACTCGGGCTGGGGGCCCCTGTCTGGGCTGTTGAGGCATGGGCGCTACCCTCGCTACCACCTGGTTCTGCAGTGGTCGGTTTCCTGGAAGTGGAATACCCTGATCCCTCATTCTCTTGAAGCAGGTCAGGAGGTGTGGTTGGGTTTACCGCAGTAGTCCCACAACTTTCACCTGGGCAGGGGCGGAGCTCGGGCGAGTAGTGGCTTGAACCTCCCTACTGGAACAGGTGGGGCAGGAGGAGGTTGCCTTGGTCGAACAGGCATCCCGATTAGTAGGCGAGAGCGGACAGTGTGCTCAAAATCTTTTTCCACGCGCATTGCTTTGTCCACCAATTCCGGAAGTCCCTGAATTCCAGGTGCAGAGCCGAGATTATATCCCAAGTTTCAACCCTCTTTAAACTTCTCTAACTTATACTCCTCGTCCTCGAGGGCTTTGGGTACATATTGGGACAGCTCGTCAAATCTCGCCTCGTACTGGGCGATCGTCAGGCTTCCTTGTTCCAACTTCAGGACTGTGCGATCTTCTCGCTTCAACACGACCGTGGGAAATACTTTTCTAGAACTTTGTTTTAAAGCCAGCCCAGGTCCAGGCGTACCCAATTGGCACGCTTCTTTGTACACTTTTCCACCAGTTCTCAGCCTTTCCCTCAAGCAGGTACGTGGCCCAGCTGACCTTTTAAGCATCGGAGCACTCCAGCGGTCCCATCACCTGGTAATCTTTGTCACCGATGTTCGGCTTGAAACTGGTCAGGCGTTCCTCCGAAAGTCGGTGGGCAGAGCCTTAAGAAGCAGTTGAACATGTCGATGCCTCGGGCCTCCGTATCCCATGGTGCTCCCCCATGACATCCCAGGGTTTCCATCATTAGAGCGTGCGAGTCTTGTTGCTGCTGCATGAAGGCAGCCTGCTACTGCTGCATAGTTGCTGCCATCCGTGTGGGAAAGCTGTGAAAGCGGCAGCTCCCATCGGTGTATCCTCGTACACGTTGGCTGAGGGCTCGGCTATGGCGTTCGTTGCCCGAAGTGTGGTGAGGGCAGCCCTGATGCAAGATATAGGGAGAGGGAGTCTCCTAAAGCTTCGATCTTGTGTCCCTGTTCGCCACTCCAGGCGAAAGGCCTGGTGTATAAACAGGGCTGCGCTCCCTTTCACGCTAGTGATGGGATGGGGGTGACGTCGACCGTGTGGGGCCGACGTGACCTCGTCATAGGTGGCATGGCCTCCTGTAAGATCAAATTTTATGGTTCAGGAATAGGAGGGTGAAGAACATTTCCTAACTAGTATGAAACATCATAAGGGGGAGAATTTAGTAGTTGCATGGTGAAGGAGTTCCTAAATCAGTCAACACTTTTGGTTTAGATTTTTCAAGGGAGATAAGGTTTTTTTGTTTCTAAGTTCAGATACTAACTTATCTTTCTCAAGAAATTCTAAGTGTTCATGTGGAGCCTAAGTTTTCTGATTATATGTTCCTTCATCCTAGCTATTTTTCTAAGGGAGGATTTCTAAGTTTTGTCTAAGTTAGCCCTTTAGGGTTGTAAGCTAGTCCCACAGCCAGGCTGTCTCATACTCAGCTTTGATACCAACTTGTAACCCCCGGTTCTCGAGACCCGAGTATATCACTCGTCTCTTGAAAACCCAGGTGTTAAACTGATAAGCAAAAGGGTAATCAAGCCCAAATCAAAGTGCGATTAATGGAACAAGCGTAGTATAGATAAAACCCAAATAGTAATAATATCCTGGGCCACTCAGCTGGGGCCCATATACAAAACTTTAAATTCTCAAAATGAACTAAAATGTTATAAGCAAGTAAACTACTGATTTAATCCAAAATAAGTACCCGCCTCCTGATACACTCCTTATTGTAAGCCTCCTCCTCGACTTCCGTCGCCTCTGGCTCCTCCGCAACTCCCTTTGTCCTGTGTCCTCTGTACAGTTGATATTGATGAATAAGTGACCAACTTAGTGTGGTCTCCCACTAAGATTTCACACCACCGCCCTAAACAAGGAATAGCATAAAAGGCATACAGATAATCCAAAACATAGTAGATGCAGTCTAATAAGTGCATAGATGTATGGAATGCAATTTACGCCCCGGGGATGCTCATCCATGCGGAGAGTGGGCCACCGCCTATGCAATCATCGAACCTGAAAAATATCATCCACTCGGAACAACGTACCCCACGTACGATAGCAATAGATGTGGTCTGTGTGATGTATACATGATTAGTCAGTCCATTATTAATCCAATCACACTCAGCCATTTTAAATAAGCTCACGATCACTACGGGGAGCTTATGGTCCAGCGTAGGCCGACGGCTCGGGCATACTGTCTCATTACCACCATCCCCGGCCCTGAGATTACCATCTTAGGGTATGTGTAGCACCTACTAACATTGGTCAATCAATTCAACATAAAAGGACTACCACCGAACGTTGAAATTACCAAAAGTGGTGATTTAAAACACGTCGACATGAATGGTTTCAAAATGAGTAAACAACGGTATTAAAGATTTGGAGCCCATCCCAAGTCAGTTAAGTGAAACCACACATAGATAGTAAAACCTCCATGTCAGGGGCATACTTATGTCACAACCAATCTAGTTACACCCCAAGCACGGACTC
>JAJHSJ010000016.1:12286624-12482101 GCA_021015155.1 Magnolia officinalis | reverse complement strand
ATTTGGATGTTGTGTGTTAACCCTTGCTCTTGTGTAGGACATAAACTTAGGTCCTTTGCGTAAGTTCTTGATCTGTTTGGTCTAAAACTTAGGTTCCTTGTGTGGATCCTTTACTCTTGTGTATGGCATAAAATCTAGGTTCCTTGTGTGGATCCTTTGCTCTTGTGTAGGGCATAAAACTTTAGTTCCGACTGTGGATCCTTTGCTCTTGTGTAGGTCATAAAACTTATGTGCTTTGTGTTGACCTTTGCTCTTATATAGGGCATAAACTTGTGTCTAATGGAGGCACGTTTAGGTACCTTGTGTAGGTCATAGAGTCAACCTTGTGTAGGTTGTAAAGGTTAGAGGTGAACTTGATTTAAAACCTCCATTAGTGAAATCCGGTACACTCAAGGGTTGAGTGCGTCCGCCGGGAGTGGAGTAGGCATATAGCTGAACCACTATAAACGACTATGTTTATAATTGATATTTGCATATTTATTTATTATGTTTGCCTTAAATGATTACATTTAAACATGATAGCTTGAATGCTTAAAACTGCTAAAAAATCACATCCCTCACACACTGTCACATAATTCATCTATCACAGACTAATTACTACATCTTGTTTGAACATTGAGTAGTCTTGTGATTGGATCATTTATTTGGCTTAGAAGCCATTAGAGTTAAAACGAGTATCTATTGATAACTGCATTATAGATCAAGATTAAGATTAATAGGATTTTAATTTGTAAGAAAAATATATAAAGTCTTATTCACCCCCCTTTAGGACACTTTGACCTAGTCCTACTTCTACTATAGCGGTCTTTACCGCAATTTCATCCACTACAAAATGCTCAAAGTTGGTACAAAACACAAAAATAATTAGACAATTTTCAGCAATGGGGTTTGTCACAACTTAGGACCCACTTTCCAAACACTTGGGGATCATTCCCGACAAAACGGTGGGACATCCCAGCTCACTTATATAAGAATTAAACATTCCCCATAGTGGTACACTTAACTACAGAGCATGGGGCCCACTACAAGGTGTTAAAGAGGCCTACATGCAATACAGTTAAGTACTTAGAAAATTTCAGTAAAAAGAAAGTGCAAAGAAAATGAAATAGATCCAATGGCAAGTGGGGCACATATGCTAGCAAACCATAGATAAGAGATACACAGCAATGTACATGAGTTTCTAGGTTGATGAACTAATAAAGTGTATAAATCATAAGTGATCCCACACCCAAGTGGGTTAATAAGAGGATGAATGTTATGTACAACATATATTCAACATACACATCAAGTAGCACATGAAATGTATTGATCAGATTCTCTTTTGGAAAATCCGATCCAATGGATGGTTTTGAAATAAGTCATTTACACTATATATAGATCTCCAACCATATAGAGCCTTAGATTCATCTAGATCATACAAAACAATTCAAGGTCTATCCTTGCAGAAGTATTTGT
Source organism: Magnolia officinalis (assembly GCA_021015155.1). Taxonomy (NCBI): domain Eukaryota; kingdom Viridiplantae; phylum Streptophyta; class Magnoliopsida; order Magnoliales; family Magnoliaceae; genus Magnolia; species Magnolia officinalis. The sequence goes on along the minus strand of JAJHSJ010000016.1, from coordinate 12,480,646 downwards.
TAGTTCAGAATTTCCTAAAATTTATCATGAAAAAATCTGACCATAAGGACTACACACATGATTATTTACTATCTCGAGTAAGTTAACAAAAAATAGCAAATACATCTGACCGTTGGAATCATAGATATGGCCCACACAAGAATGGTCATAATAAGCTCTCAAATACATCTTTTGTATAAGGCCAAGATGTCAGCCATCTAAACTCCCAAATACATTCATTAAAGGAATTAAAAATGGGTCCGTTGTTGGTAAATCGGAATCCCGCAAGTGCTGCTAGATAGAAGCCAAGTAAACTTGATGCTACGGATGATTGGACCATTGGATGGCTACGAAATTTGGCCCAGAGTTATCTCATATTGTGATTCATATTATTCTTAAGTTTCAACTCCGATCTTAGCATGATTGATTTTATACGATTTTTAGAAGTTGCTGTCTAGATATAAAAATGGGATTACAAGTGAAGGGTGTGGATATAATGTTCATCATGGTGGATCGTACTGACGTGGGCCACTTACTGACCACCATGGCTAGTAATATATGAAACCATAGAGATCCACACCAGTGGGCTAACATGCATTATAAATATGAAATTAAGAAAGAGGAGGATGAGGAGGATGGAAGGAGGGGGTGTAGACTTACCTCAAATGGATTGATGGTTGGATGATGATGTGTGGTCCACTCCATCTAGGATTGATGGTGGGCCACACCTTGGCCTCACTCTCTCTCTCACTCTCTTTTAAAATCTCAAAATTTTCTAAGTATAACAAAGAAATGAGTGTAAGAGAGCTCCTACTCTTATATAGGGAATTGGGGGTTGAGGTGGCAAGATGGTGTGGCAAATTTATAGGGTTTTATTGGTATTAAAAGTGAGGTGGAAGGTGATGTATGGTATAGGTAGTGGATGGTGCTAAGCATGCTTTGATCAAAGTGGAATAAATCTAGGCATGCATTGGTTAATGAATGGATAAGGGTTATGGGTTGTAGGTGATGCATGGTGAATGATGAAGTGGAATGTTGTAATTGGTTATTTGAAGTGATGTGGCACAAATCAAAACATGCATTGGATACAAGTATTGGATGAGGTGGACATAGGTTATGATTAGTTTCTGAGACATGAAGAGAGGGTTAATGATGGATTTTGGGGTAGAACCCAATTTTTGTCTTATAGTGCTTGTCTTATATGTGCTAGCTACTTATTTGTCATGTAGTGATTGTCTTATCTTGTGATAATTTTCACATTCTAAAAGTGAGCTTTAGGCCCACATGGGCCTAAGTCCAATGGGCCTAATGCAATAAAGGTTGCTTGTGTTACATGATATGCAATTTGGGCCGTACATTCGATGAGTCCTATCTCATTAACAACGCATAGGATTGACGCACAGTTTTCACAATTGCGACCGCAACGACGACGCGGTCCACATGATAGAGGTCTCAAGATCATCCGGAACAAATCACTTGGGCGGGGTTGCTGGGTGCACTGGGGTGTGGTGGATGGTCTATCAACAGTGTGGATCGGGACGCATGTGCACAAGCGGTGTTACAAAATACCGGGATCCCACAGTTCGACCGTCCGATTGGGCCATAGATAATGAGCTAGTGGTCGGGTGGGGTCTGTTAATCGGACGGACATTGCTCGCCAGTCGCCACAGCCCGGCCAGAGGCAATGTGAGTGATAAGAGATTGAGAGGAGAGGAGAGTCTACCTTTAAGTTGTTGTTGGCCGCTCGATTGGACGATGGAGAGAGGAGGGAGGAGAGGAAGAGGAGTGGCAGTGGTTGTCGGCCGCTCGATCGGGTTGGAGAACGGAGATAGATGAGGGAAAGAGGAGTCGGGCAGTGGAAGTGGAGGGTTTAGAAACAGACAGAGGAGTTGGGTGCTGGAGGGTTTAGGGTATTCAAACTTAACCAATTTGGGCGACCAGGTATATATATACCTGGTCATATTTTCAAACCAAGCCGAACCAAGTTGGGTTAAAGTTCAACACTGAGTTGAGCTTGGGCAAGCTCGAACTCGACTCAAATTTTTTTTCGAGCTAAAAAAATTAGCTCGACTCCGCTCGAACTTAATTTGGAATTGAGTTGAATCTAGTTTTTTCAAGTCAAGTCGAATGATATAACCGAGCTAACTCGGTTCATGTACAACTCTAGTCGAGCTTGACTCGGCTCGACCACTAGCAGACCCTGGCTCGAACTCGGCTCGACTCGGTCCTCAAGCCTGACTGGCCAGCTCGACTCAGTTTAGTCAGTGGCTCGGGCCAGCTCGAGCTAAGATCGAGCCTGTGCGGCATTTTCACAAACCCATGGAGTGTACTTTCAATTTCTTACTGTATGTAAAATAGCAACAGCTGTTTACATGTATTTCATCAAACACTTTTTAGGCAATATCAAAATCAAGAAAAAAGGGTATTTGTTTCATATACATACATTCCTTGGCACCAGCCGACACTTCGTTGTGTCATTTCATCAAACACTTAGTGAACAACATCAATATCAAAGTAATTGAGTCACCGAACTGGTTCAATCCGAGTTTGATTCGAGCTGGGGTTCGAATCGAGTCGAGTTGAGCTCAGGTAAGCTTGAACTCGGTTCAAAATTTTTTCAAGCTAAAAAAATCAGCTTGACTCGGCTCGAACTCAGTTTCAAACTGAGTCGAATCGAGCTTTTCCAAGTCGAGTCGAGCAAGCTAACTCGGTTCGTGTACAACCCTATTGGTGACCCCAACACCAACTAACTAGTTGGTGTTAAAGCTTTGTGTGTGGGGTACATATTTTATCCACATTGTCCATTCATTTTTCCAGCTTATTCAACTTACTTGTCATCAAACTTATTGAAAAGGTTATATAAATTTGAATTAACGGAAAATCAAAATATTAGCTTATTAAAATCTTCCATGACACCTGAGAAGCTTTCAACAATAAGAGTTCAATTCCCACTGCTTCACACTTTGGTGTCAACTTGAGCATTGGACATGCTTATTTGCTAGGCTCTTGTCCATAAATAAACTAGCAAAATGGACTGATGGTATGTATAAAACACATACAGCAAACTCGGGCCATAGAACTCTGACACTAGCTAGCTGGTTGGTGCTGGGGTCATGAGCCAAACCACAACCCTATGGATGGATATAATTTTAAAACTGCATCGATAAATTTTGGTTCACTCACTATTTTACTTTTAGGGCCTGTTTGGTTTTCCATAATACCGGTAAATTGCTGTAAATCACTGTAAAAAAGTAATTATTACATTCTTTCACCTGTTTGGAAACGAGTGAGTAATTTCACCTAGAAAACCAGTCCAAAAATGTTGACTTAAATTCGTGGGCCTCACCATAATGTATATAATATATCCGTGTCGTCCATCTTTTTTATTAGAATATTTTGAGGCTTTATCCAAAAAAAATTAGGACGATCTAATGTTTAATTGGACCACATGAAAAGAAACAATGGACTTAATTTGTCCACCGTTAAAAGTTGACTCTTTTACTGGGCCCACGTTGAGGTTTATTCACCATCTAACCCGTTCATAGGGTCACACGGACATGAATAAGTGAAAAATTTAACTATAAGCCTGATCTAAAATTTCTAAGGGCCGCAACAAGTTTTTAACGGTAGGCATTAAATTCTCATAATTTCATGTGGTGTGGGCCACTTGACCTTTGGATTTGCCTAATTTTTGGGCTCATGCCTTAAATTCATTTGGCATAATGAATGGCCGGTGTGGATAAGCCACACACATTATGGTGGGCCCCATATTTATTTTATAAATTTTTTGATTTGAGTGCTTAAAAAGTAACCGGTCAAGTCAGCATTGGGAAAGATTAAATGAAGGTAATTACCTTGATAAGTAATGATTACTTATTTACCATGCAATTACACTTGAGCCAAAAAACCAAACAGGCCCTTAATGGCTGTCCATTTGGCAGCCATTAAATGCAATTTTGTTATATATATGCTCGATCCACAGTAGGACCAACAATTTGGACGGTCTGGATTGGTGTCCAAGAGTTCCTCATTCGAGGAGAATGAGCCTCCACCATTTTTCAAGTTCAACATAACTAATAGTCTGGCCCCTCTCCGTAAAGTAGCACGGAGTTCGTTTTGTCTCTGTTGCGGGTCATAGTTCAGTGTGCATCGCCTCTACTAGCGTCCGCATGCTATGTTCTCTGACGATCGAAACCGTCAATCTCGTGGGGTCTCTGTATATGATCTATTCTAGAAAATTTACACTGAAAGGATGGTTGTGACCATAACTAACCGTAGATGAATTTTAGAACAATGAAATGGAAAATTTCAAGGGATCGCATTCAATTCTAAAAATGAAAGGTTAGGATTATCAGTGAAATGCAATGTCGAGAAACTAGCTTGTTTGTGTTACTAACAAGAATATGGACGGTTCAAATCACGTAACCATCTCAACATGCGGACCCCGGTGGGCGGCGAATCAGGGTGGATCCTCAGTCGCGACAGAGGCAAAAATGAACTCACCAGTATGAATTGGGATGAGAAGCCCACTACCATCTTCTCCATCCTCGCATGAACGGAAATAGGAAATATCTCATTCCTTGCTCGTTAGGGTTAGGGTTTTTTCCTTTCTCTGAGGTTTGGAGAAGAAGAAGGGAAGGGAAAGAGGGAAGACGAAGATGTCATCATCGTCTCAGAACAACGGCGGAGGGAAGCTGATGCCGAATCTGGATCAGGAGAGCACCAAGGTCCTGAATCTAACGGTCCTCCAGCGCATTGATCCCTTCGTCGAAGAGATCCTCATCACCGCGGCCCACGTCACCTTCTACGAATTCAATATCGACCTCAATCAATGGGTCAGATCTCCATTCTCTCTATCTTAATTCCATATCCAATTTCTCCCAGTTTGTCTCATGGCTGTGTTCTGATTCCGTTCCTTCTCTTTTCATCAATTTCTCGTGCAGAGTCGCAAGGATGTCGAGGGATCACTCTTCGTCGTCAAAAGGTGAGTTATTATTTTTATTTTTTTAATTCCTTTTAAGAGGACCTTTTTTTTTTTTTTTTTTCCAGTCCTCAAGCCTTGGCAATTGCAGGATTTTGTGCACACGGGACCATTAGTTCAGCGATCTGGAATGCTGATCTGATTGGCCCCATTGTGGGCTGGGGATGCCCTGGAAATTTGACAGATTGGAAGGTCCTAATTTTTTGCTCGATCTGGATCGCTGCTGTATGACTTACTTGGTAATTGTAAGCCATTGTTCAAAGGTTCCGAGGTTTAGGATCTTCCTATCTGTAGGATGTTTGGGGCACCCTCCGCTGATCACTTTTAACAGTGGGTTCCACATGTATGGTATCATGTGATGGGATTATTGAGTCCTGCGACCCTATTAAGTCATTTTTTATGATTTGGCTGTTAAAATTATTAGAACATATATATCCTTATACTTCACCAAGACATTTTTATTGTTGAACAGAAATATAAAAATAAAGATTACATATGGTTTCTGCTGTTTATATTGTCATAACAGGCCAAGTCGGTCTAAGAGCCTCAGTGGTGTGTGTTAGAAAATGAGAACTCGAATTGTAGGAATGGTATTGCTTAAGGGCCTGTTTGGATTCATGGAAATGAAAGGAAACACCATGCCCATGTAACTAATTTTCTATTGTTTATGAAGATTTTTTCATGGGGATTTGTGGGAAACACCATTTCTGCATTTCCCCACAATTGAAGGAAAATGAATTTCTCAGACACACATGTGTGCCACCATCTATCTCTAATCAGCCCACATGTGCTAATGTTCCACAGTCCATCTACTGTGCCACTATGCCACTTCTGCTACCATCCATCTTCACTTGGGCCCTGCATGTACAAAGTGCCTCAAATATTCTGCATGTGCTAACTTTCCATTGTCAATCTTCTGTTGTGTCGCACATGTGCCACCATCCATTGTCACTTGGGTCCACATGTACAAAGCGCCTCATATGTGCCAACTTTCCATTGTCTATCTTCTGTTGTGTTGGACATGTGCCACTATCCATCCTTCACTTGTGCCCCACATGTGCCCCTACCCCTCACATGCCATTGTCCATCTTTAGTCGCTCCATGTATGCCACACGTGACAACATGCCACATGTGCCAAGTGCCAACATTGCACACGTGCCAATGTGCCAACATGCACATATACTACCATCAAATGTACAAATCTGTCGCTTGTGTCACATGTGCCACCATACAACTTCGAGCACTCCTTATGTGTCATGTATGGCGCCATTAAACTTAAGCACCCACATTTACCATCGTCCATCTTGAAGCATCCCATATGTGTCACATGTTAATCTGGCACGTGCCAATAACTATCAGGAAATTTTCTCAAGAAAATCTGTCTTACCAAACAATAAACTTGGAAATGGGCCTCAAATTTTCTGGAAAAATCTTACTAAAAAACAAACATGGAAAACAAAGTTTCGTTTCCCACAATTTCTAGAAAACAAGGTTTCCTGAGAAACAACATTTCCTTTTCCATGCTTTCCACAAATCCAAACAAGCCCTAAAAATAGTTGGTCATAATCTCCCCTTGGGAATTTTGCCTTGCTCGCCTTTTTCACCTTCTCCAATGTCAATATTTTCACTTATCCTCGATGACTCCGTTTGCACTTGTGATAGATCCAACCAAGTGGAAGCATAGCCAACAAGCCCCTAGGTCCATTCATCCAGAAACTTCCACGCACACATACATGTAATCTTCATATATTCAAAAGCTCATTTAAATCTTTAAGAAGAAAAGGTCATTCAATGGTGACAGCTGATGGAACAATTCTTTGGTATGAAGTTGTTGTTGGTTCTAGAATATCTACTTTTCTACTTTATTATGGAAAAATCCCAATCCACAACCTGAACTTCAATCGCCATCTCAGGCATCTCCTCTGGCATCAAGAATATAATAGAGATGAATCCTCTCAATGGATTCCACAACACACTGAAACAATTTTAGAAAACAAAAGGAGAGAATGATAGATTGTAGGGGGTGGATAATTTTGCCTTGTAGCAGAAAGCTAGGATAAAGAACTCAAAAGGGAATAAAAAATCTCCCACATTTGCAACTTCCCTATGGCCTGTATCTATAACCGCCTAATAACTCCAAAACCTAACTTTCCACTTATAAAACTTTTGTAAAAGCTTACTACCAAAGTCAAACATCTCCAAAACCTATTACATCTCAAAAGGTTTAAATTTTGTATAAAACTTGCTTATGACTAAACGTCTTCCTAGAACTAACGCAATACAAATTTGAAGCCATTGGTTATGGAGAAGTTTAATGAGGCATTCACAGGAAGATGTTCCATGGTGTGTGTTCTTTGCAAATAACAATGTTTTTGTTGACGAGACGAGGGAGAGGATAAATGCAAAGCTAGAACTATATGGGGATGCTTTAGAATCCAAAGGTTCAAAATCAGTTGGACTAAAACAGAGTATATGGAATACAATCTTGGTAATGACAAGAGTGAAAACATGAAATTAATAAGATTGCTGACCACAAAGTACCCAAAAAATGACCATTTTCGATATCTTATGTTGAGAATTCATGGGAGAGATTGACAAGGATTTGCTCATAGAATTAGAACTAGGAGGATGAAGTGGAGATGTGCCTTTGGAGTTTTATGTTATTGTCACCTGCCAATCAAATTGAAGGGGAGATTTTTTAGGATAATAAGCCAGCTATGCTTTATGGGACATAATGCTAGGCAATCAAGGAGCAACATTTTCATAGCATGGACGTAAATGAAATGAGGATATTGAGATGGATGGGTGGCAAGATGAGGAAGGATGAAATTAGAAATGAATGCATTCAAGGGAACTTAGGAGTATCACCAATATGTAATAAGATGACAGAAAGTAGACTTAGATGGTTTGGCCATGTGCAATGGAGATCAAGAGCAGTGGGTTTGTTCAAGTAGAAGGATATAAAAAAGGCAAGGGGAAGGCTTGATGGATGTGTGCAGAGGTAGTAAGAGAAGATGCGATGACCTATGGTAACTGAGGATATGATCCTTTGATAGATTAACAAAACTTGTTGATCAAGTATCAAACCAACTTTTTTTTTTTTTTTTTTTTCTTTTTTTTTTGTAACTTTGTAAACACAATCACAAAAATAACTTTCTCCCTACTCTACCTTAATTTGGAAAGCTACCTACCTACAAATAACCATCCATAAATTTCTAAATTCAAATATGGTTAAATATTATTAATGCTAGAAAAGAAAAGAGAACAACAATACTACAATGCCAACAAGCTAGGCCATGACACAGATGGGGGGAAAAAGAACTAGCAACTAGAGGAAAAAAAAACCTTCAAAAATTGACAAAAGGAATCTCCAGGACTTAAGAAATTGGACCTGCAGGATGTGCCCCACAGTGGCCTTGAGCTGCTGGATATACTAGATATCCTCTGACCAACGTCTTTAATAAGAGGCATGGAGTCCCAACAGAACCTTGACAGTCTTGCTCCATTCCAAGGATGAGTTAAATTTTTTCTCAGCAATCATGTCCACTGATTTTGATTTCCCCGAAAATATTCTTTGTTCCAAATTAACCAGATGCTTCACAAAACCACCTTGATAGACGAAGTCTAGAACAAGTCAATGGCCAAACCTCTCAATGTCTGTACCTAATGGTCATGTGTCATGTGTGGACCTGACTATTGTCAACATCGTCATAGGGGGTCAATTGATCCACCTCTTCAACCTTATTTTTTTCTCTTCTTTTTCCTTATCTTACAAGACCCACATGAGGGGTTCTTGGGCCCACTTTAGCTACATGGATGCACTTGTAAACCACATACTGTAGATTGGCTTCTAGCACAGTTTTGCAATTTAGTGATCTCACATAGTAGTCTAGCGACCAATGTTGTCAAATCGCATATGCGATTGTATGCGATTAGCATATGCTGTTCGCATATGCAATCACACAATCACATATGCCATGACATATTTTTTATGAAATAATAAAAAATTTAAAAAAGGAAAAAAATTTAAAAAATGAAAAAATTCTTAAAAAAATAGGAAAAACTTGCCTAATTAGTACACATGATTGGATTAGGTTATTTTACTTATTTCGTTATAGTTTGAGTGTTTCATTAAGTTATATATTTAATTACTTATATTATATTATATAAAATTTAACAAAACAATCAAGCTACATTAAAAGAGAACTAATTATTATAAACTTTGAACAAAGAAATTTTACTGATAAATGGATAACTTGAAACAACTTACAAGTTATAACTTACAACTTAATTTACAAAAAGCAAGCACAACTTATAAAATACAAAAAATAAACATACTTGAAATAATTGTAGAGAGATTAAAGTAAGAGAAAGAGTAAGAGATTTAGAGCTTTGAAGTAAAGAATAGTGAAAATGGAGGGGATATGAGTGCCTATTTATAGGCAAAAGTTCTCCAAATTGAAAAAAATAAAAAATAAAAAATTGCTTCCACTCTGGCTATTAGGAAATATGCGATCGCATATGCAGTATGCGATTGCATATAAAAGTATGCCATGGCATACTTGTCAAGATCGCATATGCCATCATGGCATATGCAATTCGATCCATAGTATGCGCATATGCGATCGCATTTGACAACAATGCTAGCGACTCTAGCCCTTCTCCATTAGTACACAAGGAATCTAGATTGTATTGCAAGTGTTTTTTTATATTTTTATTTTTGGTGATAATTTTGTTTCGCTGTCTTTTTAAGTTCAACTTTTTATATATGTTTTGATAATTTTCTTTTTCTATTTTTATTTAATATGTTGAAGGCCTAAAGGGCAAGGGGAAGGCCCGAAATGATGTGTGGGGAGGTGGTTAGGAAAGACTTGTTGACCTGAGGATACTATCCTTGATAGAGTGGAATAGCAGAACATCATTTGTGTTGCCAACCCCAAGTAGTTGGGACAAGGCTTAGACGATGATGATGATGATTTTGTTTCTATGCCGTTGTTGCTCTGATGGCAAAGATTTATTTGGACTAATGTAATTTGATGAAGAATTCATGGTGTTGCAGGAACACTCAGCCACGATTCCAGTTCATTGTCATGAACCGGCGTAACACAGGTTCGCATTTCCGCTATTTTGTATCTTATTAGTTTAATCTAATAGTTGAAAAGTCTTAATTAGAGATTCATAGAGATTTTCGGTTGTTTTAGGGCTTATGAAAGGGGTTGTTCTATGCGGTGTTCGAAATATCGGTATTGTGTTACGTATCGCACCCTTAGGATATGGACACGTATCGGTTTTCGCATGGGATATAACGGTTGTATTGCGTAATGCATTGTTGTTGTTGGAAACATGGGGAAACACTGGAAATTGGTCGAATTTTTCAATGAAATTCCAGTGATTGTTAAAAAAGACATCAATACACACTTACAAATCAAAACATTACAAAAAACAAGTGCACATAATATGTTTTCTTTATATGGTGTCCTAATCTATTTGTTGTCTAACTGAATTGATGCAAGTATATTCAAAGTTTATTCATATAATTTATAAATGTAAGAACACGTGTGGAAACACAAGCAATACATTCAAAAGCAAAAGAAGAATCACTAAATTAGGTTACATGCTTGATTTTATGTTTGGACACAAAGATTGCAACGGATTTGCGAGAAATTGGGAAAATTTTATTTTTTTTCTTCAAATTTTCGCAACTCGGTCCTTCTCCTCCAAATTTCAAAATTGAAGCTCTCAATCCATGATATTTCATGCAAAACATGAAAAAACATGGATTCGTAACAATTCGACACTGATTTAACATAATTTACAGAAAAAAGGATTGAAAATAAAAAATGCTCACTGGATTGAACATGTGGGATATATCCCACGACTTGTGCATTTCATATCGCATAGGTGGGATACAAGAAATATCGTGGGATATATCGGTCGATATCGTCGATATATTTAAAACACTGGTTCTATGATGTAGAAGGCTTTGCATTTTCTGAGTTATGTGAGGTTCCATTTAAGTTTCTGTAATAATGACGTTTCAATAAAGTTGCCCCTACCATAAGTTTTCGGTAGCAACTGCCGCCTACTTTTATTTTCATTCCGGAAGAGGCCCCCCCACCCCCTCTTTTGAAAACCTTACCCATCCGTAGCCCATACCAACCCAGAATCCTTTTTGACTTTTTGTCTATGTCCCGATTATACCCTCCTAAAGAATCATAAGAATCATAGATAAAAGTGATGTGACTGGGAGAGAGAATAATCTCACACCAACTTGACACATGTGTGTCATCCAAGACTTGTACAGGTGTGGCGGTGCACGTGCTGCATCTGGACCATATACTGGGTGCACTTGTGCTAACTATCGATTGGTGGAATTTTTATTGGAAGTGGAACATTTATTGGCCAATTATAAATCTAAAAAAAAACAAAAGTAATATTTCGACAAACCATTGTCCAGTAATCAGGGGATAGGATTGCTCAACCAATCCGATTTTGGGTCTTTGAGTTTGTGACAATAATTCACATATTTTGGTTGGTTTAATGTGAGTGAATGTATGCCTTGTTAGCAATTTCTAAGTGCTTGTGTATCAAGCGCCATATAGAGCCGTAGTATCAAATGAACTCATTTAAATGCAGCTATCGGAACAAAGAGCTTGCATGATTCCACTTGGTCATACGTGGGCATGATTATTCGCTGACGTGGATGTAATACTTGTGGATGAGATCCACCTATCCATCAGGTGCACCACTTCATGTTAGGCCTTGATCCCAAGAATTACACTTATCCAAAACTCAGGCAGGCCTCACCAGCAGGAAACTGTCTAAAACCTGCCCAAAACTTCGAAATTCAGTTCGTTGTGTGGTCTACCTGAGTCTCAGAGTAGTATGAAGTTTTGGAGCGTGACTTCCAGTTGGTGAGAAGAGTCATATGGATGGAGTGGTTGACGTAAATAAACCATGGTGGGCCCTGTCACAACTAATGGTGGGCGTCCCATCCCAATCTTCCTTATGATGCGGCCTTTGAACCAACCAATTTTTGTTTGCTTCCAAGGTGAACAGAGGCACGCACCTGATGGACGACATGGATCTCATGCACGTTCCCCCCACGTGATGCTCAGTTAGTTTTAGGCACGCCCAGGACTCCACGTAGTCACGCTAGCATAGTTCAAAAACTGTAAACACTTGCGGGACTTTCACATGGATACAGGGATATTACTTTCTCAGACGTGGGCAAAACGACTTGATGTGGATGAGATCCACCCTGTCTGTCAGGTGCAGCTGCACCATGTTGGGACCGGGGCCCAAAAATCAGGCCTATTCAACACAGTTTGGCTACACAGGAAACAATTGAGATGGGAAGTCCCACCATTAAAATCATTCAAATTGTGGGGTCCACCATGGTGTGTATATGACATCCAATCCACTCATTTGACATGCCACACTAGGACGAATGGATTCGCTGAAAATCATGAAATTCAAAGACTGCTGTGGGCGACACCACATGGATTTAAAGTTTTAGGCATGATTTTACACTTTTGCCTACAGTGTGGTCCACCTAAATCTTTGACTTGACTGGCCTTTAGGATCCTTGGTGAAAAGTGATGGTGCACTGGATGGACGGGGTGGATCTGATCCATGTCTGCCTCACGTGGTGATCAGTTAGCACAAATCAGGCCTTGGTGTGCCCAGGATAGCGCATTCCTTGAAAAGGAGGGTAAGACTGGAAGTAGATTAAAAAAAGCATTAGTCCCTAGCCGGGTTTTTCGATGTAAGGGTGTTAAGGACAGTTTCCCAAAAACAAGGGTCTTGCTGGAATGCAAATAAACTTGGGGGACAGGTATGACTGAAAGCCTATAGGAGGGGATTTTTGGTCCTCCCTGAAGTTATTCATTCCTCTCTATTTCATTATTCGTGTGGGTATGTTTTTCGTCCATTCTTGCAGTTCGGGTATGGAAATTTCATTGTTTCGATAGTCAATGCATCATTTTGGTTTCCTCCCTCCATTATAGGACCGTAAGAAGTCCCACCTCTCTTGGGCATAAAGTACTTGATACACTTGGGGGATGGGTGTGGGCTAATGCAAGTGAGTTTATGATTGGGGTATGGTGCTGGCTGTTGGAATTTGGTTAGTACCATGGACTGATATGTAGTGGTATATGGTCCTTGGGGATAGACAAATTCTGGATTTTTTTGAGACTGAAGTTAGGACAGATGGAGGATGATTTTAGGTTCACTTGATGGCCATATTGGCTGCTTGGGGCAGAGTGTTGGCTGACAGTTTAGGGAGAGATTTGTGCACAGAGATTAAGTTAAAATAAGGGTTGGTATGGGGCTGTTATAGGCCTGATTTGCGAGACATTGGGCTGGCTGAGAGGTGACATATTTGAAGGCTGTTGAGGTTATGGACAGTTTAGGGACTGTTTAATGGACTGACTGATTTAGGGGGCCATTGAGATTAACAATTCGAGCTTGGATCGGTTTTAGGTGTAAGGTTGATTGGTTTTCTGATCTAAGGGGCTGTAGTAATTTTGGGGTTGTAGGATATAGTACACCTGGAATTTAGCATGAAATAGGACTACAGGAGATAGGCTTGCAGCACGGTTTAAGATTTGAGTGCAAGGAAAACAGAAAGAAAAAAATCTCCCAAGAAAACCCTACTGTGATACCAAAAATGATGCAATTAGAAGAAAAGAGACTGATCAGGTTTTATGAAGCTACATGCCATATTTCTTAGCATAAGAAGGTTAAAGGAAGGATAACTAGGTAAAGGCACCACACTCTAGGTTTCTAATGGCATCAAACCAATAGAGAAGGTATTCTCATTGCAGAAACACAAAAAAATCTGTTTTATTTCAAGATATTCTTCATAAACTGTCTCTTACATATGGCCAAGAAGCTATATAACCATGCATGCCTGTCTTTCCATATTCAAATCGGATCCTAATCCTAGAAAAGAATCTGATCTTGCTAAATATAGAAAAAATAAATGAGGAAATACTTCTAGCAAACTCTAGAACTAACATGCATACGAGGGATTCTATACACAACTATATGGATGTGTGCAACCGTAAGATTGTTGCATAGTGCTTTTAATTCATGATAATGCGGCTAATATTAGAATGCAACTAAATTTTTGTTATTTTCTACGTGTATGATAAATGGGGCCTACTCGTGTCATCTCATTGTATGGGATCTGGACTTGATTGCATCATTTTCCCAATGTACTGTTTGAAGGTTGTACCCAAATTGGTGGTAGAAATGCCAAGACAATTATGAGAATGATGATGATGATTTCCCTTGACCTGTTCCTATTTTCCAAATTGCTGAGAAAGTAGTTAGTGAGGCTAAGTGTACGGTGTATGCTGATCTTTACAATAGATTGGAGACAAGTGAAGGTGAGAAAGATGTCTTCAAACATGCAAAAAATGAGAGAGATGAAGGGGTAGGAACCTAGATCACATTAGATGCATTAAAAGCGATGACCAAAGGGTACTAGTAAAAGACAATGAGATCAATGAAAACTCTGAGAGCATAGGGATAAAAGGAATCATAAATCCAAATAATGTTAGTGATCATAGATACTTCCATAAGATTAGGATATGTGAGGTAAAAGAAGCTTTAAGAAAGTTGAAAACAAGTAAGGCCCTTGGACTGGATGGTATACCAATAGAGGTTTGGAAATGTATGGGACATGCTAGGTTATCTTGCTTAATAAGTTGTTAAACAAGACTGTGAGATCGAAGAAAATGCCAAATGAATGGAGGAAAAGTATAGTGGTACCTATTTATAAGAATAACGGAGGCTTGCAATGATGCAGTAACTTTTGTGGGATTAAACTTATGAACTATACTATGAAACTTTAGGATAGAGTGATTGAGCAAAGACCAAGGCATGGGACGAATGTATTAGAAAATCATTTGTTTTCATGCCTGGGAGGTCTTCCACTGAAGCAATTTTTCTACTTTGACAATTGATGGAGAAATATAGGAAGAAGAGGTGTGATCTCTACATTGTCTTTATTAACTTAAAGAAAGCACACAATAGGGTCCTAGGAGAGTTAATTTGGTGGTTGTTGGGAAAGAAAATGGGTTTTTAAAGGACATATTGACATGATTAAGGATATGTATGAGGGAGCAATAACAAATGTGAGGACCACTAGTGGAGAGACAGGTTAGTTCCCAATTATTGTAGGGTTGCACCAGGAGTTGGCATATATGAACCCATACCTTTTTGCATTGGTTACGGACGAGTTAATGAGGCATTTGTAGGACGCGAGTCTATGTTGTTTGCAAATGAAATAGTTTTGAATCTTTTGATTGCAGATAACATAGTTTTGTTTGCGTAAACACAAAGCTAGATTTATGGAGGGATTATAAAGGATTAAAATTAGCTAGGCTGGAAAAAAGAACAATAGGAGCGATAGTGGGAAATTAGTCAAGATTGTTGACCGAGAAGTTTCCCAAATTTTCTTTATTAAAATTTTCTTTGCCTTTCAAAAAGCAAAAAAGGAACCCAAATGACTACATTTTAGTTTCAACGAAATGTTGGTCAGTTAAGGAACAACATGTCATAGGATTATTGTAGTTGAAATGAGGATGTTGATATGAATGAGCGACAAGACGAGGAAGGATGAATTAGAAATGAATGTATTCGAGGGAACTTAGGAGTAGCACCAATAGGTAATGAGATTACGGAAAGTAGATTTAAATAGGTTTGATCATGTGCAATGGAGACCAAGAACTATACTAGTTGGGAGTAAGTTGGTACACATTAATGGCTCTAAAAGGGCTAGGGGAAGGCCCAAAAGGATGTGGATGGATGTAATAAGAAAAGACTTAATGACATATGGTCTAATTAATGCAGGGGTATTTTCACATCGGGCTCGAGTGGGGTGGCCTGTGCGATGCAGGGGCACACTTGAGGTGGGTGGCCTGTGTGAGGCGGGTGGCTTGTGTGATGTGGGGCCCGTGAGGGGGGTTTGGTCAATGGCCTAACCCATGGGATGTGGGACCCGGGCTATGAGATAAATGGATTGATTCACCACGCGCTATCAGTTCGAGCTTTTAGAGCAAGTGGTTAGTTGTCTTGCATTAAAGTGGTATCAGAGCGGGAGCTCTCATGTTCGAGATTCCTCACCGAGGGTGATTAATGTATGGGCATTTTCACACCAGGCTCGAGTGGGGTGGCCTATGGGATGCAGGGGCACATTCGGGGTGGGTGACCCGTATGAGGCGGGTGGCGAGGCGGGTGGCGAGGCAGGTGGCTTGTGTGAGGCAAGCCCCACCTGTGTGAGGCGGAACCTATGTGAAGTTGTGCTCATGAGGGGGGTTCGGCCGAGGACCCAACCCATGGGGATCTGGGGCCTGGGCTACAAGATAAAGGGATTGATTCACCATGCTCTATCAATTCTTGCTTTTAGAGCAAGGGGTAGTTGTCCTGCATCACTAGCCTTGATAGAGTGGAATGGTGGAACAATATTCATGTAGCCGGCTCCAATTAATTGGGACAAGGCTTAGATGATATGATGATGATGATTTTTATAGGTGAAACCTTCAATGAAAAGTTGATTGGTCAATTAGTCAGAATTGTGGTTGGACTGCAGAAAAACATACTAGCAACTTCCATCTCTCCGTGGTTTAGTTTTTACAACATTGACTCAAACATTGTATTTGTACCTAGATTCTTTGTGGGATGCATCTCAAACTTTACCATACGTTTTGTTTGAATATTTGGCATGCAATGTATTGAAATTTCAATTTTAAGTATTGCATTGGCTGCTTCAACTGTGGTGTATTTCAATCGCATGTGTATTGTATCTCTATGCATCTAGGATTTGTTTGCTTGCTTGTTTGACCAAGAAATCTTAACATGTTCATATAAACAGACAATCTGGTTGAGAATCTCTTGGGAGATTTTGAATATGAAGTCCAAGTTCCATATTTATTGTACCGGAATGCAGCTCAAGAAGTTAATGGTATTTGGTTTTACAATTCACGTGAATGTGAAGAGGTTGCAAACCTTTTCAGCAGGTATAGACCATTTAAGTTATGCCATTGCAATTTATAGCACTTGCCATTTAAGTTCATAGCTTTATGCATACGGTTTCTGTAATAGTGAATGACATGAAAGAATTTTAGGGGGGTCACCGTCAGGTTGATACTCACTGGCTGATGCTCTTAGGTGCTGCTTCTACTTGGAATCACTTTTTGGACTTGGATTCCGAGCTGTTTATACTTGCTAGCTCTTTGAAATAGACGCATCCCTGCTCCTGCGCCTGATTTTTTTTTTTTTTTTTTTTTCCGTCCACTTGATGTTCATGCAACTATAGGTGTAGCTGAGATAATAATTAAGGAGCCTCAATGACAATGTGATTAACTCATTATGTAGACAAGTATCCAGTTGATCACTTTCCTTTGAGCTCTTTCCAAAGGGCCATAATGCTTTCCTAACATCTGTTATTATTTGTAGGATAGATGTTTGTTAATAAGAAAACACACAGAAAACAAGCTACAAGGCGAAAATAGAGACTTATAATAAGGGGAATACTCTCCTGTTCACAACAGAAAGAATAAAATTTTGTCCTTTGCTAGATAATTGGCTCTGCCATTTTCCTTCCTATTAACCTTGGAAATTACCACCTGGCGATTGCTAACCAAATCAACCATTTCCTCTAAGCTAGCCTCCTTCCAGGGTACTTCTTCATGTGCACCCACGGAATTGTATTTGAGGAATCTCTTCAGCAATTATTGGCACGAATTGAAATCTAATTGACACCCTTAATGCTTGCAGTGCTAACATCCCTTCTGCATAATTTGAGTCGTATATGCCAATCGGGCCCACAAAAAAAAAAAAACAGCAGTAAAATCCCTCTACTATCACACACTGTCCCAAGCACCCCTGCCAGCCTGGGGTTGCCAAAGGAGCAACCATCAATTTTGAACCATCAAGAAGGCCCTATCTCTAATTTGCTGAAAAATCCCTGCTTAACTAATTGTTTTTGTGGTGTCCAAACAAATATGTATTGAGTATATCCAACTTTCATTGGTCAGTGTTTGTAGAAATGATGTACTTTGTCAATCACTGTTGCAGTTAACCGAAGGCTTTTGTATTTTTATGTGAAATACAGTTGTTCATGATTTTATACTATCGCACACTGTCCCAAGCACTCCTGCCAGCCCAGGGTTGCTGAACGAGCAACCATCAAAATTAGTTTTGAACCATCAAGAAGGCCCTATCTCTAATTTGCTGAAAAATCCTTGTGTACTTTGTCAATCACTGTTGCAGTTAACCGAAGGCTTTTGTATTTTTATGTGAAATACAATTGTTCATGATTTTACTTTAAAACAATGTTATGGTTATGGTTTTGATGTTTAAATTTGAAACGTTGGACAGAGATGTCACCAGTTTTTTAATGTCTTGCCATACTTCATTTGATTCTTAATTGTGATTTTCTTATCTGTTTCATGTCTCTGTTGTAATGGATATTACACTACCTGTGAAGATATACGGAAGTCTGTGGTATATCTGTATTGGTAATTTGAAGTCTATTGAGATGAAAATCCAGAAACTGTTGATGATGGTTCACATTACTACTACTATTATTATTATTATTATTTTTCTTATATAAAGTCTAGCAAAACATTTCTAGGCTTGTTATGATAGGTCACTAATAATCCTGGATAGCAAGAAAGACTGTTCACGTGGTTTCACTTGTTTGTTCAATTCTTAGTTGCGATTTTCTTTTCAATTTCTTTTCTTTGTTGCGCTGGGTCGCATGCTACTTCCTCTGAAGGTCTTTGGTTTAATGTGCATTGGTAGTTTGAAATCTATTAAGACGAAAATCCAAAAATTATTGATGATTGATTACAGCTTTCTATCAGGCAAACAGTCCTGGGCATGTTACAATGGTTCACTATTAATCCTGGATTGCGAGAGATACCACTGGTCACGTGTTTTCAATTTTATGGATGAGTACATTCTTTAGAAGTCATTCAGTATCTTATCAAGTGCTGTCCTAATAGTGGCTCTCAATGTAATCTTGGATTTTTAATTTAAAACTGCACAAATGTTTTATACAAACTATTTAGTTACTTTGGAAAAAAAATTTCTGTTTGAAATATCAGAACAACTTGTTTAATTTTAAAGTAAAAACTAAATGAACTTTCTGCCATCATAATGTTTACAAAGGCACTATTTATTTGTTTACGAGGTCCCTTTTATCTGTTACTTTTGTGGATGTCACGACTCGCAAGTTTGTTAATGATGTCTGTTGGTGTTATAAAAAAATTAAATCAAAATCTGTATTTTTTTTCTTGATCTATCATTTTGTACCATATTGGAAATTATTTTGCACCTTTGCAAGTTCTAGGAGGTAATGCTTTTAATAGCAGTTAAAGCATATGTATTTGTTTGGGAAATGCAATGCATGTTTGGATGTTTGCATTCTTGCTTTTTTGTTTTAAGCTATTTGCATCTAAATGTTCAGGATTCTTAATGCATTCTCGAAAGTTCCTCCAAAGTCTAAAGTATCTTCGACCAAGAGGTAATATTTGTTTGTTGTTCTTTTATACCCTTTCAGGACTTCTTTTGGCAGTATCATTCTCATGAATCTCATCTACATAATTCGCAATTTGTTCGTTTGAAAACCTGGATTAGTTTGACAGACCATAGAGGGTGATTAAGATAATTCTACTTTATTTGAAATCAGGCAATTTAATTAGTACAGAATTAAGGTATTGTTGGATGCGTAATTGAATTGATTTCCGATAATTAAAATAGACAGGCCAGAAAATCAGACTAGCCCTGTTTCATCCACATTGACGGTGCTAGTTCGCATGTTGCAACTTGGATTATCTCAAAATGTTAAAATGAGTATTAGTTGAAAATAGGAAAAAGATGGGAAAATAGAAATTTTTTTAATTGGTAATGGGGGAATGCATCCTGATCCAGTGCTTCCTCCCCTAGTAGTGTGAGAAAAAACAGTGGGGTGGGACAGATTTCCTGAGCCTCATCAGTCTGATCAATGAACCTCCATGGAAAATGGAGGTGCTGTTGCACCTCAATGCATTCAGCGAGTCTCTTCAAACATGGCTTGACCAAGAATCGTGAGGATAAGGTATTTGACCTCAATCCACAATGCTCTAATCCTGGGTATGTTCAAAACACATGTGCCAAGAAAACTCCTTGAACTCCATCCTCATTTCATATAATGTTTCCTATCCCGGTTAGATTGAGACTTCCTCTTGTATTGCCAAAATTGAGGGTAAGTTTAGCGGCTCTGTTTTCTTTTTTGGTGGGTAAGGATGAATTTTATCAAGTGGAGAAAAGTACAGGCAAAAGAGACACATGCCTACACAGTCCTCCACAAATTACAAGAAACCGATTATCACCGTATATTTGATCAATTCTAACACGTTACCTATATCCAATCAGTTATCTTAAGAGCATCCTTGTTAGTCCTTGGTGAAGTTATCAGCTTCCAAGTTCACTTTTTTATGCACATGAGAGAGAGAGAGAGAGAGAGAGAGAGAGAGAGAGAGAGAGAGAGAGAGAGAGAGAGAGAGAGAGGCTCTCAATTAGGTTTGGAACGCTGTATGTCCAGCAACCAAAGTTGGCCCACTTGATGGCATTGGTGGAGTCGTCCTCAGTAGTGAGTGGGCTGAGCGGACAGTTTGGAACAGTTCTGCCTCTTTGAAGCATAACAGAGGCCGTGCATGTTTAGAATAATGATGACTAGTGGGTCCAGGAAGCTCAAGGTTACAAGCAATGTTTGTAATATCGATACTATTGACCGATATTATCGTTATTGCTGGCTAGCAATACGAAACTCAATAGAACTCGCTCAGAAATGACAAAAAAAGGAATTGTATGTATTGTGCGATATATTGCAAGTTATCACAAAATATCGTGTGATATCGACGATATATCGCAACATATCGTGCGCAGGCATCGTTTGCGGCGATATGAGGCAAAATCCTCTCTTCTACCCCACAAATTCGAAAAAATATAATTAAAAAAAAACTCTCTTACCTCAAGATCTGTATTAAATAATTGCCCTCGACCAGATTTGGTGGGCCAAACGTCGAGCGTGCTGGATTAGGTACAAAAACCTTAAAACCCTTTTTTTCTTCTTCTGGAGAGATTCTTTGGAAAAAAATAGATTCCCGCTGAGTTTATGGGATTTTGGTAGGGATTTGGAAAAAGGATGGAATTTGGACTAGATTTTTGGGCTTTCGAACGGATTCGAAATCGCAGGACCTTTCGGAGCCTGCGGAGAAGAAGACTAGGCCTGAGGGGTTCGTTGACTCTCTCCTTAACTAAGGTGTGTGGATTCGGTGCGACTCCGGTGCATTTAAGACAGTATGGCCCTTACGGTGGGGCCTACCTTGATGTATATATTTTATATCCATTCCATCCATACGTTTGTAGGTATCAATTTAGGTCATGAGATAAAGAATGAGGTAGATCTAAAGTTCAAGTGGACCCCATCACACAAAAAAAGTGGGGATTGAATGCTTACCATTAAAAACTTCTCGACGGCTGATCACGCTGATATTTGTGTTTTCCCTTAGTCCATATCTTCCTGGGCTTGTGAACAGGTTGGATCACAAATAAACATTATGATGGGCCCTAGGGAGGTTTCAAGTTTCAACGGTGGGTGGACTATCCCCGTTGCTTTTTGTGGTGGGGTCCACTTGAGCTTTGGATCTGCCTCATTCTTTGGCTGATGCCCTAAAATGATCCATCCAAATGGATGGATGGTGTGGATACAATACATACATCATGGTGGGGCCCATAGTCAAGGTCCCACTCACATCTCTCGTCCGTGTGCAGCGGACTAAGAGTGGATTCGTTGTTACCCTGGGAACAACTTAGTGGGTGTTACCCTAACTGTGTGGGGCCCATCTTGATGTATTTTTATATATCCATGCCATCCATCTGTTTTTCCATCTAATTTTAGAACGTGATACCAAACCCACCTAAATCTCAGATGGACCATACCACTAGAACAGTGATGAATGACCATTAAAAACTTTGTGGGCCACAAGTTTTGGATAAAACTGATCTTTATATTTTCCCTTCATCCAGATCTTCTTGACATTATCAACAGGTTCGATTGCAAATAAACATTACTTGCTAAAACCTTACGATGGGCTCTTTGGAAATTTTAATGGTGGGGCACTCAATCACCACTGTTTCCAGTGGTATGGTCCACTTGAGATTTGGATCTGCATAATTTTTGGAACCCCATCCTCAAATGGGATGGAGAAACGGATGGATGGCGTGGATATACAAAAAAATATTACCCATGTGGGCCACACGCAAGGGGTAACAACCATTAAGCTATTCCCCGGGTAACACCTAATTCACTCTTGCACGGACTGGAGGACTACGCCAACTCGAGGCGGATGCAGATTTCGGAGTTCCTGCGCTAGAAACCTATGTGGGGCCCACTGAATGATGAATCCACCCGGTCCATCCGTTTTGCGTGATCATTTTAGGACATGCGGCCAAAACTGAGACATCTAAGAGTCAAGTGGGCCATACAAGAGGGAAAACTGGGGAAGGAAATTTCTACCATTGAAACCTTTCCGCGCTCCAGCTTATGTTTATATGACATCCAAACCATTTATAAGGTCATTCCCACTGGGATGAACTGAAAACACTAAAAGCTTAGCTTGATACAAAACTTTTGTGGCCATACGAATGGCTTAACGGTAGTTGCTCAATCCCCGCTGTTACCTCTCGTGTGGCCCACTAGGCTCTTAGATCAGGCTTAGTTTTGCTGCATGTCCTAAAATGATCAAGCCAAATGTATGGACGGGGTGGATTCATCGAAAACATCACAGTGGGCCCCATCTAGGTTCCGTAGTACGGGAACTTCCCGAGAAAGGATTTCGCAGTAAATCCGCTTCCACTCCGGGTGTTGTTTTGGTGGAATCTTGGCCACTTGGTTGATCCCTAACTGTGGGGCCCATTGTAATGTATGTGCCTCGCATCCACACCGTCCATCCATTTTGAACGCTCATTTTCGGGCATGATCCAAAAAATGAAGTAGGTCCAAGTCTTAGGTGGACCATAACACAGTTAACAGTAGTAATTGAATCCCCACCATTAAAACTTCATGGGGTCCACTGGAATTTTTATTCGCCATCCAACCTGTTGGTAAGTTCACAAAGGCCTAGATGAAGAGACCACACAAATATCAGCTTGATCCAAAGCTTTTGTGGCTCATGAAAAGTTTATAATGGTCGATTACCACTATTTCTTGTATTATAGTCCACCTGAAAAAATTATTTAAAAAATTATAATTTTAATTTCTACAATATCATTTGCTTTTGAATGCGTTAGTTGTGTTTTCATACATGTCTCGATACATTTATAAATGTTATGCATCATATTTGAATATAATTGCCTCTTTTTCAATCAAACAACGCATAACTTAGGACCCTATACAAAGGAAACCTATTATGTGCAATTTTTTTTTTTTTCTTTTTTTTTTTGAGATTTTATGATTTAAAAGTGTGTATTGAGGTCTTTTTTTAATAATACCTGAAGTTTCATTGAAAAATTCAACCATTTCCCCAATGTTTCCCCATGTTTCCCAAAAAGTGCGATAAATTACCCGATACAAACGATATATCCCATGTGATAACTGATACGTATCTGTATCCCAAGGTTGCGATACATTGCGCGATACCGATATTTCGAACATTAGTTGCAAGCAGTGTTCGAGTTGTCGGTGTCGCTACAAGTTTCGCTGGCCGAAGATAAAGATATAATATCGTTATCGCCGATAATATCGCCGATAACCGGAAATGCAGGGAAAAAGGGGGAAACATGGAGAAAATGGTGGAATTTTCCAGTGAAACTTCAGGACATGCCTAAATACATGTATTTACATATTCATGAATGAAATTTTACAAAAAAATACATTAAATTAAAAGTTTCCATTTAATGGGGGCCAAAAAGCATGTGTTGACCCAATTAGCAAAATATCATTTTTGGAGCTTTCTATTTTTGGCCCAAAAATAAGAGTTGAGTAGAAATTTAAAGAAATTATCCCCATTCAACTGAACCAGGGCCTGCCTAGATGTTATTCTCTGATACAATGATTTCTTTCTAGCAAAAGTGTCACAATTGTACAAAATCGGTTAGGTGCCACAGGTGGACCACACCATGATGATCAACTGGAATGAAAATCAGGTCGATCCACTCTTTTGGCTGGCACACATGTACACTAAGTATTCCATCGGCTGCCCATTGATTTTGAAGTTATGGCCCACCCAAAAATCGGTTCATCCTGATTTTCAAACTAGGTGATCATCGTGGTGTGTCCCACCGTTTTCATGGATCTGATATACTATCAAAGACATTTTTACAGTAAAAACAAGAGGCGAGACGTTCATTGGATGGCCCAAAAAGTTTTAAATGGTCAATGTTCATTCAACACTGTTTCCTGTAATGTGGTCCACTTAAGATTGGGATATACCTCATTTTTGGTTTCACAACGTAAATTATCTATAAAATAGATGAACGGCATGGATGAAGCATATACATCATGGTGGGGCCCACAGAACAATAGCTGTGTCAGGAAAATAGCCAATCTGTTTCCGATCCGGGCGGACGCGGCTTAGATACTGACAGGTTGAGTAGCGGTCGGCTACTGAAGTGACGTCACCATGTTCTGTAGGCCCCACTACGATGTATGTGTTGTATCCACACCGTCTATCCATTTTGAGATATCATTTTAGGGCATGAGCCAAAGGATAAGGTAGATAAAAATCTGTACTGGACCCCACCACAGAAAACAGTTGAAGAGTGATTCCCACAATTGAAACTATCCTAAGGCCCGCCATAATGTTATTTGAAATCCAACCCGTTCAAAAGTTAAAAATGACACGAAAGAAGGGAAAACATGAATAGATAGACGGTGTTGATACAACACATACATCATGGTGGGGCTTACAGAACTTGGGATGTCACCTCGGTAGCAAGTCTCCCCACGCCAGCAGCTAATCCGCGTCAGGGGTTCTTTATTGAACTGGATGCTATGTGGGGCCCACCATAATGTTTCTAAAAAATCCACCCCGTTCATCTGTTTTTTTAAATCATTTTAGGACATCAGAAAAAAAAAATTCATGTGGATCCAAAACTCAGGGCAGCCGCACGAAAGGAAATAGTGGAGATTCAGTGACCACCGTTTAAACATAATTAATCACTCATTTGGGCCCACCTTGAATGTATGTGGTATATCCACGCCGTCCATCCGTTTTTCCATCTAATTTAAGGGGTTGAGCCCAAAGTTGATTCATATCCAAAGATTAGGTAAATCATACCACTGTAAACGGTGGGGATAATGATTTCCACCGTTGAAAGCTTATAGGCCCCACAGTTATGTTTATTTTCCATCCAACCTATTCATAAGATCATACAGACATGGATGAAGGGAAAACACAAATATAAGATTGATCCAAAACTTTCGTGCCCTCCAAATAGCGTTCAACGGTAGACATTCAATTCAACTGTTTCTTATGGTGTGGTCCATTTGAACATTGGATATGCCTCAAATTTCTTTTTATAGAGGCCTAAAATTATCTGTTAACATGTATGGACGGAGTGGATAAAATAAATAAATCATGGTGGGCCTTACATGCGGTGGCCGGGCTGCCTCTATACACGCGCGCGCGGATTGTTTTCCGCGCCATTGGTATACGCTCACTGCGAACTAGTTTGTACGTAACTGATGCAAACTTTTTGGTGGGCCATCATACATGGTGGAAGTCCAAAATCTGAACGGTCCACATGATGCAGCACCCTATGAAACCTTTAAGGCCCAACTTTTACTTTGATCCAAAACTTTAGTGGGCCATGAAAGAAGAAAAATGTTTAATATATTGATTTATATTTCTCTTGTCTATAGCCCACAAGAGTTTTAGATCACTATGAAATTTGTCCCTTTGAGGTTTCACGTGATTCCGCATCACATGGACCGTCCGGATTACGCTCCCATGACACGTGTATAAAGGTGCGCATGTGCGTAGGTGCGCATGCCTCGTCAGGTTGATATTTCTTTAAGAAAAGAAAAAAAAAAATCCCTATATCTATTACGGGTTTTTCTTTACGATACGAAAAAAAAAAAACCCCTAAAATTTCATGGAAGAGAGATCTTCGCCGAAGAAATGGGATTTTTGAAAGAGGGTAGATGCAGAAAGGGGATTTTCATACCTGAAAATCCGAACGGAATGGCACCCGGCGCTGTTGATCGATGTGTTCTTCCAAGCTCCGACTTCCGATCCGATCAACAAGTAGGCGATCTCCTCGATTCCGATATTTTTTCCGAAAGAAGGGTTTTCTTATTTCCGATTTTTTGAAAGAGGCGATCTTCCCGTTTCTCTTCGGATTATTGGCGAAAATCGTGGTTGGTAGCTACAGTGCGAAAATCTCGATATTATTGGCGATAATCCAAGATTTTCACCGATGTCTCCGATTTTTCACCGATATCTGCGACATTTCGCCGATAATCCGAAGAGAAACGAAATAATGGGGTTTCGGTATCGCAAGACTAGCGATACCGATATTATCGGTGATATTTCGATAATATCGCCGACAACTCGAACACTGGTTGCAAGTACGTAGGCGGTCCCTTTAGATCTTACCTAAGCTTGTCGGACCTAGGTTCCAAAAGAATTTCCTGCCAAGTCCTTTTGTCTTTATGATGCATGGTGCGGACCATTATAGTTTTGTTAAAAAAAAGGGCTGTAATAGCCATCGTTGTCGTTACTGAATACCTTGCTTATATATGAGGACCCATTTATTAACATGAAGCTCCAAATCCAATCATTAGAAAATTGACCATAAATTAAATAGAATTGAAATTGCATGATCTTGGGTTCGTTGGAATGATTTACTTAATAAGCGTTTGAATAAGACCAATTGCACATGGTTCTGATGTCTTTTGATATCCCAAAAGTGCACTGCAAGATAAGTGACAAGGATAGTTGTTGATGCAGAAATTTGGTCGATCCTGCCTTACCTCCTGTCAGTCGGAGTACTTGCGATTTATTGGAAAATAAGAGAAGACATTGGGGGTGCCGGTTAAGGCTGGGGACCCTCTGATGCCTAAGTCAAGTAGTTTCGCAGGAGGAGTAGAAGATTCGGGATCGTTGTTGTGTGTACCTTTACTCATGGTAACGGGTGTATTTATAGGCTTTTGAGGGCGGGGGCGTATATAGCAATGCCTCTTGGATGGTGATTGCGTGTTACGGAAGAGATCTTCTTCTGGATGCGTTGTGGTCATCTCCCCGAGTCCATGACGAAGATCTCGAGAAGATCTTATCTCAATATATTCTAAGTATATTTGTATTCCGAGCTGGTGGTCGATATCTGAGGCCAACCTCCGAGGTCGAGGTTGTTCCTTGAGACCGAGGTCGGTACCACCAAAGGTCGGTCTCCAAGGCCGAGGTCGGTATCCGAGGCTTGTCATTGAGGCCGAGGTATAAAATAGCCGACACCAAAGGTCGGGGTGATTTTCTAGCCCTCAAGCAATCCATAGTCATCTGGTTTGGCTGCTCGGCTCATCTGTCTCATACATCTAGTTAGTCCATTTTTACCCATAACAATAGTAATTAAGACTTTTAACTCTACCTAAATAACTAAAAAACAAGGAGAAAATCTATCTAAGGATGCTATGTTAAGTTGAGAGTTACTCAGTAGAAGACTCTTCATTTGGGACCCATGATGGTGGCCACTCTTCATGTGATCATAATCGCACTCTTCCAAGGTCAAAGATGTGAATTTTCATGTGATGTGCATAAAAATCTAGGCCTTTAGACAGTTTGATTGCAGGCCGTACGAAAGTGAATGTTGGGGATTGTTTTTATTCATAAAAAACTGTGGAGATTGGTTTGGTCCAGATGCAGCATGCACTTTATGCCTCCCAGACCACCTTTGATCACTTCTTTCATTTTGATTGAAGCATATGTTTGTATATCTGTAGCATCTTCCTGTCAGCCTTGTTTTGATCCATTAACTTATTTTTAGAAAGCTTTTAGATGGGCTTATAAATCTGAATTTTGGAAAAATCATGGGCTAGCAATTCTAGCTTAGACAGATCAATTCTACTATTTGCTAGGCACATGTTTTCACTGATTGTTTCTAATTTTTTATTAGGTATGAGGTTTTTGAAGGAGGTTTAAGTTCTGAAGCTAGTTTCTTGTTTAGAAGGTCTCGGGTCTCTGGAGTCTACATATCCCATGTAACGGGGAAGGGGAGATGGTTACATGTTATTGACTAATTTTCTCCTCAAATTAATATATATATATATATATATATATATATATATATATATTATATATATATATATATTTGGTGATGCTTTTTTGTGCTTCTTCAAGCTTTGCGTTAAGATCAACAGTGTTCACTTTTCTTTGGTTGATTTCCTTCTCTATTCTTATTTATTTATTTATTTATTTTGAAATATGAAGCAAAAATTATTAGGGCCAAGGGCCAAAAAGCCAACAAAACAAAGAAACTAAACCTACAAAACACCCTTAGGTAGCCCACTCCCTTATATACAACACAACCATATACACACCCCAATCTGAGAACCCCTAAGGTTATGGAAACAGTGATTATTCCTCTTAAGCCATATAGACCAAAGAATAGCTAACATTGCAATCCTCCACCTTGAAGCTCCAATCAATCCCTCCCCCGGCGATGCCAGATTCTTTATTCTTATTCTGGCATGTGATTTGTGATCTGGCTTGAATTTATTGGTGAATCAGAGACCTAATTGGCAAATCAGCCTCTAGCTTACATCAATTTTGTATCAAGAGCCTCATGCAACAAGTTGATCAATTGTCTACATAAGTGACTTGAGCCCTATAAAAAAGAATATGACACCCCAAGTAAAAAAAATGCAAAGAACTTGAGTGTGGAAGGATCTGAATACTTACCAATAGAAATGAAGGAATCACAGGTGGTTGGATTACTCCCCACAATGGTTGGGTCCAAGACTCCAAGATCATATTTACAATTGTTAAGAGAGATTGAGAGCCGGAGTTAAGGTTGGTTGAAATTCAAGATTCATGGTGCCATTAGGGAGATCAACAAAAGTAAATGATCATGCAACTACATGGGACTACCTTCTAAGATTGGTTTAGTGAAATGGAATGCTTTTTCGAATATATGGAGATGGCAGTAACTAAAATGGTAAAACTGATGGCGATGGAAAATTTGGCTTAATGCTTGCATGGTGAGATGAATTGCAAGCTGATTGCTTCCATCAGGGAAAGACAGATGGCTTCATGGAGTATGATGAATATAAAGTTGCAGAGGAGTTTGTGATGGTGAACCATGTGCTGGAAATGGACAAGAGATGCAAGCAACTGGTCGAATTGGTGAGCTTCTTTTTTGAGAATTCAGGAATCTTATTGAAAAGAAAGAAAAGAGCAACGGAGATGAGTAATCAACTCCCCAAGTAATAATAATGATGATGATATAAAAAATTAAATAAAAGACAACGAAATTGTTCAAGGACCTCAGCCCTAGTGACCATGTCTCAATATAGAATTGTTGAGCTTCTATTTGAGTTCTATAAATTGATAGCCAAGTCTTGATTTCACGATTTTGAAGACAATATCTCATATCATCTTGATGTTTGAATCACATTTTTAGAACCATTATTCAATGTATCGATGGTAGCCAACCATAATTAGCTGGGATAAGGCTTAGATGATGATGATTATTCGATGTATTGATGGTATCAACTTATACTATTGGTATCGCAGGTCAGTAATATGAAAAAATTCACAGGTCGGTAATATGAAAAATAGGATTATCACAAAAATCACATTAGATACTGATAATATCGTGGATGCATGCTGATATATCATGATATATAGGCAATGCCAGTTGTATACATACATGGTGTTGAACGGTTCTTCCGATATTTTACAAGTATCGATTAATACCAGCAATAATTGCCATATAAAACTAAAAATGTAGAAAAAAAAGAAGCTTTTTTGACCCTATTTTTTTTCTCGGGGATTGTGTTTTTGTGGTGTCTTAACAACTGCACTTGTGTTGTTTGGCATTAAAAAACAAAATTGGTGGAGAATTGCGATTTGTGGGTGGTTTTGGGTTCAAATCCCAAAGGGTTGCAGATTGTTAATATATCGTGGGATGCAGAAAGCATGGGATGCAGATTGTTAATATATGTCTCTGTTGTATGCGTAGTGAGGAGTCGGTCGATCATCTTTTCGTCCACTGTCCCTTCATTACCCAGATTTGGTGGGATTTCTGGCCTAGATTTAAGATAGTTGGCTGTATCCCTAATACTGCAGCCTCCTTCCTAGCAGCTTGGCAGGGTTTCAATCTAGGTAAAGTGCTAACAAGAATATGGAGAATGGCCATTATTGCAATCTGATGGGCAGTCTGGATAGAAAGGAATGATAGATGCTTCGATGACGCTCAGTCTACAGCAAAAGAAGTGGGATCCTTTGCCAAAAAGCTGATGATTGATTGGGTATTTAATGTTATGGGGCTTAAGGACTATGATCTAGCTTTCCTAGGCGCTTAGTTTGCTTTTCTGTCTGCTATCTCAGCAGTCTTCTTTGTTTGCTTTCTTCTCTTCTAATATATCTTCTTCGTTACTTTAAAAAAATAATAATAATAAATGCCCAAAGGTTTGCAAGTTTGTTTAAATGCATCCTTTTTTTTTTTTTCAACTCATCAGATATTGCACT
The DNA here is from genome assembly GCA_021015155.1 of Magnolia officinalis. Classification (NCBI taxonomy): domain Eukaryota; kingdom Viridiplantae; phylum Streptophyta; class Magnoliopsida; order Magnoliales; family Magnoliaceae; genus Magnolia; species Magnolia officinalis. The sequence continues at coordinate 12,449,938 of JAJHSJ010000016.1, read as the reverse complement.
TTAGAGACGCATGAGGCTTATTTTCAAGGGAAGTTGCAGAAATGGCATCAAGGACAACAATGATGCCATGTGAGTGTACTTGCATTAGTAAATTAACAACTATACATTATTACATGCAAGTTGTGGTCTATTCAATGTTTGAAATATCGGTATCGCGCAATGTATCGCACCCATGGGATATAGATACATATCGGTTATCTCACGGATATATCGTTTGTATTGCATAATTTATCACTTTGTATTGCATAATTTATCACACTTTTTGGGAAACATGGGGCAACATTGGGAAAATGGTTGAATTTTCAATGAAACTTCAGGTATTGTTAAAAAAGACCTTAATACACACTTTTAAATCATAACATCGAAAAAAAAAGTGCACACAATAGGTTTCCTTTGTATAGGGTCCTAAGCTATGCGCTGGCTGATTGAACTAAGGCAACTATATTCAAATATAATGCATAACATTTATAAATGTATTAAGACATGTATATCCACACCGTCCATTCGTTTTGCCACCTTAATTTACGGCACCATCCCAAAAATGAAGCATATCCAATTATCAAGTGGACTATGCCATAGGAAACAATATTGATTGAAGGCCCTACCATTAAAACCTTTTTAGGGCTCACCTTAATGTTTTCATAGTGTTTATTTACCATCCAATCTGTTGATAGGTTCACATAAGCCTGGATGAAAGGAAAAAAAAAAAAAACAAATATCAGATTGATTCAGAACTTTTGTGGCCCATTAATAGTCAATCACCACTTTTTTCCTTTCGTGTGGTCCACCTGATAATTTGATGTGCTTCATTTTTTGGATAATACACTAAAATGATTTGGAAAAATGGATGAATGGCATGGATACATAATATACATACTTTAAGGTGGGCCCTGCATTAAGGGTTGCACCATCTTAGGTGAGTTTTGGTGTCTCACCTAATCTGCTCTCAATTCCTGACGTTGACATCTTTACTTTTTGATAGGTCGGCTTAAAAAACGAGGCAGATTGTGTGGGCCCCATGCATTGTATCCATGTCGTCCATTCATTTTTTCGGATCATTTTAAAGCCTAAGCCAAAAAATGGGGCAGATCCAGAGATCAAGAGGATCACATCATGGGAAACAATGGGAATAATGGTGCCACCATTGAAACCACTATTTTCTTTTGTGTGGTCCACTTGTGCTTTGGCTCTGCCCCATTTTTAGGCTCATAGGCTAAAATGATCTGAAGAAATGAATGGACAGGGTGGATATAACATACATCATTGTGGAGCCCACAGAGTTCCCGTAATAAAATAATGTTGAGATGTGCTCGTGTAATTCCATTGGTTCAAACAGAGGACGTAAGTAATATGGTGGGACCAGTGTTCGTAATATCGATACTATCGGCCGATATTATCGTTATCGATGGTCGGCGATACGAAACCCCTAAGATTTCCCTCAGAAATACAAAAAAATACGGAATCCTGTGTATTGTGCGATATATCGCACAAATTTCGTAAAATATCATGCGATATTGCCGATATCGATGATATATCCGCATTTATCATGACTTTTTCCCTTGATTGCATACCCAATATCGTCACAACCACCTACGATTCCAGAAATTCGAAAAATAAAAATAAATAATAAATAGGAAAAAAATATCTTACCTCAAATATGCCTGAATGGGTGGTCTTCGACTAGATTTGGTGGGCCAATCGTCGACAATGCCGGATAAGCTTCAAACCCTTTTTATTTTTTTATTTTTTTCCCTTCTGGATAGAATCGCTCTGAAAGAAATCAGATTTTCATCGAGGTTTTTGGGATTTGGGTTGGGATTTTGAAAAAAGAAAAAAAAGAAAAGAGAAATTTTTAGGATTTTGAATGGATTTGAAATCGCAGGGCTTGCAGCGGGTTGCGCCTTTAACGGAGAAGATGAGTTGGTTTCCTCTTTTGATTCGGAGGAAATCGGATTGCGTATTGAGTTACTCTTAGGGTATTGAGTAAGTTCTGTTGGGCCCACTGTGAATTCACGTGGTTTATCCACGCTGTCCATCCGTTTTTTAACATCATTTTAATGGTTGAGCCCAAAATTGAAGTATATCGAAAGCTCAAGTGGGCCATACCAAAGGAAACGGTGAAACTATTGATTTCCACCGTTGAAACCTTTCTAAGGACGCCAGTGATGTTTATTTGTCATCCAAACTGTTTATAAGATCAAAAAGACATGGATGAAGGGAAAACACAAATAGTATCTTGATCTAAAACTTCTGTGAGCCCTTAAGAAATTTTCAATGGTAGAATTCAATTCACATTGTTTCAGGTGTTGTGGTCCACTTGAGCTTTGTATATGATTAATTTTTGGTCCAAAGCCCTAAAGTTATACGATAAAATGGATGGACGGAGTTGATAAAATGCATGAATGACGGTGGGCCACACAGAGTTTATTCAGTACGCTTAGCGTACAGATTTACTCGGTCTGCAATCTGCTTACCCCTACATGCCCCAGCTTTTATCTACGAAAATTGTGTTTCCGTAGACGTATGGCTATGAATTATAACCGTAGCCATGGAGGTTAGCCCTGACCACAGGGCCCACCTCCATAGATGTATTATACATCCATGCCATCCATAAGTTCTTTCATATTATTTTAGGATATGATCCAAAAAATGAAGGTGATAAAAGTTTAAGGTAGACCACACCACTAGAAAAAGTGATCATTGAACTTCCACTATTAAAAGCTTCCTAGTGTCCACAATAATGTTTATTGAACATCCAACCTATTGATAAGGTCATACAGATCTAGATGGAAAGAAAATGCAATATCAGCTTGATCTAAAACTCTTACAGCACATATAAGGTTTTTAACGGTATTAACAACTATTTCCTATGGTGCGGTCCACCATTAAAAACTTCCTCAGGCCCACAGTTTCTTGTGGTGTGGTCCACCTAAGAATTGGATCTGCTTCATTTTTGGGCCCATGTCTAAAAATGAATTGGCAAGAAGGATGGACAGTGTAGATATATTACACACACATTGAGGTGTGGCCCACATAATAATAATTATGTCTAATGGTTTCATTTTAACAATTAAGTGTCCACTAATTAGATATTAGAATTTTTTTGCCCTAATAATAATTGTGTTTTTGTACATCTCTTGATACATTTATAAATATTATGCATTTTATGTTAATATAGTAGCCTTAGTTCAATCAAACAACGCTTGACTTAGGACCTTACACAAAAGAAACCTATTGTGTGCAATTTTTTTTGCAATGTTATGATTTAAAACTATGTATTAAGATTTTTTTTGACAATCCCTGAAGTTTCATTGAAAAATTCAACCATTTCCCCAATGTTTCCCCATGTTTCCCAGAAAGTGCAATAAATTATGCGATACAAACGATATATCCCGTGCGATAACCGATATATATCTGTATCCCAAGGGTGTGATACATAGAGCGATACCGATATTTCGAACACTGGGTGGGACATTGACTGTTGGGCCACCTCGACCTAATATGGTGTATCTACACCATCGATTCATTTTGACAGATCATTTTAGGGACTGGGCCAAAAAATGAGGCAAATCCAATATGAGGTGGACCGCACCACACGAAAAGGTGGTCATTGAATGGCCACCATTAAAATTTTCTTGGGGGCTACAAGTTTTGGATCAAGATAATATTTATGTTTTCCCTTCATCCAGGTCTGTTAGACCTTATGAACAAATTGGATGGCAAATAAACATCATGGTGGATCCCTGCAAAGCTTCAACGGTGGATATCATTGCCACCACAACTTCCTGCCATGTGGTCCACTTGAGCCTTATAATCTACCTACATTTTGGGCTTATACCCTAAAATGACCTATCAAAATGGATGGACAGTGTGGAAAATGAGGTGGATCCAAAACTCAAGTGGGCCATATGAGAGGGAAATTTGGGAAAGAGTTTCCTACCATTGAAACTTTCCTGGGCTCGACTTTGATGTTTATATGCCATCCAAATCGTTTATGAGGTCATTCTTACCGGGATGAAGTGAAAACATGAAACACTTATCCTAATACGAAACTTTTGTGGCCATAAAGATGTTTCAACGGTGGTCACTGAATCCCTACTATTTCCTTTGTGTGGCCCACCTGAGTTTTGGATCTACCTCATTTTCGGTCGCATGTCCTAAAATGAGTTCACAAAACAGATGAACGTGGCTGATTTCTCACAAACATCACGGTGGGCCCCACCTAGCATCCCAACGTAGGAACTTCATGTGCGAAAGGCTTTTGCATAAAATCTGTGTCCAACCACGCACGATAAAAAAAAAAAGGGCTTAGAAGCCATTTTTGAAGCAGGCTCCCAAATCTCCGGATTTCTCCGGATTTTTTCACATTATCTTCTGAAATTACTTCCGTTTTCAAGCAATAATCTATTTGAAGAAAGAAAAAAAAGGGAATCGGTGATTTTCTTTGCACTAACCTATGAATGGCTCGCTTCGATTCAAATGGCCCACCAAATGGAGCTTTCGATCAGGGCAATCTCTTCTACAGGTATGGAAATCCACCTTGTTGAAAGTTTCTCTCTCTCTCTCTCTCTCTCTCTCTTAAATTTTTTTTTTATTTTTTTTCTGATTTTTTTGGATATTTACACACAATAAAAATTTTCTTAGTCTCTTCTGACAGGTTTCGTATCCCTGGACTGCAATACCGATAATATCGGCCGATATATCAGCCGATAGTATCAATATTGTGAACATTGGGTCTATTTATGGGAGTGACTGCCCAACCCTTTAGCTAGTGGTGGTCCATGTACTCACTATCATCATTGTCATGCAAGCTAAATTGGGTCGCATTTGTGCTCATCTACACATAAAAGGATTAGATTGGGATACAAAGCTGTAGAAGCTCTTTTTTTGCCAGCTACAAAATAAAATTAAGACAAAGGCAACTGTAGGTAGACGATGATAATGAGCAGGGGCTTATCCCTTGGACCCGATGACTGTCAGTGGAGATGCATTCATTGACAAGGAGTGTGAGAATCCACTTTATCAGCGGGTTAAGTCAACAAACTCGTACTAGGCAGATCAATGCCTCAATCCCAAGTTAGTTGCAGTTGCAACAAAGATGGACATTGGTGTTGATGAAGTTACTATTGTTAAAGAAGTGGGATCTCAATGTGACTCATTTGATGCTTCGATGAGTAGGAGCCCCGTGAGCCCAGCATTTAGGGGTGAGGCACTGAGGTTTTACGGGACGTCATGTGGCATGAGGTTGAGTGATTGTCGAAATTTACCCCCATCTGGTAGTGGAGATGATGGAGGTGACAACAGTGACATTGAGGGTGACAATGGCAATGATGATTGTTTGTAAGGAGAATCCGAATCAAATACCTCTTAATCCATTCATCGTGGAGAGGAGGTATTTTGACCAAGCCACCTGGGACCCAGACCATGGGGCTCGTCCCACAACTGCTAGTGCACAGGTGAGTGTGAGAGTTGACATTTCTTGCATCGCAGGAAACAACTGGCACACGATGAGGATGGTATTGCACGGAGCATTGGGTCCATAGACATTAATGCAAACAAGGGAACTCCACTTCTGTGACGTGCTATGAATATGCCTCTACTTTATGGCTATGTGATGAGCCAGTGGCTGCGACACTCATTTGCAGTCATTCAAATATGTCCATAGTCTTGAGTGTGCCTACAGATGGGAACAACGGTATTGCTACTAATAGATGTATTCAGGATAGTGATATGGGTATGAAGTGCCCAGCCATAGCCACAGGTCCAGCGCCACTAGGGGTGAGACGATGATAGTTATGGTCATTGACTTCAATATCCACCGATGGCATGCTGGTGCACATTGTTGAGGGGAATACCATCTATCTGTTAGAGAATGCATGGCTTGGTATCATAATCTCAAGAGCCGGGCACAATACTATAGTTATATGATGAACAATATTATAAATGCCTCTTGTAGGGATAGGGACTATGTCTTCGAGCTGCCTCCCAAGTCCATTTTGATCTAAGGCTAAGGTATAGTTTTGGTTCTTTTCAATAGTTGATTGTGTTGTTTGTGTTTTATTGCTTGTATTGTATAGTATGACATTTGAGTGACATGGACTTATATAGGATATAATTGCATTACTTATGGTCCATAATACTAGTTTTGTCTCCTAAACAGTGCAAACTATTATTCATTTTTTTGAAAAATTTCAAGTGTGTAATCATGTCTTTTAACATCTTCTAAAGTTCCGTTAAAAAAATTCCACCATTTTGGCAGAGTTCGCCGCTGATTCCCTCTGACTGCAATACATTATATGAACATCTGATATCTTAGGGTGTTTCCCATGATATTTTCCATATTCCAAGGGTCTGAAACATAGTGTGATACTGATTGTTTGAGCACTGTTTAAAACAAGTTGGCTTTCAAGGAGACACAAGATAAATGCTTACACCTTAGCTCGAAAGCTAGATAAATCAATTGGGGTCTTGGGAGAACATAAATGGTACCACAGTGTACTATTATGACAATAGGAAGCAAATACATTGTGAGAACCCATGATGGGCCAAACAACTCACTATATCCAACACTTCTAAAGTCCAAACCTGGATTTTGGGATTGTGGAACATGTGGCCAGTTTGTCTAAATTTACATTTGGAATAGCCAACGTATTTCGTCAACCACTCATTTACATTCACAGAGATAATATGATTGTCAAACATGTCAAGGAGTCATCGAGATGAACTTTGGGTGAATTAGGCCACATATATGGGATTGAATCTGGAATAAATTTTTTATGGTGTGATTTTATTGTTGCAACTTTAAGGAGCCATTTGATAAGAACAATGAAAAAATATGTAAGGATCAGGCGTGGACACCTTAGTGATGTAACATACTGTGCTTAAGATGGTTGTGACAAGTGGTTGTTGTGATGCCATCTTTTGGACTGCAGCATATCAAGAGATAAACTATGGATTATATTGATTGATGCTGGTAACATGCACTCCCCAACCACCTATTTTGGTCTCCCACTTTCATTTGTTGACTTCGGAAAGTTTTTATTATGGGATTGGAGGCATTGACTGAAAGCTATCACAATAGAAGAGTATCTTTTTCCTTTGAGGTCGGGTACCTCTTATCATACATGCTTATCCAACCTTCTGATCTAAATATGTCACGTTTCTATTGCCTGAAGAGTGGGAAATGTTTGGAAGGACTTTGAGCGAGAGTTTTTTTTTTTCCTTGGTGGATGGGAAAGAGGTTTGCAAACCCATTCATAATACAGGTACTGGTATTAGTTGCTTGCATTTGATTAATCTTGGTGAAAGTTGGTCTTGGCTGCTTGACGATGGTCTGGAAAGCTTATGGAAATGTGTCATTCGCTTCAAATATGGAATTGTTTGTACTTGTATACATAATCAAGAGGCTACTGCATGTTTTTCCATACATCTGGTTAAAAAAATAGTTGAGAGTCCTAGAGAGCTCTGAACTCTTCAATCCCGAAGTGTTTCATACTCCTCTAGATCTTTCTAGAGTTACCTAGACTCATCCCAAACTTCTCTAGAACATTGAAAACTCCTCTAGATTTTTTTTTTTCCCAGAAACTTCTAGGCACTTCTACTGCATACAAGTCTCACCTATTATTTAAAATTTACCAAAAGTGGATGGTGGAGTCTGAATATCTCACCTTGTGACGTACTGATGTTATGTACGCAACATGTTTGTATTCAGGACCCTCATGCTCTTCCATTGTAAACCAGAAACGGAGCTCTTTGTCATTTCCTTCTTCAGAATTCTGGATATCATTATATAATTTAGCTTTGAAGGTGCAGCAGAAAAGCTTCTGTTCCTCTGTTATTCATGGTGCCAGATAATAACTATGGACTGGTAGTTTGCATAACTAATTTTTCTGGCATCAACTTGGGTGAATAAACAATGACCTTTTTTCCCGCTTTCTTTTCAAATCTTTGTTTTGCAGCAGTGAGTTTGAGGAATTGGAAGCAGTCCCGTCTTTAGCTGTGATGGAAGGCCTCTAGAACCATCATCATCATCTGCTGCTACTGTTGCTGATGTTCCTGATGATTCATTTGTGAACTTCTTCAGTGTATGTACTTTGTTAGCATTTACTTGGAACCTATCAATATATTATTTTATTTTAAGAGGTGCATTCAATGTTTGACCTGGATTCCCAGCCTCATATGGCCAGCATCCTGAACAGGTGGGGTCCATCTTTTAATGTTCCAAAACGTGCATCCTGTATGCCCCATGGATGTCTTTGGCCAAAGGTATCCTCAATCTATCAAACCCCAACCATCTGATTGGTGCAAAAATTTCCTGTTCGGCTAGATTGCTGGTTGTATTTACATTCCATCCATACATTTGTAGGTCAAATTATTATTGGATGGCATGGTTTTTGGGTGGGATGGTCCCAAGTATCTCGTATCGGTATCGGTTGGCGTAACGGTGCCTTCCGATACCGATACGGATACGGGGGTGTGTAACGGTGATACGGGGGCATAACGGCCCGTAATGATGCAAATATATTTTTTTTTTGCCAAAAAAATATGAAAAAATATGGATTAAATCTGGAATATTCTAAGCATTCCAAATATGCATTCATTTATAAATTGGAACATGTTTATGGTGGTATAACGGTCCACTCTTTGGTGAGAAGTTGTATCGGACTGTCTGATGAATTTATGAACCAGACAACCTGGATTTGACTGCAAAACTCATATATTTAATTTTCTAACTATCTACTATCAATGATAGATATATTAGAATGAATGTAATATAAAAATATCTTACATGTGTAGGTGTTTGCAATTATTTTTCATAATTTATTCTATATTAAGTTATTAACAATTTAACATACCTGTGGCTGTGACCGTGATTCCCGTCCTGTGACCTGTCATCCTCAAGTCAAGAATATTAAAAAATAAAAATAATTAGTAGTTCTGATTTACTCCCCTGCAATTTGATTAAGGATTACTTGATTGGTTGTCAGGGGAGCTATTTTAAATACAAGTTCGGCAGTGTCAAGTGTGTGCTTGGCTGCATGCAATAATACTGCTGTGACCTGTGAGCCGTCCACTGCAAATAATTACCTTAATACAAATATATACTTACAATCACAAGTCACCACCAAAATTAAAATATGCTTTTTTGTGGTTGCTCGACCTCCACATCATCGTCATCGTCATCATCAGGATGAGGCTGTCTAATAGGTGGAGGTGCTGCATATTCATAATATCCAGTGCCAGAAGGAAATACTAGATCAACGAAATCAAAGGATGACTGATCCTGACTAAGTAACGACTCTGACCTCGAGTAAGGATATCCACCAGTGCCCGTTGATTAGCCATACTAATGCCTGTACTCAGGCTGTTGAGAATCTTGACATTGAGAGTACGTTTGCTGTGATGAGTAAATTAGATTTGGATCTGAATATCTATAATCATATGGATATGGATCGGGAGGACTACTCCAACATGAATGGACATTAACATGTTCTACCATTAAAACAACAAAACATTGAATAAAAAATGATTTTTCGAATTTAAAAAAAATGGCCAAAAATAGTGCGTAAATAGAAAAAATTATAAAAAAATATAAAATGACAACAACAATCTGTAAAATGGATATTAGCATGTTCTACATTATTAACACATCATATTCTACCATTAAAACAACAAAACATTCAATAAAAAATGATTTTTTGAATTATAAAAAAATATAAAATGACAACAACAATCTATAAAATGCACATTAATATCTTCTACTATGATTAACACAACATATTTACCATTAAAACAGCAAAACATTGAATAAAAAATGAATTTTCGAATTAAAAAAAAAAGAGGCCAAAAATAGTGCGTAAATAAAAAAAAATATATAAAATGACGACAACAATCTGTAAAATGGACATTAACATGTTCTACTATGATTAACACATCATATTTTACCATTAAAACACCAAAACATTCAATAAAAAATGATTTTTTGATTTTTTTTTTTTAAAGGCCGAAAATAGTGCGTAAATAGAAATTATATAAAATGACAACAACAATCTGTAAAATGGGTATTAATACCTTCTATTATGATTAACACATCATATTCTACTATTCAAACAACAAAACATTGAATAAAAAATATAAATACCTATTTTTGAGGAATTTCTGGAAAATGACCCACGGAGCTTCAAATCAAGAAAATCCTTAATATAAGTTGTTTTTATCTTTAATATTAAGTTAAAAGTGGTCGAAAATAGCAATAGAATGATTTAGGAAGAGTTTGGAAGAAAGAAGTTTCAAAAAAAGTGAAAAAACAAACCTTAAAAAGCAAAAAAAAAATGTCGTTTTTTGACCGTTACGGGGCAGTAACGGCCGTTATGCCCTGTAACGGCCGTTACGGCTACAGAATGGGGGGGGGGGGGGGGGGGGGGGTTGTGCGCCCTGTTACGGCCCCGTATTCCGTAACGGCCACTGCCGTTACCGTTACGTATCGGCCGATACGTAACCGATACGGGATACCTTGGATGGTCCTACCTGTCTTTATGCAATCCAAATGGATTTTGGTGTTGATCCTTCAAAAAAGAAAGAAAAAAAAATTGTGGTTGCTGAGCATTGTAAATTACCTCTTACTGTTGGTGGCTTGCTCATTAGAGTGATGCTACCAAAATCATGCAGTTTTTGCATGGGTGGTATCGTTTAATTTCCATGTGTGTTGTAGTTTGGGGATTTGTGTCCATTATTAAAATGCAGAGTTGATATTTTCTTGTGTAATGTGTCTCAATATATGCCATGACGCATTTATAAGATATTCCCTGTTGGGTGTGGAAAGGCCTTTAATGGTGTGTTTGGATATGTGGATTCAATTTAGGTTCCATGTATAACGTGAATGATTACCCAATGATAGTTTCCATGGTCACTGGAGGAATAGGAAGCCAAAAAGGGGTGGGACTGTTTGGATAGCAACTGGAATCCTCAGTTGCATTCGACAACTGTTACCTTATTTCTTGTTCCTGAGAAATCTGACCATGGATTAGAGTAATGGTTACTGTGTAGAATCCATGTATCCAAAAATTCCAAACAGCCTAACTGTCTTGTCAGTGGAAAACAATTTCCATTTCTGTGTGGATTCCATTTATCCAACCACATACTAAAGTTGCTAATCGGAGGAAAAAAAGTCATTGGGAAATGTGGAAATACATGTAGCTTTGGTTAACAAGAAAATGATACAAGTCCTTTCGCTATGTGGGAACTCCCACAATAACTTCCCACCATTGCATTTCCAAGTGGAAGGTGGATTGGGACCTTCCATCTAGTGAGGCCCACTGATGAACCACAGTTCAAATGACATTACTCAGATGGTCCTGTGTGTCTGTAGTGGCCTTTAAAATGGAACGTTGGCAAAAATGCTTAAAGAGTCAACATTGACTGGCAGTGGATAGAAGTGTTGGATAGGATTCTCTAGTTGGTGCAGTTTTTTGAACTACGGGCCATCCACAGTTGCCCCAATAGATCGTGTCATTTGGTGATCCACCTTCCTCGATTTTGTACAGCTGTTATATGCCACTCTATTCTACATGCATCTGTCTTGTGAGCAGACTTAATCTGTGACATTTGACCATGGCGGCATTTTGTTCGACAGGCGGCCATGAACATGGGCAATGCTTCAAATACAGGACCTGCAGGGCGCAACACCCATCTCCTGCACCATTATCTTTAACGCCCCACGCGCCCAGTCCCATTCCCTCCCCGTTGCCTGCCCTGCACGCACCGTCTCCTCCTTTGCCAACTTCATCGACTCCTCTGTTACCCCGCCTGGACCCTCCAGATTCTATCGCAGCAGCAACCGCCCCACCAACCTTGAAACCATTCTCCTTTTTCGCGCCACCACCTTCCTCTTCTCCATTGATGATGCCACCTACATCTTCTTCCATGCCCACAGCTCCCCCGCTTAATCCTCCAGTGAATCTGCAGAGCCCCTATGGTACTCCAATGCTTCAGCCCTTTCCACCACCGGCCCCACCTCCATCTCTCACTCCGAATCCGACTTATGGGCGGTGATTACAAGAGACAAAGTCCGCGATGCGCTTGTGAGGCTTGCACAGGTATGCTTTTTTATTTAATTATAAAAATAAAACCTGAACAGGTCACGCTTTCTATGGATAAATATATACATAGGAATGTTTTTTTTGGAGATCAGAGTCATTGAATGGATTGACCATCTGAGAAGGGCTCTATCCTGAGAACACAGAGATAATCAAAATAGATCTCTGCTTCTTTTTTCTACGAATGGGATGGTCAAAAAAAGTTGTGAGCCCAAAAATGCTGCTGACAGGAGCTGAAAGCTAGGTTGATTGGGAATTGAAATGGATATTTGGAAAGCTAGTCTTGCAGACCGATCAATGCTGATTATGAAGTGTTCACAACACGTCCAGCACATAGTGTTGACGACAAGTGTTAGACATGATGAGCTACCATGTTGAGGTGCCATAATTCATATTTTGTAGTGATTGGGCAATTCTGACCATTTGATCATCATGGGGCTTGCCTGTTGAGTGTGGAAAGTTGCTTGTTTTTTGCTCAGCTTATGAGTCAACTCTGTTTAGAGGCCAGTGATCAGACTGCTCTGGTAGTCCTATAACCTAGCTTTGCGGGCTTTGGCCCATCCAGTCAATGGTCATCGCCATGGTGCGGTTTGTTCCACGTATACAATGGAGATGATATTCTGGGGTGCACTTCGAGGAACTCCACGGAACATGCAAATTAAGTAGCATTAGGGCTGTCAATGGGTTGGATCCTAGAGTTCCCAGACGGGGGTCAAAATCAGTGTCGGGTCTTGCTGGGTCGGGTGCTTTCAAGTCCGGGGTCTTGTTTTACCCGGAGCCCGATCCGATTGGGTTTCAGGTACCCATCGGCATTGTTTCAAATTCCTACGGTTTACTATTTTACTATTTACAATTTAAGTCAAATCTTAAATAAAACAATTTGAATCCCTCTTGGATGGATTCTACGATTCTATGATTTGAATGCCACGATTTACAATTCAACTCCTGATTTACAATTGAAATTATATTTTGTTCTCTTATTTTTAAGTTTTATTGGCTTCCATTTCATGTTTTTAAATTTGTGGAGGCTTTAATAATCTTTTAAAACATTTCAATCGTTTATTGTAATTCTTTACAAGACGTAAAATGATGGATCCCATATTTAACCTTTTATTTTCTATGATTTCTTACCTCTTAAGCGGTCGAAATACCAAATTGATCTAATGACCTATCAAGAATCTTTTTTATTTAATAAGGAAAACTAATAAAAATTTTGTTGAAGTCCTTGTTTGGAAATTGCACTTCATGATTTTGCCGTTAAAACATGACAACTTTTATGCTCTTGAGGGAACATTATTTTGAAGTCCATCGAGTTATACATTCTCAATTGATAATATCATGATATGTTACTTTCTTGTTGTATATTGATGGAAAATGAATAATTGATTTGTTTTCTTAGTTTTTCTTATTTATAATTTATTATTTTTTTTCCTGATTATGATTTGCGATACGATTTGATTCAGGCCTTGCTATGATTTGTGACACAGTAACAATTATGACGACTTTGTGGCCATTGGGTCTTTAGATCCAGGTTTCAAGTCAGGTTTGGGTTGTGCCCACATCAAATAAGGATATTCACATGGTTTGCCCACTTAAATGGATGAATTAGATGACACACCTGTATGATAGTTTGACACATGCAACGTTATATGGTTGTAAACCTCATTCCCTTGCTAGAATAATTAGTATATATTTAAAATATCTAATATTACTACTAAAATTAACTGGACCCAGTCTGGCCTGGCCTGACCCTTTTTAATCTGGAACTGGACCCAGACCTGACCAGACCTGGTTTTCTACTGGGTCCAAATGACAGACTCAAATCTAACTGATTACTAAACGGGTCTGAGAAATTGCAATACATACTTTAACATCGAGTTGAGTTCAATGGTACCCGTTGACAGCCCTAAGTAGCATTCCTCTTTTCCTAACTGCAGGACTGCTTTATTTTATTACATTTTCGATGGAAGCGGCTCTGATGCTAACCTTCTTCTTCTTTAATGTCATTGTTTTGCTGTGTGACAGAACAATCATTTCATAGACATGGTGTACCGAGAAATTCTGAATGCGCACTATTCATGACCTTGCCGAGGAGTGTCAAGGGGCTGCCGAGTTTTCCTTGATGTAGTTTGATGAATTCAAATGTTTATAAGACCTGTTCATGTATAGCTTTTGCTGAGTCATTGTCTTTTGAGGATGGAGAAACTTCACTTGTATACCTCCTTTACTTCTTGTGATTGCCATTATGGACATCCCTTGTTTGGAACCCACTTCTGGAAAAGCATATGTGGACTGCTGGCCGAGTATGAAGAGGAATGCTATTTTGGTATAGAGAAAAGCTTCGATGTTCGGGCAGTGTGATCGATGATATGCAGTCACTTGTAAATTACTTAGAAATTGCATACGTGGCATACAATTGAGTCAAATTGAACTGCCCAAATTATGTTATCCAGTTTAGATGTACCATCAACGTAAAAATGACACTAATTTTTTTTTTTTTTTTTATAAAAAACACGCATTCACACCCACACCCACTCACACCACAAATGGTATTCAAACCCATGACTGCGTGTTGAAACTCTTGTGAGTCTACCACTGAGGCATGAGTAAGGGCCAAAAATAAAATAAAAATTACACTCATTTGATTACGATGAAAGAAATCCAATGGTCCTATTTGGACAAACAGGTATCCACTGATAAGAGGTTAGGATTTGTTCAAACAATCTGATTTTTGGACCGTGACTTGGGTTTCACAATTTAGTTTGGTGTGACTTGTACATGCCACCAATAACAAGTGCGGAGTGCCTGCATATCAACCATTTATTATGCGACTCCTCGTTAGTATATGCTGGATGGAACTGAAAAAGCATGGTTTCAAAACCTGAAATCTCCGTGAATTTTAGAACTTCGACATATAGCGTGGAGTCGAGTTGACCTGGTTGGGTTTCGCTGAGTTTTGGAACTATGAATCTATGATATAAAGCATGGTTCTAGCATGTGGCAAACGTATGGTGGTTGGAGCCGTTGATCTGGCAGTCTGTGGCTTGGATGAGCCATGCTTGGAAACAGTTGTGATTTGATGATCCTAGACATTTGGTCGTTATAAGTTTTGCAATTCAAATTAAATTGTGATCGTTTTTTTTTTTTGAAAATAAATAGCTGAACTATGTTAGCTATCAATTTGTGGTCCAATAGGATAGCTGTATCATAGTCCAATTTACTACTCATTCCCTAGCTACGGCCCATCCACTAAATTACCTGCTGGACCAATGTTTGGACAACGGTACCATGTGATCAGAGCTGGGCATCGAGTCGGACCGAGTTAGGGCCGACCCCACTCGATCCGGTTTTGAAATAGGGCTGACCCGACACGATCTGGTTTTGAAATAGGCCTGATCCAAACTCGACCGGACTCGGTACCGTGTCCAGCATGCCTGACCTGATCCGAGTCCGGGTCTGGCCTGGAGTAATCCAGACCGGGTTCGACCCAGTCAGAAGTACCGAGTCAGGTCAAGTAGGCACCGAGTTGGATCGGGTACAATGGGTCTTTACGGGCTGAAATCACAACTCAAAATCTAGAATCACTTGCCAAAATTGCAGCCTCTCCATCAGTTGCATGGCATCTCAGATCTGAAATGTCAGATCTGAGTTATTTTAATATACAAGTACGTCGAGTCGGTGGTACCGAGTTGGATTTCAGGTTGAATCAAGTCAAGTTATTGGGTGACTTGAACTCGACTCAATTGGAGTTCAGATTGGATGAAGTCAACTCGATTCGAACTCAGATTGGATGAAGTCAACTCGATTCGAACTCGACTCAATTTGAGTTCTGATTGGACGAAGTCAACTTGATTCGAATAGACTCACCACTCGGTTCGGATCGAGTTGGATTTGAATAAGTCAGACGAGTTGAGTTTGCCGAGTCTGAGTCATCCCGTGCCCAGCTCTACATGCAATGATGTGGCTTTATCAAAATGGTCCATTGCAGCAGTATTCTTCAGCAATGAAAATTTAAAACAGATTTGGTACAAGTCATTTGTCTCACTTGCAAGCAACACAATCGAGAGGAGAGATAAATGTGATAAAAGAGCAGGGAATATTTGATTATCCAACTGGTTGGTTTCTATAAAAGGGATGGACAGCCAATTATGTATTAAACGATGGGTATTTTAGTGGGGGCATTTTTTTTAAAAAAAGAAAGAAAAACGTTGGCGAGAATTATTTTAATAGATCCATCCCATAACACCAAAAGGTAGACTGAGATTGAGTAACGAATTTGTAACTTTTTTTTTTTTTTTTTTTTTAATTAATTCTTTTCCACGACCTAATTTCTATGGTAGCATATATCTGATGGACACATGTTTCAATCAAGTTGATTTATTCTTTCTTGAAGCCTTGTATGTAATGTGTAATGATATGGCATTATTTCGGAGAGAGGCTCAGAGGCTTGATGAAATAGATGTCTGTGAAGATGCAGACACAACATATGTTAATATGGACTATTCTATCTGGTTGGAAATAGGATGATCCGCTCCTTGGGTAGGCCACATCATCTAAAGTGGGCTGAAGGTTATTATTATTGTTGATGCAGTTTCCGGCTCACTCCCTTTGTGGTACTCCAACACCTGCACAGAAGAGGACAAATGAGACCCTGGCTTATGCAGGGGACCCTCCGATGCCAAAGTCAGGCCTGGAATCTGGGTCTAGTAATTTGTTAAGGGCTTAGGGGCGAGAATGTGTGCGTACCTTTCACCTTTAGGCGTCTCCTATTTATAGGAGAGATGTGATCCCGTGGTTATGGGATTCTTTCCTGGTTTGTAGGAGATTGACCCTTATCCAAGCCAATCCCGAGATCTTCGGGATCGAAAGTTATCTTCTGAGGATCTCGGAAAACAGATCTTTGATATCGAACCGACTCCTTGGCTCGGCTCTGAATGAGATATAATGTTGAGTTACGCTAATTGATTTGCTCACCGATCAAGCTGCGGTCGACTAAAGATGGCTGACCCATGGCCGACCTAGCGGGTATACCAGACTAGGGTTGGTCCAAGGTCTGATCGGCCTATGCTTGGCCGACCTATGCATTGGGTCGGCATTATGTGCCCTTGTAGGGGTCTTTGAGTGTCCTTGAGGTTGTATCGGCCTCCTTGAAGGCCTTGCCTCTTGGCTCGAGACATGTGGGCCTCGGTCAGGCTTGACACCTAGTGAGTCCGGGCCATGTCAGTAGAATTGGTCCATTCCATAAGCTGAATTATCAACTTGTCATATTTTTCCCCCAACAGTAAGCCCCCCTACTTCTTGTGCCGACCTATGACGGGTGAGGAGTAGATCGGAATTGGGTTGGATTGTGTTTGGACCGAGCTTATGATAAAGCATTTATTGCTGGTACAATGACCAACACGTATATCGAAGCACGCTATTTCACTTCAACACGCGTCGGTTCAGCGCCCGAGGTCACGTGGGCTTGGAAGCCACTGTTTCAGTGGCGAGGTGAATGGGAGGATGCGTGGTAGGGTACTTGATAGCGGATTTGGAAGGCGCGTGGTGTGGTGCCACATGTCGGACTGGGGCATCCGAAGAGGCGCTGATGCGGCTCCCTCTTAAATGCCGATGCCGCATGGCACGGTTATAAAAGGGATGCTCTAGCCCTTTCCCCCTCTTCACTCTCGCGTCCTTCTTCTTCTCCTCTGCCCTATGCTTTTTCCATTCTTTGCACTCACCGCTCCCTACATTTTCGGCACCTTCACGAACTCCGGTGAACCCTTTCTCCCTCCCTTCTTTTTAATTTTAACAATGTTTGGCTCCATAAGCCCTCGGGAGGGAGTTCACAGTGGCAAAGGTGAAGCGAGTGGCTTTCGGGCCACCTCGGAATCATCTTCGTTGCTGGCAGCGATAGCAGCGAACGCGAATGCTACATTCAGCATTCGCAGAGGGTGCTGGAATCTCTTGGGCAGATGTCGGCGGCGCCCGTCGGGGCATTTAATCTGTCTCCCGGCGGGCGGGAGACAATGACGGAGGCCCTCCGGGCAGGCCTGCCCTCCTGACGAGGGCGAATCTTAGGAGGTTGAAGTCAAGGAAGGGTCCAGGGGGCCAGTGCCCTCGGTCTTATCTAGGGAATACCTAGTCTGGATCCGGTTCGGGTATCATATTTTCGACTCCGTTATCTTGCGTCTTCCCCTACCAAATGAACTGCCCGACCAACCCCCTCCTGGGGCGGTTGTAATTTTTCAAGTCGCGATGCAGTGCGGCCTTCATCTACCACTTCAGGAGGTCGCTCGGCGTCTCCTGTGTAGCCTCGACATGGGCTCCGGGGCAAGTTACCCCGAACGGGTGGAGGGACCTGTTCGGCTGCGCGGTTCTGTGGGCCGAGATGGAGCAGCCTGAGCTAAGTGTGGACGAGTTCCTCCATTTGTACCAAGTGCGGCCGAATCCTCAACATCCCAGCTGGTACTACTTCTGCTCCTGGCAGAATACTGGAGGGGCTATGATAACCGACCCTCCGTCCTCCAATAAAAATTGGAGGGTTCGGTGGTTTTGGGCCCTTTGGTCGATGGGAAAAGGTCGAACCAGGACCCTTCACGCCCTTTGTCTCGCGAGCCTTCTCCGAGGCAGGTAATTCGAATAATAATTTGCTTGTCGCTTTATTCGGTTGAGTCCTCTCTTTGCGTCTTCTAACTGTCTTCATTCTTCTTTTTCAGTCATCCCCAAGAGGCCGCAGAAGCTCGACCCTGGTTCCATAGCTCGGATCTGGGATTTGCGAACCCTGAGCCCGAAGAGGAGATCTTGAAGGAGGCTTCTCCAACCAGAGCATCTTCTTCAGTCGGGCTTGGACACGGCTTTGACAGGTAGATGACGATATGGGCTTGAGAGAATTTTTTTTCTTTGTAGTAATGATGATTTTGCTGACACTGTTGTGTTTTCACTTTTAATGCAGAGATGTCTAAGGCTCGGCCTCCTCTCCGTCTTCTGACTGTCTTCATTCTTCTTTTTCAGTCGTCCCTAAGCGGCCGCCGAAGCTTGAACCTGGTTCCATAGCTCGGATCTGGGATTTGCGAGCCCCGAGCCCGAAGAGGAGATCTTGCAGAAGGCTTCTCCAACCAGAGCGTCTTCTTCAGTCGGGCTTGGACCCGGCTTTGACAGGTAAACGACGATATGGACTTGAGAATTTTTTGCTTTGGTGATGATGATTTTGCTGACACTGTTGTGGTTTCACTTTTAATGCAGAGATGTCTAAGGCTCGGCCTCCTCTCCGTCCTCCCTCCAAAGTCAGAGCTCCTCCTCGGGGCGACCCTCGGACTTCGAAGAAGTAGAAGATGTCCTCCAAGGATAAGGGGAAGGCTGCCCCTCCTCGCTCGATCGTCATAAAGGTCGTGGATGAGGGTACGAAGGTGGCGAAGGCGGTTCCCCCTAAGCCTCGAGAGGCTCCCGAGCCAGGACCTATTGCAGAGCAGGTCCCCCCGAGGAGGGAGGAGGAGCCTCCAAGAGAGGAGGTAGCTGAGGAAGAGAGAGGGAGCTTCCTTCGGCATGTCGAGGGGATCCTCCCTGGGCGAGTCGTCAGGGGGTCGAGGAGGACTTTGTCGGCCTCTTCGAGTCATCCTCCATAGAGCAGACGCTCGCCAAGATGATGACGACGCTCCTTGAGGTAAGAGCGCGACCGTCACTGTTTCTTGCTTATTCGGCTTCCTTCTTCGATACTGAACCCCCCTTTAAAAAAAATTCTTATGCAGTTCTCGTTGTGCGCGCTGAAGGCCCGCGCTGAGCTAGCAAGGGCCAATAGGTG
The DNA here is from genome assembly GCA_021015155.1 of Magnolia officinalis. Taxonomy (NCBI): domain Eukaryota; kingdom Viridiplantae; phylum Streptophyta; class Magnoliopsida; order Magnoliales; family Magnoliaceae; genus Magnolia; species Magnolia officinalis. Next base: position 12,430,063 of record JAJHSJ010000016.1, on the reverse strand, counting down.
GGTGGAAGAGGCTAGGGCTCGGCTATCATCTGCCGAGGCTCAGGACGCCTCTACAGAGGCCAAGCTTGAGGCGACAAGGGTCGCCCTTGAGGAGTCTGCAGCGGAAAGGGCTCGCCTTGCCTCGCGATTGGAAGAGGCCAGAAGGGCATATGATAAATGCCGCAGGGAGTGTGTCGAGGCCTGTGATGCAGCCAATCGGATTAGATCGAAGACCAAGGCTGCTCTCATCGTCGCACGGACAAAAAGCCGTGGCGAAATATCAGTCGTCCCAGGCCTTCGAGGATGAGAAGAACACTCTCTTTCGCCAAAGTTACGTCAAGTGCATGAGGGGGATGAAGGAGAGCTTTCCCGAGCTCAACCTCTCTGGCTTCGACGAGAATGAGTTGGGATCTGACGGTCTGGGCGGCGTGGAGGCTATCGAGGCACCTCCCGAAGTATCTCCCGAGGTGGCTTCTCCGGCTACCCCTGACGCGACAATCGAGCCTTGAAGTTAATTTTGCAGAGCGGAATTCCCTTATGCTCCCTTTTTAAGCTTCAAGCACGGCAAGCACCTAAGCCTTAGAATCTCAAATGAAGAGAGCATCGTCTTGTACTATAGTTGTTTTTTTTTTCTTTTGGCCAATGTAACACCGATACATATGCCGATGTAACTTTTCAATCTGATCAATGAAAACTTTTTCCCATAGAAACTTTTGCATTCAATTGTCAGATTTATATAGTTATAAATCTACGCATGTCTAGTACGGGCAGTGGTCGTTCACCTACCGACTTAAGGATAATAGACCTTGAGATGCTCGACGTTCCATGGATGGGGCAGTAGTTGGCCGGCCAGATCTTCCAATTGGTACGTGTCGGGCTGAATGGTACTCGCGATCACGTAAGGTCCTTCCCAATTGAGCCCCAACGTACCTGCGCCGACCTCTTTGGTGTTCTGGAATGTCTTTCGGAGGATTAAGTCTCCCACTCAGAATCGTCTAACTTTACCTCAGGCGTTATAGAACCGAGATACTTGCTACTGATGGACGATCGTCCGAAGCCGTGCTTGTTCCCTTCGCTCTTCCAGAAGGTCTAGGCCGAGCGCCGGAAGTTCTTCGTTGTCCTGTTCATCAAATGAGCTTACTTGGGCGGTTGGTAGTCCAATCTCCACAAGGGTAACCGTTTTCGATCCATTGGCTAGGGAAAATGGGGTTTCCCTTGTGGCAGTCCGAGCTGTGGTTCGGTAGGCCCATAAGACTTTAGGAAGTTCCTCAGCCCAGGCTCCTTTAGCTCTGTCAAGTTTGGTTCGAAGATATTGCTTGATAATCTTGTTGACGGCCTCGACTTGTCCATTTGCCTGTGGATGGCGTGGAGACGAGTATACACTTCTGATCCCGAGATTTTTACACATCTCCTGGTACTGCTTATTATCGAACTGCTTCCCATTGTCAGAGACGATAGTCCGAGGTATTCCAAAATGGCAGATAATGTTCTTCCAGACAAAATCTGTGATCTTCTGCTTGGTTATCTTGGCCAATGGCTCGGCCTCTACCCACTTGGTGAAGTAGTCCACCGCGACAACGACGAATTTGGTCTGACCCTTTCCTGTGGGGAAAGGTCCGATGATGTCGATCCCTCATTGAGTGAAGGACCATGGCCAGGAGTGGTCGTGAACCTCTGACATTTGTCACAGCTCTGGACGAGCTTCCATGATAGCCCTGCCGTATAACCTTATTAGCTAAGGATCGTCCTCCAGAGTGATTTCCACAGATGCCTTCGTGAATTTCTCTTAGGACATAGTCAGCCTCGTTGGGACGCAAGCATCTCAGGAGAGGCGCAAAAAATCCTTTCTTGTACAGTATCCCATTAAGCATAGTTTAACAGGTGGCTCAGATCCTTAGTCGTCGCGCCTCGACTCGATCTTCGGGCAGCTCGCCAGTCTCGAGATAACGGATGATTGAGTCGGTCCAAGTGGGTCCTGAGTCAATTGGGAGCACAGCTGTGGCATCAGTCTCAACGACGCTCGACTTAGTCACAAACTCGACTGGAATGGATCTAGGGATATCATCCTCATCGGCTGTGGCGGGCCTTGCTAGTAGATCAGCTTTGGAGTTCTCAGCTCGCGGGATCTAGACAACGGTGCAATGTTGAAAACCGCTGATCAAATCTTTAGCTTTGTGCAGATGGGCTTTCAGTCACTCTTTTCTAGTCTGATAGATGTCAGCTATCTGGTTGATGACTACTTGTGAATCATTGTATACGTTAAGTTGGGTGCCCCCCAAACTAGCTGCCAGGTGAAGTTCGAGGAGCAAAGCTTCATATTCTATTGTGTTGTTGGAGGCTTGAAATCCAAATCTCAAGGCATACTACATGAACGTGTGATCAGGAGTTTCCAAGACGACCCCTGCCCTGCTTGCCTTAGAGTTAGATGAGTCATCAATGTAAAGGCACAAATGGGTAGGGTCAGGAAGGGAAGAGGGGTCGGACTCTCTCTGATGTTGCTGAGTGGCCGACCCTTCAGGTGAGTCGGTTTAGTTAAGGTCGGTTGTGGTTGGCTCGGATTGCTGTGTGACTTCAACAATGAAATCAGCCACGACTTGGCCTTTGATCGTGACCCTGGGCTTGTATTGGATGTCGAAATCTCTCAGTTCGATTGCCCACTTAGTGAGACGTTCTGAGGCTTTTGGAGTATTTGTCGCAATGGTTGATTGGTTAGAACGACGATCGAATGAGCTTGGAAGTATTGCCACAAGCGTGGGGAAGAGGTGACCAACGCTAGGGCCACTTTTTCCAAGATTGGATACCTCATCTCTGCCAAGACAAGTGCTTTGCTAACATAGTAGACCAGGAACTGTTTTCCTTCGTGTTCGCGAATCAGGCCCGAGCTTACAGCTGCATCGGATACTGCCAGGTAGAGTAGCAACGTTTCACCTAGCTCAGGCTTGGAGAGCAATGACGGCGATCCTAAGTACACTTTAAGCTGCTAGAAGGCTGCCTTGCATTCTTCTGTCTAGTCTACCATCTGCCAACCCTTCAACTGCTTGAAGAAGGGATGCTTGGGACATGAAGCGATTGAGCGCAGTGACCCTTCCAGTCAGCCTCTGGATGTCCTTAATCGTTTTTGGAGTCCATGTCGAGTAAAGCTTGGATCTTCTCGGGGTTCGTCTCGATCCCACGCTGGCTCACCAGAAAACTGAGAAACTTGCCAGAGCTTACGCCGAATGCGCATTTGCTCGTGTTCAGTTTTATCTGATATTTTTGAAGGATGAGGAACATCTCTTCAAGGTCGGCCATATGATCTGTAGCTTTGACACTCTTGACGAGCATATCCTGAGGACAAAGATAGTTTTTGATTTATACACTTCCATCGTTCGTCCTATTTGGATGGCGAACATTTTATTGACCAACCTCTGATAGGTCGCCCCTGCGTTCTTTAAACCAAATGGCATCACTCGGTAACGGTAAAGACCTTTGTCGGTGACAAAGATAGTTTTTGATTTATCAGACGGGTGCATTATAATCTGGTTATACCCTGAATAAGCATCCATAAAACTAAGTAATTCGTGCCCCGCAGTGCTATCGACCAATTGGTTGATCCTTGGGAGAGGGAAGTTATCATTTGGGTAGACTTTATTAACGTCGGTATAATCAACATAGATTCGTCACTTCCCATTGGCCTTTCTGACTAGTACAATGTTAGCTGCCCAATCTGGGTAGTACACCTCTTCGACAAATTTAGCCTTGAGGAGCTTGCTGACCTCTTCCTCAATCACGGTGTACCTTTCAGGGCCGAGGGCGCGCCGCTTCTGTCTGATCGGCTTGTAGGTTGGATAGATGTTGAGGCGGTGGGTCATGACCGAAGGTTCAATTCTTGACATGTCTTCGTGAGATCATGCAAAGCGATCCATACATCGTTAGAACAGAGCTATCAGTTTGTCCCTTAATGGGGACGTCAAGGACGATCTTACATGTACAGTCTTGGAGGCGTCAAATTCATCGAGTGGTATCTGAAGGAGGTCTTTAATCGGCTAACCGCGCTCGAGAGATTCGTCGCACTGGTCTAATGTCTCGATCGTCATAACTTCAAATGGGGCTTTCAGCATTGTAATGTAACATTGTTGAGCATCCTGCTGATCTCCTTTGATGATTCCGACCCCAGACTCGATCGGGAAATTCATGGACAGTGATATGTCAAGACTATAACTCGGACAAGGCACAGCGAAGGCCGCCCGATAATAGCATTGTAGACCGAAGTTTGGTCGGCGATCAGGAAGTTTGCCATTACAGTTGCTTGGTTCGGGGCATATCCGACAGTGAGGGGGAGCTGAATGACTCCCTCGGGGCGATCTGTCTACCTGAGAATCCGATCAAGAGAGTTCGTACTGGTCATAACATTGACCGTTCGATACTCATCTTGTTGAACGCCTGAGTGAACAACACATCAACGGATGATCCTGTGTCCACGAGGACCCTGAATACCTTACGGTTTGCGATAGTGACGAATATGACCAGGGTGTTATCATGTGGGTGATGGATGCCCCGTGCATCTTCTTTTGTGAATGTCACATCATACTTCTCCAATTTCCTTTCCTTTGAGGGTCGGGCTAAGATCATGACCTCGGATTTAGGCCGATTAATGCTCCTTCCATGGGTTTTGCGAGCATTGTTTGAGTCGCCTCCGCCCTTGTAACCACCGTCAATGGTTTAATTTCCTCTGTTGGTCAGTTGTCACTCGTGCGTTCTTCCACAGTCACGGTCCTATCAGGTCTTGAGTCCACATGCTTGCCGAGATGACCTTCACGTATGAGTCTTTCAATCTTCTGCTTCAAATTGTAGCTGTCACTCGTATCGTGTCCATGATCACAGTGGAAATGACAATACTTGTTCTTGCTTCGTCGGTCAGGATTGCCTCACAGTTTGTTCGGCCAATTGACGAAACGTTCACCTTTTATTTCCATCAGGATCTGCTCTTGAGTTTTATTAAGCAGGGTGTACATGGTGAACTTATTATTGAGTCGTTTGCCTGATCTGCGTTCATCCCGAGGCCGATCATCCTTCTGTTTCTTACTAATACTGGCCAAATCGGCCTCTTTCTTCGTTGACTCTTTTGCCGAGGTATTTCTGTTTTGGGTTGCCTCTCACAAAATCCTAGATTCCTCGGTGTCGGTGTATTTCTGCGACCTATTCATGAACTCGGCTAACGTGCACGGGGAGTTCTTATCTAAGGAAAAGAGAATGGACTTATCTCTTAGCCCCTGCATGATGGCCTTTAGGGCCGTTTCGTCCGAGTGCTTCTGAACCTGTAGGGCTTCGAGGTTGAAGCGCCTGATGTAATCCTTGAGGAGTTCCCCATCTTTCTGAACTATGTTGTTCAGATGTGCCGACGCTTTAAGCTTCTTCTTTCCCCCGATGAAGTTCGTGACAAACGCATCGCTGAGTTCAGCGAACGAACTAATGGACCTCGCTTTAGTTGTTTGAACCAGAGCCGGGCAGCGTCGGATAGGGTAAGTGAAAAGGCTCGGCACATAACTGCGTTCGATGCATCGTGTAACTCCACATAGGTCCGGAAGGACTTTACATGCTCAATTGGGTCGGCCTTCCCGGTGTAAAGCGCGATCTGCAGCAGGCGAAACCTGTCTGGTAGTCGAGCCCGCATTATGTCACCTATGAACGGGGATTCTATCTCCTCCCTTCTAGAAGGGTTCATTGAATGATTTACTTCAATCCGCAATCTGTCTCTGCAGGTTTTGGATTTCGATCTTCCACGGCTCTTCGCTATCCGCAGTTCCTTCGGTCAGGGGTCGGTTGCATCTCCTCCGATCTATTTCATGTCGAAGGTCGGAAGCGAGCAAAGGGATAATCCTCGAAACATGATTCGGAGCCGGCTCAGCCAGATCCTGATGTTGGCTCTGCTGAGGAGCTGCTCGTGGGGCAGAAGGCCATGGGTTGGTGAACTGGCGGGCGTCACTTGACTGTCATTCCCTCTGGTTGGGTTCCTGCACTTGCTGAGACTGCATTTGCTCCAGCATCTGCCTCATGTAATCCAGGTTGGACTTGATGTCTCTTTCCCAAGCATCACGCCGGCCATTCCCACAGTTCCGTTGAGTACACCTAGTCGAACCAGGAGTCGCCTGACGGGCTGGGGAGCCCTGTCAACTCTCCTACTGCTCTGGCCTGTCCGCGGATTGTGGGGCGTGATCGGTTGCCGGCAGGGTCGGGATTGGGACCACCTCGGGAGGGGTTTGGACTTTCTTTTTTCTCTCGCCATGGCGGGCTCTGTAGTGTTTTTGGTAGAGCAAAAATGACTTACAAAGTTGTTCCCACAGACAACGCCAAACTGTTGATGCAGTTTCCAGCTTACCCTCTTTTTGGTACTTGAACACCTGCACAGGAAGAGGACAAAGGAGACCCTGGCTTATGCAGGGGACCCTCCGATGCTAAAGCCAGGCCTGGAATCTGGGTCTAGTAATTTGATAAGGGCTTAGGGGTGAGAATGTGTGTGTACCTTTGTAATGCCCCGTACTTTCCAATACTCGTGTGTTACCATGTAATCTAACCTAATTGAATGTTATCCTAAACTAGGCTTAAAAAAAAAACCCTAGGAATCATCAATGGTTATCCCTAAACTGGATCTTACATTTAGGTTATCAAGGATAGACACTCTAATCTGAGAGTTATGGTCCAGCTAAGCTATCGATCGGCCTCACTGTCAGATGAGTAGGCGATCATAAATTGTTGGACTTAATGAGTGGGTTAGATTCCTGGAGAGATCACTGCGAACCCCTAAGACTATTCTAGTTCAAGCTTGAGAACAATCTAACCATCGGGTTATAAATGCAATTGTCCGGGAAACATTAAGTGCGCTTAGGATCAATTTTGAAATTATCTAATCATTAGGTTGATCATCCAATTCAGAATATGTAATACGTAATAATTATCAAATATATAACTTATTTTATATATATATATATATATATTATGTAATCTAACTATTTAATAATCAATTATAATAAATAAAAATATACAACAAAAACAAATACAGTATGAAATGTTATACACTTTATAAATCTTTAAAATCTCATATTAAGATGAGAAGTAACTATAATCCATACTATATTTATACACTTATAACATCATTAATATAAATTACAAATTATAGAATTCATACTACGTATAAAAAAAATAGAATATACTAGAAAATTTTATATTTTATAGAATTAAGACATAACACATGTATAACTATACAAATAATATACATAAATCCTTGCTTACTAATATTCATATAATTTGTATATTAACAATATGTGATAATATAAATTACATATAACGAACTACATTATTATCAATATAATAAAACAATACGATCTTATCTAATAAGGAATTCACTATCAGATTCCACGAAATCAGCCCTCAAAGCCCCAAATAGCTAAGTAAACTATATTAGGAAAAGATCTGACCGTTAACCCTTCAAAGATCGTCGGGTATCATCATTTAGGTGCATAAAACATATATTATGGCCCATCTGAGTTGTAGATTGGACCCATCCTCAACCTATAGTCATAAAAAGACCCAAGAAATCGAATGGACGGAGTGGATTTATCAGAAACATCACAGTGCACCCCACCTAGGCATTGCACGAGTGCAGTTCAAGTGCACCAGCGGTTCACTGGACTGCGTTGCCAGTCAAAGTCGGGCTGACCAGACAATTCCAAACAAGCTCCCTCCTTTCTCATCCCGCTGGCAGTCGTTTAAAATGGACTGCCTGTGTTTGATCTAGATGGGGCCCACATCCACTACATAGCTCAGAAATCCAAGCCGTCCATCTTGTTGAATGGGAAGTAACAACCAAAACCATAGCCGTTCCACCTGATATTACGCACGGGTGTGCACACGAGAACCGATGCAAACAGGCCCTACAAGCACATGTTTTCGAAAATGGAAACTGTTTCCACTCCACGTTGCCGATCTGCGTGAGGAGTCTTTCCTTCAATCTCAACCCTTCATGTGGTGCTATCTTAGCCACTCAACACCATCCAAACCCTCGGATTAGGGCTTCCACCTGTGACAATAAAACCGCGGCCAGTTTTGCATTACCGGTCATATTTGGGAGTGGTTTCGGACGGATCATATCCGGACCGTTTGATCTCGATCCTACGGTCAAGGAGACCTAGGTTTGATATAAAAATGAACAGCAGATCGAAGCAACAATGCCCTATCTTCTATTCTTGCGGCAATATAAAAAAAAAATGGGTCGTCTCCTTCCAAGCTCAAACCCACCATGAAAACCTCCTTGGAGCTTCACTCCAACCATTCTCCGAGCTCCTCTGAGCCTATACACACCACCTACAACAATCAGCTCGAAGAAATCACCTACAACAATCAGCTCGAAGAAATACCCACCGATTCATGATCCGCCATTGAAGTTGGGTTGTCTTCCCCGTCGAACTTGCACCATTGCTGGCGCTTGTGAGGCAGCAGATTTCAAATCCAAGACCACCAATGTGCAGCCCATACGACCACCATCCAATGCAGAGAAGCAAGAAAGAAAAAAAGAAGGAGAAGGACATGAAGGAAGATAGAGTGCAGGTGGTGCGGCTGCACCGTGATGCTGTCATGGCACACTAACTGACCTGACCGAGTTCAGTTTGGGGTCGGTGTTCTCGCTGACTAGGGATGAAGAATTGGAAAGAAGGAAAAGAGAATAAGGAGAAAGAGTGCAGCCGGTTGGGTTTTGTTAGGTGGTTGCTGAGTTAACTCGGCTATCCACTTACTGAGTTTAGGGATTAGTCCGAACTGGTTTAGTCCGATTCGAATCCACAACCACTATAGCAGAGTGTAGAGGTGGAGAATCGGATGGGATTCAGTTGATTTGACACTGAATACGACCTAGTTATCTGATTTCGGTGGTGAATTAACTCAGTTCATGCTTCTTGGCGGTTCATAGCCAAACTCAAGATCGAGTTGGGCTTGGGTTCAGGCCGGCTGAAGTTCTAGTAGATGGGAGAGAATAGAAAGGAGAAGAAGAAGAAGGAGAGGAGAGGGCAGAGATGGTTGGGGTGAGCTTAAGAGCTCGACCCGTTGCCGAGTCAGCTCACAGACTTGGGGCGAGTTGCTGACTTGCTTGGGGTTACTCGAACCCAATCGAATCATGGCTGAGCTGGCTGGACTCTCCAACAAATGAAAATAAAATGGGAGAAAGAAAGAACAAAGAGAGAGAGAGAAGGAAAGGAGGAGGAGAATAGACAAGAAGAAGAGATGGTGTGGGACGTCTTCTTTTGGTGTAGCTGCCGAGTCAACTCGATCCACATGAGTTGAGTCAATGCGCTAGCTGAGTTGGAAGGCACGACAAGATGAGTCCACCCTTTCTCTCCATACCGAAATTCTCTTAATTTCAATTAGCATTGTTACCACTTCTATCATGATTAGGATTTTTAATGTTAGAAATGCATAGCCATTAGCAATTATCTATTCTAATCATAATTATTATAGACAAGAAAATAAAATAATATCGTTATTAAATACTAGCGTATTGTTTTGCCACTTTTAAATATTATCATAGTAGATCATAATATTAATTATCACCATAATGATTACTATTAACGTGTTACACTAATATTATTTATCATAGATGAAACTACCATTAATGATATTAGCATGGTATGAAATATTATCTCTAATAATAGGTTATACTATTTTATTACAATTGTAGTACTAATTATTACCATGGTCACAAATATTGGTTGTATCGTTTACGTTGAATTGTAACTAACCATATTATTATATTGTATTTAAGCTGCACATACAACATAGTTCAAATCCTAGAATCTAAGTATTTAACTAAACTCTAAGATGAAAACCTAATTCTATATCAAAACCCTAGAAATAAGCAAATCCAAGCCCCAGGTTGTATTAATCTTGGACATGAATACTTTGTAGAAACCTGATCTCACATACAACTTCACAATCCATGGTAGGATTCAATTCTAAGGGTGCACGCGCTTCCTAGCAACCTCAGTTGATGATTCAAAGTATCAGGTGATGACGTTTTCTCTTGAGCTTTCCATCTCTAAATTAGATCAACGATAGCTTTTAAATTGATTAAGAATGATGCCTTAGAGCTCGATTAATTATATGATTAGCTTACTTGGATATATGTTTGAGAATTGATCATGAATATCAAATGCATATGTTAGACCTTGATTCATTTAATAATTCTTGAATTGTTTTTACACTTATGCTTAAGTTGTATTTTACTAGAATGTTATCCTAGTTCAATACTTGATCCCTATGCTATTTGGATATGTTATTGTACTGCTTGCAAGACACACGTGAATCAAAATCTCTCTAGTTTGTGAGGTGAACCTCTATTTAAGAAAGAGAGTTTGTACTCAAGGTGTAATGAGACTGATTGTGCTAGAAATAGATCCTTAACATGGAGGTTATGTTAGTGACAATTTATTCATGGGACTTACCATCTATGGGGTGAATCCACCTATTTGATTTTGGGATGAACCGTTTGACATTTTTATCACTGCTACTTATTCGTGTTTAAGGTAGGCCTACCGAGTCCTTTTAATCGTTGTATTTTAGTATCTTTGACATTTATTTCCACTCAACATACGATGGTAGTTTCTCATACATTGAGAATTGATTGGCCACGTGTTGATGGGTTGTCACGTCCCAAATGATGGGGTTTTTTTCCCCGTCTTCGACCGGTCCTGAGCCCCGCTCGACCGGTCGTGGGAGGCGCTCGACCAGTCGTAGGTTCGAGCCCTGGCACGACTCAAAGTCCAGCGAGTTCGTGCTGTTTTTCTCGGAGGTCTTCGACCAGTCGTAGGTGAGCTTCGACCGGTCGTAGGTGGTATACGACCAGTCGTAGGTGAGCTACGACCAGTCGTAGGAGGCTAAGACCAGTCCTGAAATTTCCAGGACTAGTCGTAGGTTACGCAGTTTGTTCCGCGATTTTGCGCAAAACTGCGGATTTGAGTCCTTTCGCAACTGGGATGCGGAAAGGAGTTTCCCAAAACTATAAAAGGGGTTGCCTAGGGTTTTTCTAGGTATCACAAAATAGCAAGAGGGTTTCCTAAAGCTTTATAAGGTATTTGCTAAAGGGTTTAGGACTATCAAAGGTGAGAGAGAGGGAGAAAGAGAGAGAGGAAGCTTATAGAAGGGAGGTTCTGCTCGTGGAGGTTCTTTACTTTGCAATCTACATCTCAGCGCTTCTATGTCCTCGTAATCGGTTAGATCTCTCCGTTTTCTCTATTTCTCTTATTGTTTATCCACTCCTGCGTGAGTGAAGAAGGTTGTAAACGTTCTACTTCATAGTGGATTGTTGATCTGGACGAGGTCCCGTGGTTTTTACCTCTTTGAGGGTTTTCCACGTAAAAATCTCTTGTGTGGTGTGTGATTGATGCTTTGATTTATTTCATTGCTTTATTATCCATAATTCTGGTTTGTTTCGGGAGGCTAGATCCTAAGGTTTGTGCAAGGCATCCCAACAAAGTGGTATCAGAGCTAAGTTCATTGAACAAGTAGGATCGGTTTTGAATTATGGAAGGTGGCTCAAGGATGATCAGCCTCAATGGTTCTAACTGGACCATATGGAAGGCTAAGATGGAGGACTTGCTTTATTGCAAGGACCTATATTCTCCAATCTCAGGCATATCAGTAAAATCCAAGGATATGACTGATGATGATTGGAAGAAGATGGACCGAAAGGCGGTGGGGTTTATTAGACAATGGTCGGATGATTCTGTGTTCCACCATGTGTCTACGGAAACCTCAGCCGAAAGCCTATGACTAAAATTACAAGGGCTGTATGAGAGGAAGACAGCCGGTAATAAGATATTTCTGATAAGGCGACTTGTGAATCTCAAGTTCAAGGATGGTGGTTCTGTGGCCGAGCATATGAATGAGGTCAGTAATATAGTGAACCAACTCGCCTCTATGAAGATGGTCCTGGATGATGAATTGCAGGCTTTACTATTGCTTAGTTCATTGCCTGACAGTTGGGAGACATTGGTGGTGTCTCTAAGTAACTCCGCGCCAGACGGAAAGATATCCATGGAACAGGTAACCAGTTGTCTCTTTAATGAGGAGACAAGGAGGAAGTCTCAGGGGTCTACTCAGCAAGAGGCCCTTGTGACACAGGAACGGGGGAGAGGAAAGAACAGGAAGGGCGGGAAGGCCCGAGATAAATCAAGAGGCAAGTCGAGCAACAGAAAAGATGTTGAATGCTGGAATTGTGGCAAGAAGGGCCACTATAAGCATGAATGTCGTAAGAACGACAAGAAAGGAAAAGGGAAGGAAGATGAATCAGATTCCACTGCGGTCGCTTCAGATGGCGACGTTGTTATTATTCTTTCAGCAGATCATGATGTGTGTCTCACAGATACGAGTCAGGACACCGATTGGGTGATTGAATCGGGAGCTTCTTTTCATGCGACTCCGCACAGGGACTTCTTCACAAGTTACAAGTCAGGCGACTTAGGGACCGTGAGGATGGGAAATTCTGGCGTATCAGAAATTGTGGGAGTTGGTGATATTTGTGTGAAAACTGATGTGGGCTGCACATTGGTTCTCAGGGATGTGAGGCATATCCCAGACCTTCGCCTTAACCTGATGTCGACGGGAAGGCTGGATGATGATGGCTATGAAAGTCTGTTTGCTGGTGGGCGCTGGAAGCTCATCAAGGGTTCGTTGATCGCAGCCAGAGGAAAGAAGTGTTGCACCCTGTACAAGGTAAGTGTCAGTGTATGCAAGGGTGGGTTGAACGCAGCGGAAGATTCAGCTATTGACATGTGGCACAGGCGTCTAGGCCACATGAGTGAAAAAGGGCTTCAGGTACTAGCAAAGAAGCAGCTCCTTCCAACGTGACAGGTATGCCTCTTAAAACCTGTCTTGATTGTTTATCAGGGAAACAGCATAGAGTTTCATTTATTAAAACTGCTTCTCATGTTAATAAAGTGCATGCATTAGATTTGGTTTATTCTGATGTTTGTGGTCCTATGAGGACAAAAACCTTGGGTGGGGCATTGTATTTTGTTACTTTTATAGATGATGCATCTAGGAGGGTTTGGGTTTATGCTTTGAAATCCAAGGACGAGGTCTTTGGTGTGTTTAAATTATTTCATGCTATGGTCGAGAGAGAGACAGGTAGACCATTGAAGTACATCCGCACTGACAATGGTGGTGAATACATTGGCGACTTTCACGAGTACTGCAAGTCCCAGGGTATACGGCATGAACAGACGGTTCCCAAGACCCCCCAGCATAATGGTGTAGCTGAGCGAATGAATCGCACCATTGTTGAGAGAATCAGATGCATGTTATCCCATGTGAAGTTGCCCAAGACGTTCTGGGGAGAAGCAATGCGCACGGCGGTGTATTTGATAAATAGGTCTCCATCAGCCCCGTTGAATGGAGAAGTACCTGAGAAGGTGTGGACTGGACATGATCTATCGTACAGTCATCTCAGGGTGTTTGGATGCAGGGCATCTGTTCACGTACCAAAGGACGAGAGGTCCAAGCTCGATATAAAGATCAGGCAGTGTGTGTTCTTAGGGTACGGTGATGAAAAATTCGGTTACAGGTTATGGGATCTGACCGAGAAGAAGCTCGTCAGGAGCAGAGATGTGGTTTTCTTTGAAGATCAGTGTATCGAAGACATTGGTAAGCCAGAGAAGAACCAGCCTAGTTCAAGTGAGCTAGAGGACATGGATCCGATTACTCCTCCCGTGGTGCCTGATGACGGGGGAGTACAACAAGGTGCAGAGGACGAGAGAGTTCCTTCAGAAGATGGACCAGGGGAGTAGCCCCCACTTGATCCACCTGTTGAGCCACAGGTGAGGAGGTCATCTAGGGACAGACAGCCGTCCAAGAGGTACTCGCCGCATGAGTACATTATGCTAACCGATGGGGGAGAACCAGAAGATTATTCTGAGGCCCTAGCCGACGAGCATAAGGAGGAGTGGTTGAAAGCTATGTAAGAGGAGATGGAATCCTTGCATAAGAACCACACCTATGACATGGTGAAATTGCCTAAGGGCAAGAAAGCTTTGAGCAACAAGTGGGTGTTCAGAAAGAAGGTTGAGCAGAAGAATTCACAGACGAGGTTTAAGGCCAGACTTGTGGTGAAAGGGTTTGGTCAGAGGAAAGGCATAGACTTCGAGGAGATATTCTCACCAGTGGTGAAGATGACATCCATACGGGTGTTGCTTGGGTTGGCGGCTAGCATGGATCTGGAGATAGAGCAGTTAGATGTTAAAACTGCCTTTCTCCATGGTGACCTGGAAGAAGAGATCTACATGCACCAACCAGAGGGGTTCGAAGTCAAGGGCAAGGAGCATATGGTGTGTAGGCTGAGGAAGAGCTTGTATGGGCTGAAACAAGCTCCACGGCAATGGTACAAGAAGTTCGATTCGTTCATGTTACAGCGTGGGTATGACAGAACGGAGTCGGACCACTGTGTGTTCACGCGTAAGTTCTCAGACGGTGATTTCTTAGTTCTGCTGTTATATATTGATGACATGCTCATCATGGGAAAAGACATCAAGAAGATTGACAGGCTGAAACAGGAGTTGGGCAAGTCTTTTGCGATGAAAGACTTGGGCCCGGCTAGACAGATCCTAGGAATGGAGATAACCCGTGACAGAAGCAGCAGGAAGCTTTGGCTGTCACAAGAGCGGTATATTGAGAAAGTCCTAGAGCAGTTCAATATGAATGCAGCGAAGCCGGTTAGTACTCCACTGGATGGTCACTTCAGATTGAGCGACAGGCAGTGTCCCAAGACGAAGGAAAAGGTGGAAGAGATGTAGAAAATACCCTACGCGTCAGCAGTAGGAAGTTTGATGTATGCTATGGTGTGTACACGCCCAGACATAGCATATATGGTTGGTGTTGTCAGCCGGTATCTTGCCAATCCTGGCAAAGAGCATTGGGCAGCGGTAAAGTGGATACTGAGGTATCTAAGAGGCTCATCCAGGTTGAGCCTATGCTATGGTGACGGAAAACCTGTGTTAGAGGGCTACACAGATGCAGATATGGCAGGTGACATAGACTCCAGGAAGTCTACATCGAGGTTCATGTTCACGTTTGCAGGGGGAGCGGTTTCTTGGCAGAGCAAGCTACAGAAGGTCGTAGCATTGTCGACGACAGAGGCCGAATACATTGCAGTCACAGAAGCATGTAAAGAGATGCTTTGGATGAAAAGGTTCCTACAGGAACTTAGCCTAAAGCAGGAGGAGCACGTGGTCTATTGCGATAGTCAGAGTGCTATACACTTGAGCAAGAATCCAAGTCAGCATTCCAAGTCGAAGCACATAGAGATTCGGTATCACTAGATCAGGGATACTTTGGAACAGAAGGTGTTACAGCTTGAGAAAGTCCACACGGACGATAATGGGTCAGACATGATGACCAAGGCTTTGCTCAAGGGCAAGTTTGAGGTTTATAGAAATTTGGCTGGCTTAAAGAAGGTGGATCCCTCCTGGGTCAAAAAGGGAGAGATTTGATGGAGTTTTTTTCCCCGTCTTCGACCGGTCCTGAGCCCCGCTCGACCGGTCGTGGGAGGCGCTCGACCAGTCGTAGGTTCGAGCCCTAGCACGACTCAAAGTCCAGCGAGTTCGTGCTGTTTTTCTCGGAGGTCTTCGACCAGTCGTAGGTGAGCTTCGACCGGTCGTAGGTGGTCTACGACCAGTCGTAGGTGAGCTACGACCAGTCGTAGGAGGCTAAGACCAGTCCTGGAATTTCCAGGACTAGTCGTAGGTTATGCAGTTTGTTCCGCGATTTTGCGCGAAACTGCGGATTTGAGTCCTTTCGCAACTGGGATGCGGAAAGGAGTTTCCCAAAACTATAAAAGGGGTTGCCTAGGATTTTTCTAGGTATCACAAAATAGCAAGAGGGTTTCCTAAAGCTTTACAAGGTATTTGCTAAAGGGTTTAGGACTATCAAAGGTGAGAGAGAGGGAGAAAGAGAGAGAGGAAGCTTATAGAAGGGAGGTTCTGCTCGTGGAGGTTCTTTACTTTGCAATCTACATCTCAGCGCTTCTATGTCCTCGTAATCGGTTAGATCTCTCTGTTTTCTCTATTTCTCTTATTGTTTATCCACTCCTGCGTGAGTGAAGAAGGTTGTACACGTTCTACTTCATAGTGGATTGTTGATCTGGACGAGGTCCCGTGGTTTTTACCTCTTTGAGGGTTTTCCATGTAAAAATCTCTTGTGTGGTGTGTGATTGATGCTTTGATTTATTTCATTGCTTTATTATCCATAATTCTGGTTTGTTTCGGGAGGCTAGATCCTAAGGTTTGTGCAAGGCATCCCAACACCAAACTCAGAAACCGGGCTCACAAAATTTCCGATCGCCGAATCCGGCGCCGACAGCCTCCGTAGTACCCCATTCTCGGCTTCCAGTGCCCATACGCCAGATTTCCGATCCTGGGATCCTACAAGGAGGATTTTCAGTATGAATTTTTTTTTTGTAATGGAGCATAACCACAAGCATAACCAAGTCACAAACAACAACACCACATATCCACTATAACAAAAACTTTTAAGTACAATGCGGGAAGGGAAAACTTTTAAGTCAAAAGGCTCCAAAATGATCTGATCCACACTCCTGCCTCAGCGCTGCTGCTGTCCAACGCTACCTGCACGCAACGGTCGTGTATAAGCTTACAAAAGCTTAGAGGGTAGTGCAAGTGTGTGTACAAGGCAAACGTCAAGTGTATAATATCAGAGTAATGCGGAAATATGCGGTAAGTCCATGAATACAAGCAGAGCTATGTAATGTAAGGCATGAATGATATCGGTCATACCAAGGCCATGCGATGCGAAACATAAATGCTATCGGCCATACCGACGCAATGCAAGGCCTACGTAGCCGAATGCCATATGCGAGATGCAATACAAGCATGTCAGTCCTCATCATGTACACATATCAGTACAGTTCCTCTCTGGATATCATCGGGGTCTAATACACCTCACACTGACTGCCTCCTCCCTAGCTGCACAGTCAAGCAAGTGGAAGAGACCACACTATCCGCCTGACCAGTAGTCTGCCAATACCTACCCGGCTCGTTGATAGCAGACACATTTGCGAGCTGGTCAAACTCAGCCTAGCTTATAGCCCCCTCACTCAGGCGGATAAGGCCACACCCCTTTCCAACCGACCACGACACAGTGGGAGACACGGCCTACTGGTATTTGGCACTCGGGCGCTCGTGTATCCACTCGGTCTAGACGTTGGAGCATCTCCTGGTACCAAAAAGGTTCTGGAACTTTCACCCAAGGACATCCTAAGTGCCCACAGTGCTAGAACAAAGTATTTCCGGTATCCGATACGGTCATCCATAATGTGCCTGTGGAGCCACAGCCCTGATGTCGCTAGGGCGTGCAGTGATCGAGTCACACATATGCGAGATGCATGATTCACACCGTACAATCATGCAGCAATCTCACGTGTACCACGCAATCATGTGGGGCACTCCGTCTTATAAGGAGTCCCGTAAATGTCTCAGTCCAATGGCTTATGCTATGATCAAACATTCCTCATATCAAGCATACAAATGATGCGTATGGGTATGAATCATGGAGCTATACTAAGCATGTTATAAAGTGGTGAACTATCAACAAATGTGGGCCTACTAATGGGCCCTAGGGAGAGTTATAATGTGGACATTTAACCAACATTATTCTTACAACGTGGACGTTAAACCAACATTTCTCCCCAGGCATAACCTGTCATCAAACATTATTACACACACTATGGAGGAATCGCTCATTGCAATGGACCCTAAAGACATCCTGTTGGGCCTCTACCCATGGGCCTTATATTCATCAAATGGGCCACATCATATGGGCCTTTTATAAATCAAGTGGGCCTCATTAAAAGGGGCCTTATGTACATTGCAATGGGCCATATCCCATGGGCCTTTGAAAACATCACAATGGGCCTCATAACATGGGCCACAATTACATTGAATGGGCCTAAACACACGGGCTATATATACAAAAAGGTGGGCCTCACACTTGTTTGTTTTCTCTCATGGAAGAGCTCCCAACGTGGGATTTTTTTGGTTGCTTAGGATTGTGGTGAGAAATGAGAAGGAGAGAGAGGGTTGTAAGGAGATGTGAGAGATGGGTGTGATGGGTGAAAGGGTGAGTGATGTGTGATGTGTACTTGACATGTATGGTGGTGTAAGAGAGAGGGTAAGAAAGAGTTGACTTTGGAGAGAGAAAGCATGGGTTACTTGTACTTGACATTGAAGTGATTGATTGATTGATGTAATTGATTGATTGATGGGATTGATTTGACATTGTGTAGAGATTCTCTTGGGATCGATAAAGCGCGGTGTTTCTTCGAAATAAACGCCGACTCACATCTTCTAGTCAAGGTATCGGATCGGTGCGTGAGTCGCGGCGTTAGAACCGCGGCGATGGTGCGGTCGCAATGATACAGGTCTCGGATTAGGTCGACATGAATTTATAGGATACGGTTCAGGGTCGATTGCAACGTTGATTATAGGTCGCAGGTTGTCAAAATTTGACGGTAAGGATCGCGAAAGTTGACGGAACAGTACGGACTAGGACATGGGTCTTACATGGGTTCTATACACACCCTAAGGCGGTAGACTCATGGGCCGGGTATGGTGGTCATGGGACACTATGCCCGAGTTGTAGGCCTACGCTGGTGAAAGTCCCCATAGTGACCTTGAGCTTATTTAAACCGACTGGTTATAATTGGACTAATGATGCCTTGGCCAATCATGCATACATGGCACAGACCATCGTCTACGATTTACGTACGTGATGTACGATGGGCAGCCAATATGCGGTAAGTGATGTACGCACGTGATGTGCTTCGCTATTGACCAGCCTTTGCATGGGTGACGAGCCCAACTTCCGAACGGATGAGCATCCCAGGGTCGATGATGCATACATGCATCCATGCATATAATAATATTACATTTATTATATTTTGGTTGCCTGGACGTTTTCATGCTATACTTGTCTAAGGCGGCGGTGTGTAATTTTGAGGAGAATTCACACTGAGTTGGCCACTCATCCATCAAATATATAACCATACAGGTAGCACGAGTGGCTTAAGTGATTTTCAGGTTCAAACCGATGAGGAGCCGGATACAAGTACCAGGCATGCACGGCTGTATTACTAAGAGAAGATGCGCGGTCTTGCGGCTTATATTTATATGCTTTCTATTATTTTTCATGTATTAAATCATGTAAATCTTGTCCTTGTTTTTAGAGACATTGGTTTATATAAGTCATTATGGGCAACCTCTTGTATATTCTAAATGTAAGTGTAAAATTTCCTTTATATTGATGTGTCCATTCTACGCTAAACTGCTAACTCTGAAAGAATATATATATATATATATATATATATATATATATATATATATATATAGGGAAAAGGTACTATGCGCTCGACCACACGATAAGCTCCCGTGAGGTCAAGCTATATGGGCCCCACCGTGATGTGTGTTGACCATCAACACCGTGCATTTGATGGGCCCCCTTTAAAATATGGGATATCCCAAAAATCAGCTGTATACAGAACTCAGGTGGGCCATACCATCTAAAAACATGTAAAGACATGCCAAAAACCTATAAAAGCACTTGGTGGGGCCCACCTGAGTTTTGAATGCTTCTGAAACTTGGTCTGAACCCTCATCTAAGTGGGACACACATAATGGATGGGCTGGATTTGCAAACCACATCTCGGTGGTCCCAAAAAATGATTATGAATGTTTTAATGGTGCACGACCCCTCTCAACTTCTGTATGTGGTGTGGTCCACACAAGTCACGGATTGACTTGATTTTTGAGACCTAGGCCCACGATGGAATGGTACATCTGACTGATGGGGGAGATGTTCGAAACGCATCACGGTGGGGCCTACACAGCTCGACCTCATGGGACGTTCCCATAAACTCGAGAGCATAGCACATTTTCCCTATATATATATATATATATATATATATATATATATATATATGAAAATTAGCTCTTTATAGGTTAACACTCGGGTTTTTGAGAAACAGGTCATATACTCGAGTCCCAAATACACAGGACGTTACAACCTTCAACCTTTAGGCGTCTCCTATTTATACGAGAGATGTGATCCCGTGGATCTGGGATTCTTTCCTGGTTTGTAAGAGATTAATCCTTATCCAAGCCGATCCCGAGATCTTCGATCTCCTAGATTTTCGAGATCGAAAGTTATCTTCTGAGGATCTCGGAAAACAGATCTTTGATATCGAACTGACTCCTTGGCCCGGCTCTGAATGAGATATAATGTTGAGTTACGCTAATCGATTTGCTCACCGATCAAGCTACGGTCGGCTAAAGATGGTCGACCCATGGCCGACCTAGCGGGTAAACTAGACTAGGGTTGGGCCAAGGTCTGATCGGCCTATGTTTGGCTGACTTATGCATTAGGTCAGCATTATGTGCCCTTGGAGGGGTTCCTTGAGTGTCCTTGAGGCTGTATCGGCTTCCTTGAAGGCCTCGCCTCTTGGCTTGGGACATGTGGGCCTCGGTCAGGCTTGACGCTTAGTGAGTCTGGGCTATGTCAGTAGAATTGGTCCATTCCATAAGCAGAGTTATCGACTTGTCATATT
Organism: Magnolia officinalis; assembly: GCA_021015155.1. Taxonomy (NCBI): domain Eukaryota; kingdom Viridiplantae; phylum Streptophyta; class Magnoliopsida; order Magnoliales; family Magnoliaceae; genus Magnolia; species Magnolia officinalis. The sequence goes on along the minus strand of JAJHSJ010000016.1, from coordinate 12,409,449 downwards.
TTCCCCCCGACACTTATTATATAGTCTTCCACTCCTTTCGGATCGTACTGATGATACTATGGTCATACTGTATGCGGTCTACCAACTGGAAATTCCCAGGTAGGAAAATTGTAATTCGCCAATCTTATGGATTAAAAAATTATAAATGGTTAAGACGGGAAAAAAATGCCAAAACGTTCAATAGTCAACATTCATCAAATGTGTGGTACATATGAGCCGTTGGATAGGTTGTTTTTGGGATGTAGATTTCATAATGTGAAAATTAGGCTGATGGCCCAAGCATGGATGTTGGTTCTTATCATTGTTTGAGTCGCATGAAGAGTGGGTCCCATTTCAGATGTACCATAAATAAAAGACTACGCTTATTTGATTACTCGACTATGGGATTAGTTTTTCGCTGTTGTATACTAGCGTGCCAGAATTGGAATTGTAGCCCCAATTCGAATCGAATAACAATGACCCCAAGCATCAAGATAAGCAGACATGTAGTGTATGACCGAGATCCAGAGAGATCGGACGCTATTCAGTCACTCGCTCAATGTGTAAATTGGATAAGGCGATAATCAGAGGGTGGGGTTCATCCTTGATAATGGGTTTCACCTTTGCCTTCCGTATTAAAGGACTTTTCAATACAGAGAATGAAATGGGAAAAAAAAATCCTTACAGTCGGTCGCGAGGAACAACTGAAGAACACAGTTCTGATGGATGAGCTGAGTCCAGTGTGCGGGAGTTGACTCAAATTACTGCTAGAATTACTAGCTATTTGGTTACCGCTACAGATTACACTAAGGAATGTAAATTGGCAATCTTGGAAAGTAAAAATTACACTAATGAATGTAATTTGCTTAACAAAGAAAGTAAATGATTACACTATGGAAAGTAAATCGACAAAATAATTTGAAAGATAGATTTAGTGTGTTTAGGTTGGTGTCAGACCAATTTCCTTATTGCTTTGCTTTGTTATTTATAGATTTGATCTAGCCATTTTGGATTCTTCCACATGATCGGACGATTGCCGTAGCCACTCTCCCTTACTGCCTTTTGAATGCTTCCAACGTCTCACTTCCTTTTCTTCTCCTCTTGCCACATGTCATGTATCCGTTTAGGCACAATTACTTCCTCATCAGCTGCTTTAGTGGTACACAACACCACTTGATACGTCTCGCCTCTACTTATCAAGAAATCTCATTCGTACATATCTGCAGATCTCTGAACCTACCATGTGTATTCGTACAGATCACACGTAACATCCTCTGATTGGTCGTGGTAGGGAATGACGCTAGTGGGGATGAACATTTGCCCCTCACGTCATTGTACCTTTGTTAGAAAGGTGACAACAACGTAAGACCCCTCATTAATGACACATTTATTGTGTACACGTGTCACTTGGGCATTAACCGCCTTTGGCCGACTCCTCGTAATGTATCAGCGACAGTCGCATTTTATCAAGGCGACGAAGGAACCCCGTATTGACATGTGTCCTTATATCAATTCCAACAAAACCATAATATGGTATAATAAATGCTTCCTCCCTTCAGTCGATATAAGCGTCATTTCGAAAATTCCTCTTCCTGCGCTCTCATTCTCTATTCTTTGTCTCAAACTTTCTTCTTCTCGAAAACTTAGCTTTCTTGCTTTGATTCCTATCCATAGCCGCCTCTTCTTCATCCACTTATTCCTTCAATCAGATAGATTTAATAATTGTGATAGATGTTCTTGGAGACAAGTGCATTGAGAAGACCGTCTTTGAATCGCCCCTGGGTGATTACCTTTGTTTGGGTCCTACATTCTCCACTTCAACAGAAGCAAAGGAGGTTTACGCGTTGTATCCGTTCTTTCCAGTCTGTCTTAGGGAAATTTTATTGATTCACTATGGACTTGTCCCTGATGCCGCGAACGCTCTAAAGAGTCACAAGATGTGGCCGAAGCCTCTTCAGAATTGAGAATCCTGGTTCATTCATGTATCTTCACAATATAAGAATGCCGGGAGAAGGGTTGGCATCTATGAATGCATTAAGCTCTCTGTTTGAGAGTATCCAGTGAATCCGGCTCTCCTTCTTGATGCCTCGACATTTTGGAGCACATTGACGAACACCTTCTTTCTTGGTTGTGGTTCGATGAGCCCGACTGTAATTGATGTCTCGGCTCTGACGCAGTTGTTGTCCTTCGATATGACAGTTTATCCAGGCTTTATATCCAGGCTACACAAAGATTTCCTTGGCAAGAACGCCAAGGCCTACATTAACTTCATGAAGGCCTATCTCAAGGTCGATGAAGATGAGCATGCGGTGTTTCTACTTCTCTGGATTTGCCGCCATCTACTATGTGTGAATGCTTAGCAAGTCACCACAGAATACATTGCTTTGGCCGAATAACTTTTTCAAGGCTACAGACTTGCCTTAGCACCTTTCGTGCTTGACCACTTATATACGGGGATCTACGAGATCACCCATAAGGCAATATACTCCATAGGAGGACCACTGTGGCTCCTACAGATGTGGTTTTATGCTTACTTTCGCCCCTCTCTCGTAAAACATTCCATCCATGATGACCAGACCTACACTTTGTATGGTGAGAGAATTCTCCACTCCCCTCAAGAGAATTTTTCATGTGATGTATATCTATCTTCCCTCCTTTATGTGAATAAGACTAATAAGAGTAAGACCTTCATGCCTTTCTCCGAGGGAGAATATGGCCTAGGCTGGCTCACCTGTCAGTTCACATCAGATGATGAGGAGTCTGTGACTTAGTCGCATCAGGTGTTGGGGAGTTATCTTATTGGTCAAGACCTTCCATATGGAGGTACAATCGAGCGAGGCAAAAATGCTAACCGAGGTCGAGCAGTACTTCCCTCAGCTATTTACTCGGTAGTTCGGCCTCGTCCAGTGCATCCCCTTCCCCCTGACTCACAAAACTTACAACTAACCGCCATTCTATCGCTGAGCGAAGACCGATGCGAGCCTCTATTCATCTCTTCATTCTTCCTACCGCAAGGAGGCAAACGATCTAGTGCTCCCCAGCAATCCCAACCTACCACAGGCAATGAATATCTTCCTCGATTGGTGGGAGTATCACTAAGACAAGTTGACGAATAACAAAGACCCTACAAAGCTCATCGGCCACTTTACCTCACAATTGGAGGTAAAAGGGAAGAAGAGAGTAGCCGCCCCATCGGCAGCCGCACCGGCTAAGAAAATAAGCATGCGAAAGCCAAGATCTCCCGTTTCTTCCCCCCCTCAAGCTCAAACAACCGAGGTTGCTGCGTTAACAAGCCAAGAGGTCTTGACAGAAGACTTTGGTGCTTCTACCCCCGCTCCATCGGCTCTTTATCCTCTAGCGGCCCCAAAGAGGATTTCGAACTTGGGAGCTCCACTTGCTCCTCCCCCTAAGGCGCTAGTCCTCACTCTTCGGCGTGTCAGTTCTCTCAAACCTCCACCAATAATAGATGATCAACCGCTAACAGTGGCCACTGGGCCTCAACGATGATCAGGTACTTCTTCGCCTGAGGCTGTATTTTCTTTTGAAACATACTTCAAAACCAAGTACTGGCCTGATCTCTCCTTCACTGACTACTCGAAAGAGATTGAGGAAGGCTTGAAACGTCACCAAGAGGTTCATTTCAATAAATCTGGAATAAACGGTGGCGGGATAGAGAAAGATTAAACAATCTTAACCTACCCTTCGATGAGAGGTATCTCACCCCTTATCGTCCTAATCCGCCACCAATCCCTACTTATACTCGACCGCTGACAACAGTAATAAAAAATCATCATGTCATTAATAATTGGCCCATCGTTTATTCTGTCCAATCTGATTTAGGTGGAGATCACTCGCTTATACATTTAACTGTAATGAATTTTTTTTCATCAATTGACTTTCTTTGTTTCTTTCATAGTTACTCGGGAGTTGATGGCTGCAGATAAACAAATCGTCGTGGGTCAACCACAACAACGGCCATTAAAGGTTGACGCTCCTATGATCACGAAGATCCAAACCATTAATTTGGAAGTAGCTGTCAGTGCTAAAGGCCTCCCTTCTAAAAGCCCTCCTGAAGTCAGTACTCTGCCTAGTGACTCAAAGTACATGATCCAGATCCCTAGCAGTCCTTTCACACCAGCTGGGCAAAAGGGGATGAAGCGCCTCTCCCTCATCGACCGACCAAGAAGTTTTGACTCCACTTGCAGCGCCGGCTCCCCTAACGGTCAAAGAGGTCTCTGTCTCAGACAAGGTCGAGGTTGTGATTGTCGAAGCAATAATGGATGAAACAGTAATCGAGACTGAGGAGACCATGACAGTCGAGGATGCAGAGCTGAGTGTGGTAGAGACTACTGAGCCCAGCTCTCATCCACCATCTGTCCCAGAACCCACATTCACGGATGATGCTCCCATCTCCAATATTGAAGATCTCCCTCCCTTCGACGATATCATGTCTTCGTTTAAGAAGGCCTTTACTGGAGACATAGCTGTGGCCGAATCTCCCTCACATTTAGACAATTTGCAGATGTTAAGGCCGAGCTTCATGATCTCTTACAGATGGGGCTAGCGGGATCCCTTAATGCCGAGTCGGTTGACAAACTTGATCGATTGGTTGAGTCATACCGTGTCCACTCTTGGTCAAACCCTACCTTGGTCGACAAGGTACTTGACCTTCAAGAACTCCCAGGGCTGCTAAAGACACGTTATCACATCGTTGTTGTCGTCGACCGACTTGAGGCCGAGCGAATTACGGTTGAGTCTAAAAGAGCCTCTGCACACATCATTGTCAAGGACTTCGCATTCAGGAACATTGAACTGAAAACTTCTCAGGTCAAATTGAAGAACTTGGAAGTTAAGATCACGACTTTGGAGGCTGATCTGATCACGCTAAAGCAAGAGTTCGCAGGAAAACACACTGAACATCTTCAACGCAAGAGGGTTACCCAATTGGCAGTTGTTGTGCATTCTCGAACAACTGTCATTGGCCAAATATCTCGATCGACGGCTAAAAGGGATGCTACCTTACAAGTTACGAAAGGCCACTTGAAGGCGATTGCAGCATTTCACCTCTTTTGACTTATAATTTGTAATAGCTTTATTAATATAAACACCTATTGAGCCATTTTATACTTCGTTGTGCCTTTAATTTCCGTTTCTCACATTTGCAACTGATTGCTGACTCGTCCCTAGAAATTCAGCAAAATGTGGGTTTATCCCGAACTTGTAGCCCTTAACCACATCGTGCTCCTAATTGTGCGGAATATGCAACGGTTTTATCGCCACGATTACTATAGGTCGTGGGGTGCCTGGATTGCCTATTTAAATAACATCTGGTGTTCTCTTAAATTCACATACCCTTCTTTTTATGTTTCGTTATACATCCATGGCTTCCAATTCTTCTTCCGTTATTGCAGACGCCGAACACTATCTAAAAGAGATTTTTGAATGGGGGCTGAAGAAATACTCTCATTCCTCATTACTATTTAATGCCAATGGTTTTGCAATGTATACATCGTCTGTGGACTAATCGAATACTGAGATCGGGAAGCTTGTTCAAATGATGAAGCATTTGTACGTCATGGGAGACAAGTTCCATCACTACAAGAAATCCCACTTTTAGCGACAAAAGTTTTCGTCGCTAAAAGCCAAATTTTCGTAGCTAAAGAGTTTTAGCGATGAAAATTTTCGTTGCTAAATTCGTCGCTAAAAGTCCGACGTAGAAGGGTTTTATCGGTGAAAATTTTGATTCGTCGCCAAAGACAAGCTTTTTAGCGACGAAAATTTTCGTCGCTAAAAAACTTTTAGCTACGAAAATTTTTGTCGCCAAAAATATTTTGCAAAACTTTTAGCTACGACAATTTTCGTCGACAAAAATATTTTGCAAAACTTTTAGCGACGAAAATTTTCGTTGCCAAAAATATTTTGCAAAACTTTTAGCTACGACAATTTTCGTCGACAAAAATATTTTGCAAAACTTTTAGCGACGAAAATTTTCACCGCAAAAAATGTTTTGCAAAACTTTTAGCGACGAAAATCTTCGTTGCTAAAAAATATTTGCATAAACTTTTAACTACGAAAACTTTCGTCCCTAAAAATATTTTGCAAAACTTTTAGCTACGAAAATTTTCGTTGCTAAAATTATTTGCATAACTTTTAGCTACAAAAACTTTCGTCGCTAAAAATATTTTACAAAACATTTAGCTACGACAAGTTTCGTCGCTAAAACTATTAGCTACGAAAACTTTCGTCCCTAAAAATATTTTACAAAATTTTAGCTACGAATATTGTCGTTGCTAAAAAATATTTTCATAACTTTTAGCTACGAAATTTTTCGTCGCTAAAAATATTTTGCTAAACTTTTAGCTACGAAAACTTTCGTCGCTAAAAGTCTCTTTAAAAAAATATATATTTCAGCATAAATTTCCTGATATACACACCATATTCATCCTGATATACAACTGTTATATAATATATTTCATCATATTCAAATTCACATCCATCTAAACCCAAACTAGTAAATCCATCCAAACATAAACTACATTCATCCAAACACAAACAATCTTATCCACATCACATTCATTCACGTATAAATATATATAAGCTTAACATCATAAACAAAAATACTCTAAACATAAACCTATAACCTATAACCTAAATTTATAAGTTTAGGTTTAGGAAATCGGGTTCGGGATCGGGTTTAGGTGTGGTTAGGGAGTTGAGATTAGGATTAGGTATAGGTTTAGGGATTTGAGAATACATTAAGGTTTAAGTTTAGGAAATCGGGTTCGGATTATAGGTTTAGGTTTAAGTTAGGTTATAGTTAAGGTTTAGGAAATTGAGTTTAGGTTATAGGTTTAGGTTATGAGTTAAGGTCATAGGTTAAGGTTTAGGTTATAGGTTAAGTTTTAAGTTTACGTTAAGGTTATATAGGTTTAGGTTTAGGTTATAGGTTTTGAGATTTGAGAATAGGTTTAGGTTTAGGAAATCGAGTTCGGATTCAGGATCGGGTTTAGGTTTGGGTTTTCAACTTTAGGTTTAGGTTTAGGTTTAGGTTAGGGAGTTGAGATTAGGATTAGGTGTAGGTTTAGGTTTAGGGATTTGAGAATACGTTAAGGTTTAGGTTTAGGAAATAGGGTTCGGGTTATAAGTTTAGGTTTAGGTTAGGTGATAGGTTAAGGTTTAGAAAATTGAGTTTAGGTTATAGGTTTAGGTTATAAGTTAAGGTTATAGGTTTAGGTCAAAGTTATAGGTTAAGTTTTAGGTTTAGGTTAACGTTATAGGTTTAGGTTTAGGTTATAGGTTTTGGGATTTGAGAATAAGTTTAGGTTTAGGTTAGGTTATAGGTTAAGGTTTAGGGAATTGAGTTTAGGTTATAGGTTTAGGTTAGGTTATATGTTAAGGTTTAGGTTTAGGAAATCGGGTTCGGGTTCGAGATCGGGTTTACGTTTGGGTTTTAGGTTTAGGTTTAGGCTATAGGTTTAGGTTATAGGTTATAAGTGTAGGTTTAGGTTTAGGTTATACGTTTAGGTTTAGGTTAAAGCTTAGGTTTAGGTTATAGGTTTTGGATTTGAGAATAGGTTTAGGTTATAAGTATAGGTTTAGGTTTAGGTTTTATGTTTAGGTTAAGGTTAAGGTTTAGGTTTAGGTTAGGTTATAGGTTAAGTTTTAGGGAATTGAGTTTAGGTTATAGGTTTAAGTTAAAAGTTAAGGTTATAGGTTAAGGTTTAGGTTATAGGTTTAGGTTTAGGTTATAGGTTTTGGGATTTGAGAATAGGTTTAGGTTAAGGTTATAAGTTTAGGTTTAGGAAATCGGGTTTGAGTGTGGGATCGGGTTTAGGTTTGGGTTTTCAGGTTTAGGTTAGGGAGTTGAGATTAGGATTAGGTGTAGGTTTAGGTTTAGAGATTTGAGAATACATTAAGGTTTAGGTTTAGGAAATCGGGTTTGGGTTATAGGTTTAGGTTTAGGTTAGGTTATAGGTTATGGTTTAGGGAATTGAGTTTAGGTTATAGGTTAAGGTTTAGGTTTAGGTTTAGGTTTAGTTTATAGGTTTTGGGATTTTAGAATAGGTTTAGGTTAAGATTATAAGTTTAGGTTTAGGAAATCGGGTTCGGGTTCAGGATCGGGTTTAGGTTTGGGTTTTCAAGTTTAGGTTTAGGTTTAGTTTAGGGAGTTGAGATTAGGATTAGGTGTAGGTTTAAGGATTTGAGAATACGTTAAGGTTTAGGTTTAGGTTAGGTTATAGGTTAAGGTTTAGGTAATTGAGTTTAGGTTATAGGTTTAGGTTATAGGTTAAGTTTTAGGTTTAGGTTAAGGTTAGTTTAGGTTTAGGTTATAGGTTATGAGATTTGAGAATAGGTTTAGGTTAAGGTTATAAGTTTAGGTTTAGGAAATCGGGTTCGGGTTCGGGATTGGGTTTAGGTTTGGGTTTTCAAGTTTAGGTTTAGGTTTAGGTTAGGGAGTTGAGATTAGGATTAGGTGTAGGTTTAGGTTTAGGGATTTGAGAATACGTTAAGATTTAGGTTTAGGAAATCGGGTTCGGGTTATAGGTTGAGGTTTAGGTTAGGTTATAGGTTAAGGTTTAGTAAATTGAGTTTAGGTTATAAGTTTAGGTAATAAGTTAAGGTTATAGGTTAAGGTTTAGGTTATAGGTTAAGTTTTAGGTTTAGGTTATAGGTTAAGTTTTAGGTTTAGGTTAAGGTAATAGGTTTAGGTTTAGGTTATAGGTTTTGAAATTTGAGAATAGGTTTAGGTTAAGGTTATAAGTTTAGGTTTAAGAAATCGGGTTCGGGTTTCGGATCGGGTTTAGGTTTGGGTTTTCAAGTTTAGGTTTAAGTTTAGGTTAGGGAGTTGAGATTAGGATTAGGTGTAGGTTTAGGTTTAGGGATTTGAGAATACGTTAAGGTTTAAGTTTAGGAAATCGGGTTCGGGTTATAGGTTTAGGTTTAAGAAATTGAGTTTAGGTTATAGGTTTAGGTTATAAGTTAAGGTTATAGGTTAAGGTTTAGGTTATAGGTTAAGTTTTAGGTTTAGGTTAAGGTTATATAGGTCTAGGTTTAGGTTATAGGTTTTGGGATTTGAGAATAGGTTTAGGTTAAGGTTATAAGTTTAGGTTTAGGAAATCGGGTTCGGGATCGGATTTAGGTTTAGGTTTTCAAGTTTAGGTTTAGGTTTAAGTTAGGGAGTTGAGATTAGGATTAGGTATAGGTGTAGGTTTAAGGATTTGAGAATACGTTAAGGTTTAGGTTTAGGAAATCGGGTTCAGGTTATAGGTTTAAGTTTAGGTTAGGTTATGGGTTAAGGTTTAGGAAATTGAGTATAGGTTATAGGTTTTGGGATTTGAGAATAGGTTTAGGTTAAGGTTATAAGTTTAGGTTTAGGAAATCGGGTTCGGGTTCGGGATCGGGTTTAGGTTTGGGTTTTCAAGGTTAGGTTTAGGTTTAGGTTAGGGAGTTGAGATTAGGATTAGGTGTAGGTTTAGGTTTAGGGATTTGAGAATACGTTAAGGTTTAGGTTAAGGAAATCGGGTTCAGGTTATAGGTATAGGTTTAGGTTAGGTTATAGGTTAAGGTTTAGGAAATTGAGTTTAGGTTATAGGTTTAGGTTATAAGTTAAGGTTATAGGTTAAGGTTTAGGTTATAGGTTAAGTTTTAGGTTTAGGTTAAGGTTATATAGGTTTAGGTTGAGGTTATAGGTTTTGGGATTTGAGAATAGGTTTAGGTTAAGGTTATAAGTTTAGGTTTAGGAAATCGGGTTTGGGTTCAGGATCGGGTTTAGGTTTGGGTTTTCAAGTTTAGGTTTAGGTTTAGGTTAGGGAGTTGAGATTAGGATTAGGTGTAGGTTTGCGTTTAGGGATTTGAGAATACATTTAGGTTTTAGGTTTAGGTATAGGTTTTAGGTTATAGGTTTAGGTTTAGGTTATAAGTTATAGCTTTAGGGAATTGAGAATAGGTTAAGGTTTAAGTTTAGGAAATTGGGTTCGGGTTTAGGTTTGGGTTTTGAAGTATAGTTTATGTTTAGGTTAGGGAGTTTAGATTAGGATTATTTGTAGGTTTAGGTTAGGGATTTGAGAATAGGTTAAGGTTTAGATTTAGAAAATCGTGTTCGGGTTCAAGATCGGGTTTACATTTGGGTTTTAGGTTTAAGTTTAGGAAATCATGTTCGGGTTCGAGATCGGGTTTACATTTGGGTTTTAGGTTTAGGTTTAGGTTTAGGTTTAGGTTATAGATTTTGGGATTTGAGAATAGGTTTAGGTTATAAGTATTGGTTTAGGTTTAGGTTTTATGTTTAGGTTAAGGTTATAGGTTTAGGTTTAGGTTATAAGTGTAGGTTATAGGTTTAGGTTATAGGTTTAGGTATAGGCTTAGTTTATGGGTTATATGTTTAGGTTTAGGTTATAGGTTTTGGGATTTGAGAATAGGTTTACGTTATAAGTATAGGTTTAGGTTATAGGTTATAGGTTTAGGGTGTGGTTTAGGTTAAGGGTGTGGTCCCTGTAAATACGGATATAAACACAGTCTGTCCAAATGGCCAGACCCCTTCAATGCCGTCCATAGGAAATGGACAGCTTTATCATGGTCATAACAGCGGTTCCCACCTTTCAGGGACCCCCACTCATCCGGATAGCTCCGTCGCACATCTGGGTCTGCTCCATTAATTTTGAGCAAATACATAAACACGGCCTGTCCAAATGACCAGGCCCCTCCAATGTTGTCCATAGGAAATGGACAGCTTCATCATGGTCATAACAGCGGTTCCCATCTTCCAGGGACCCCCGCTCATTCGGATAACTCCGACGCACATCCGGTTCTGCTCCATTAATTTGGAGCAAATATATAAACACGGCTTGTCCAAATGGTCAGCCCCCTCCAATGTTGTCCATAGGGAATAGACAACTTCATCATGGTCATAACAGCGGTTCTCACCTTCTAAGGACCCCCGCTCATCCGGATAGCTCCAACGCACATCCGAGTCTGCTCCATTAATTTTGAGCAAATACATAAATACGGCCTGTCCAAATGGTCAGGCCACTCCAATGTTGTCCATATGAAATGGATAGCTTCATCATGATCATAACAGCGGTTCCCACCTTCCAGTGACCCCCGCTCAACATCCGGATAGCTCCGACGCACATCCGGGTCTGCTCATTTAAATAAAATGGATTATCAAGATCATTTAAATAAAATCAGGTCCAATCAACAATCTGACCTAGAGGATTCTGTTAGCATTGTTGACGGCACCTCGAACCTTGTTTAAATCCAGGTTGCAATCTGTGACCACTGATGCTATTTGTCTTTCTGTGAAGTTAGCGACGATTTCTGCATCAGACCCGGCGAAAGCAGCCCTAATGATAAAGAACTTTCTTTCCATGAATTCATTATCTCTCTCTCTTTTAATTTTTTAACTTTCCATTACAATAATAACTACCTGAAATTATGGCATTTTCTCAAGATAGAAGTCCAATCCATTCCAACTTGTGCACCTGTTAGGACAAGCAATTCAAACAACATCCTGCAACACATTTAAATGCTTAATCAGTCTCACTCCAGTCTTATATATTGAATGCCTAATGTACAGTCTCTTGAATTGGTGCAAACCATACCTGAATTGAGTGTAATGAATCAAAGAACGAAGAAATTCGACATGTAACTACATACAAGAAAGATTAAGGATATGCATATCTGGAGTGTTGTTATTCTCACATTGCTGTGAGAGAGTAGGGTTTCATTATATATATTGATCAACCTATGGAATTTTATGATCATATGAAGCTAAGGCATGCATGCAAACCAAAAAAGGCACTCCATAATCTAAAACAAGCATCTAAAGCTTGGTTACAAAGGTTAAAAAATACTTTCTTTAAGTGATTTTATTTTTCCTTTTACTAATACATGCACTTTTGTGAAGAAATATATAAATGAAACTTTGTGTTGTTGACATAGATAATTTGATCATCAGAAGTGGTGTTGTAGGATATGTGAAAATTTTGAAAAATCTCTCTCAAAATTTTAAGATAAAGGACTTTAAAGACCTTCAATACTTTTTAGGTAGGAGTGCTATCAATTTTGATCCTTTGAAAGAAACTCATTGTTAGCTTAGTTGTAAAGTTTGGTTTATTGTGAAACAAAACCAATTGATCCTTTGAAAGAAGCTCATTGTTAGCTTAGTCTCTCTCTGTTAAAGCAAAAAAGAAGAAGAAAAAAATCTCTTTTATGTTTTTTCAATCCATCTTCCATTTTCTTCTTAACAAGAAAATCCATATTTACTAATATTCTCATTTTTCTATTTTTCAAAAGAATGAGTTCAGACTCCAAAAGCGTCGGCTCCAACACTCGTACTTTCAGCCCAAACCCTAACAAAGGACTCTAAAATTAACTTTTGATAAACAAAGGAACTCAGAGTACCTTCGGCAGCAAGCTTTGGCTAATGAGGAGTCTACAACGATGAGTTGGCCGCATGAACTAGCGTCGTATAGTCGATTGCAGTGCGTTCAAATGCATCAATTCAACTGAACCATGTTGAGAATGCTGCAGTGCTATTAGGTAGGGCTAGTAAAAGAGCTGAAAGAGAGGAAATACACCTTTTAAGCTAAGGAAATGGGTGTTCCAGAAGATCCTTCCTTCTTGAATGAACATATCGCCCTATATCAATTGTGATCGAAGGCAAGCTTATCGCCAAATGAGCGGTCGACGATGCAGTCTCTTCAAGCGGTCTACGTGTCGATCAACTACTCTATCTTCTGTCACTTATCATCGAACAGAGAAAAAGTTGGGCCACATCAAAGGAGGTAAACTAAAATGGAGAGCTAATGATGTCCTTGGGGGGGGGGGGGGGGGGGGGGAATATGTAAATATTACAAAAATCTCAATTGCTTGGGTATTGAAACCTTGATTCCAAATAATTCGCAGGACAACCTTCACCTAAAATATTAGGTAGGACAACATTATTTCACGAATTTCTTTAAAATCAATCTTTCAAACTAGCAAGAGTATATAAAATGATTACAACATTCATCACAAGAATGAAATAATATATAACATCCAATCACAAAAAAAGAATAAAGTATTCACCTCTTAGCACAAGGAGTTATAGTGGTTCGGTGCTTAAAACAACCACACCTACTCTACTCCCAAAATTATTACCCTTGTAATTTTGGCTTTCACCATAAAAAGGTTTTCACAGGGTCACCTTAACAACCTGATACAATTTATTGTGATTTTCACGGGCCATCACAATAAAAATCCTACTGAGATTTTCACAGGCTATCTCAGACAAAACCTTATTGAGATTTTCACAGGCTATCTCAAAAAAACCTAAAAAGAATTTCAGAAAGTATACTTACCTTCAAATGCAGAAGACGTGGCAGAAGCTTATAACAGAATGACCTCTTTCTTGAACGTAGATGGCGCAGTGTTCAATCAGACAGAAAAAGTCGAGGGTTCTATAGATTTTAATAATGAAAATCTATAGAACCCTAGATTTTAATCAAAATGCTACTTCATTTAATTGTCTTAGATTTCAAAGAAGAGTATAGTTTACTCTCTTAGATTAAGTCTAAAATGATCTTGAGAAAAATGGAATTGAATAAACTATTAAAATAAAATGTATAAATACCAACAGATAGCTTGCCGAGGACTAGAGCTTCGCTCTCACTTACATAAGAATTAAAATAATTTTTTGTGTTCATTTAGAATGAGACAAAGACTCAATTTATAGGCAAAGAAATTACATCTTCGATTAGCCTAAGATAGGCTTCGACTAGTCGGAGTCCTCCGGATTCTATTCAACGGATTTCGAATTGCGTGGGATAAAAATTATCCAAAATTTGGTTGGCCCAAGGTCAAATTCGACTGGCCAAATTCTCATGAATTCCAAAAGAGTGCATTGATGGAGTTTCACCCGAACTTTCTCGGGCTGGCCGAATTTCAAGCTTAGGCTAGCCGAATTTCCAACAAAAGTTGATATTTAGCTTGAGCTTGAAGTTTGCTAGCCGAATTTCAAAGAAAAAACACTGATAAAAATCCATGATAAAGAATTTTTGAAAGCACTTATTCCTAAGGTCTTTATAGGGTTATACCACTTGCGTTTTAGCAAATATCTTAGTCACCTAGTCTTGAACTTTAACTTGAATACGGGCGTTGATTTCTTTGAGAAGATGTGTCGATCTTGTCTTGATCATAAGCCGATCTTGAGCTAATCTTTAACCGATCTTCAGGCATATAAAATTGTTGTGAATCTATACTTGTGAACTGATCTTAAGATGCTTTTGACTCATGAAATTTGACAATCTATGTGTGCTTGACATAATAGCACTTACAATCTCCCCCTTTGTCAAATTCATGACAAAACATAATATTGTACATTAGAAGATTAACCATACACAATCTTGTAATCTTTAGTTGTTCTCAACTGATGCTTCACTGATGCTCAACTGATGCTCCACTGATGCTCCCCCTGAGAAAATATGACATGTAGTATTCTAGCAATATGCACATGCACCACTATTTTCACCCCCATTTTGTCACAAATTGACAAATGAAGGTATGATATATGATTAAAAAGATCAAGTAGAAATTGAAAGTGCCCTGGTTTATGAATTAGCATGAGGGTTGAGTGACTCGATGACTCAAGTGAGCCCCATATGAAGATCGTACAAGCTATTGTCTCAACCAGATGTGTGCTCTGAGCACGACACAGGTAAATTAAGCCTCACATCCCATGTCCAAAAACACCCAGGTAAATAAATCCTTAAAAGCCTTATAACAACATAAGAGTTAAAAGTCTGAAAACTTAGTTCTCAACAGGAAAATTTTCTAAGTTTTCTACTTTGTTCAATGACATCAAGTTTCGGTCGATGAAATCGAACACTCATTTTCGATGACATCGAACAAGATTCAATGACATCGAAATGAGACCTTATATGTCCAACAACCACATAATATTCGATGAATCGAACATACCTTCGATGACATCGAACATCAGTAATCAATGACATTGAAGGAGAGTCAATGACATTGAAAAACTTAGAGCATTGTCCAGCAAAACTTCTTGAAAAAGATTATGACTTTGCTCGAGGAATCGAACGAGCTTTGATGTCAACGAAATTCAAACTTCGATGACATCGATCAATGTTCGATGACATCGAATTCGGACAAATGTATGTCCAGCGAGCTTCAGAGGAAAATCAACCAAAATGTTCGAGGAATCAAGAAGAGAGTCGATGTCATCGATATTCAAACTGTGATGACATCGAGGAAGCCTCGATGTCATCGAAAATGGACAGAGAAGTGTCCAGCGAGCTTTCAAGGAATATTTTCTGAAAAGATCGATGAATCGAACTTGGATTCGATGGCATTGAACTTTAAAATTTGATGACATCGAATCAGGCTTGATGACATCGTAAACAACCTTTAAAATGTCCAGCAAGCTCTTATGTGTATAACATTAAGGAATCAAACTATGATTCGATGACATCGAAGTTCGAATATCGATGACATTGAATCAGGTTTGATGACTTCGATTTTCTATCAAAAAGTTCCCGAAATGGTTTTCAGTTGAGTTCGTATCATCGAACTGATATTTGATGGCATCGAAAGTATACGTTCGATGACATCGAACTCAGTCAGACACTGACAATTTTATTTCCATTGAAGCTTTTTGCCTTTATAAGGGGAGCTTATTCTTGGTTGTTGTATTGAGAAAAAAAGAGAGCTTTGAGAGAGTAATTGCATACCACCTACCCTAAGCCCTTTTTCTCATGGGAGTTCATCCTTCAATCCACCCTCATCATTGATATTCAATAGAGTGGATTGGTGAATGAATTTCCTCATTTAAGGATCATCCAACTACCATCTTAATGACAAATCATTGAGCTGGGATCCATTGAATGCTTAAGAGAATTGAATTACTCCGTCTCTCAAATGAGTAATATTCATTAGAGTAGATTCTAACATAACCTTGACCTAACCCATCACCTTACATTAGAGAATCATCAGTGTTGCAAATCAAGGAAGCTGAAGAATCTCCGTCATCAAGGGAGTATATCTTCATCAACGTACAGAACGGGGCTCATCTACTTATCTGTAAGTCATTAGAGTCCAGAGACCCTGTTGATCATTCCTTGTGTAGGATTGGGTCACAGGTGCATCTCAACCCTTTCAAGCCCTCATAGGAGGCCTCCGACGGGAGAGTACTCTTAGGTGCTTAGTGTAGGACCTTTGCTCTTGTGTAGGGCATAAACTCAGGTCCTTTATGTAGGTCCTTGGCCTGTGTGGCATAAACTAGGGTCCTTGTATGGATCCTTGGCTTGTGTGGCCTAAACTAGGGTCCGTGTGTGGATCCTTGACCTGTGTGGTCTAAACTAGGTTCCTTGTGTGGATCCTTGGCCTGTGTGGCCTAAAACCTAGGTTCTTGTGTGGATCCTCTACTCTTGTGTAGGGCATAAAACCTAGGTTCCTTGTGTGGATCCTTTGCTCTTGTGTAAGGCATAAAACTTAGTTGCTTTGTGTAGGACCTTTGCTCTTGTGTAGGGTATAAACGTTTGCCCTGTGTATGTTCTAGAGTCAACCTTGTGTAGGTTGTAAAGGTTAGAGGTAAACCTGATTTAAAACCTCAGTTAGTGAAATCCGGTACACTTAAGAGTTGAGTGCGTCCGCCAAGTGGAGTAGGCACATAGCCGAACCATTATAAATGGTTGTGTTTGGGATTGCTATTTACATATTCTTTTATTGTGTTTACCTTGAATGTTCACATAAAGCATGATAACTTGAATATCTTGAACTGATAAGAATCACAACCCACACAGTTTCACATAGTTCATCCATCATAGACTAATTGTTATATCTTATTTAAATATTGAGTAGTCTTGTGATTGGATCCTATACTTGGCTTGGAAGCTATTAGAGTTAAAATGAGCATATCTTGATAATTGTACATTAGATCAAGATTAGGTTAATAGGATTTTAAATTGTCATAAAAGTTTATATAGTCCTATTCACTCCCCTTCTAGGACACTTTGTCCTATTCCTACTTCTACTATAGCGGTCCTTACCGCAATTTCAATTGGTATCAGAGCGGGTCTCTTGTAAGGGTTTAACCGCCTAGAGAGGGATCTTTACTGAAGTTGGGAATCATGGTCAAAGGAGAGGACTCATTTGTGTCCAGACCTCCTGTATTTGATGGTTTAAATTATGCATACTAGAAGGCAAGGATGTACTACTTTTTGAAATCTTTGGATGATGACGTTTGTGACATAGTTGAAACTGGATATGTGTCACCAACTGATCAAATAGTACTTGAAAATGGCACAACTATCACCACACCCAAATCCAAACAAATGTGGGCTTCGTACGATAAAGAAAAACAAACATCTGAAGCAAAGGTAATGAATGTTATTTACTGTGTTGTGTCCTAAGAAGTCTTCAATCAAATCAGTATGTGCAGCACATCAAAAAAAGCATGGGACTTGTTGGAAACAACCCATAAGGGAACCAGCACAGTGAAAAGATCCAAGCTATAGCTCCTAACATCACAATTTGAACATCTTAGAATGGAGGAGCATGAGACATTCATGGAATTCTTTACAAAACTGAACATCATCTATAATTCCATGGGTGGATTGGGAGTGAAAGTTCCTGTCTCAAAAATTTGTAGGAAAATTCTAAGATCCCTACCTGAACGCTTTAACTCTAAAGTAACAATTATTGAAGAGTGTAGAAACATGGACGAAATGAAAGTAGAAGAAGTAGTAGGTTCCTTACAAACATTTGAACTACACTTCAAACCAACCCTCAAATCCAAAAGTAATGCTCTCAAAGCTGCAAAACACACCATCATTCATGAGGAGGAGGAAAGTGAGAGAGAAAATGAGGATGCTGAAGTGGCTCTCTTGGCTCAATGGTTCAAGAAATTTTTCAACAAAAACCGTGGCCGACCATTCAACTACAAAGGCAAACAATTAGACAGCAAGCGCCATATAGGCAAACCTCTTAAAAGGTCCAAAGAGCCTCAGTGTTACAATTGCCAAAAATTCGGGCACTTGCCCACTAAATGTCCCACCAAAAAGACTAAGGGAAAGGCCATGGCTGCCACTTGGGATGACACTAAAGAATCATACTCAGATTTCAGTGATTCTGAGAGTGATGGAGACCAGAAATCTTTGAAAATACTCATGGCCTCCACACCTACAAACATTCCCTTGGAAATTGAGAAAATTGATGAACCACGAGCCGAAGGGACATTTCCATCAGATGATGAGAAAGAAGAAGAAGAGGAAGAAAATGATAATATACATGATGCCTATGATCAACTCTACATACATAGCATCAATATCCTTAAAAGACTTGGTATCAATGAAAATAAGAATAAATTGCTGCAAATGGATCTAGATAAAACCTTAGAGATCAATACACACTTAATTAATGATCTTCAGCAATACCACTCAAATAATGATAGGCTAGAAAGAATCAATTCATTTCTCAAATTTGAGTCAATAAAACTAAACAAACAGATTGAATTATTGGAAGATGAAAACATGCATCTTAAGAATGAAAATCACACACTTATTTTTTATGCAAACAAATCAAAAAAAAATCTGTTGAGCTTAGTTACAAAATTTCCCAAAGTAGTGAAAAACTAGAAAGACTTTTAGGGATGGGGAGACCACAAAAAGACAAGAGAAGATTGAGATATGAAAATTTCAAACTAAGTCCCACTCCTGCAGTACAAATGGCTAAGAAAACTGCTGCTTCAGGAAGTAACACAAGGACTACTCCAATTTGTCACTCATGTGGAGACTCAGGCCACTACAAATTTGAATGCCTTACTTTTGACAGGACTCAACTTGATTCCGGTTTGAACTTGACTGGTAAATATAAACCAACCGGAAGAACAATACAGAATGTCAAGAGTCCGCCACGGTTCATGCCAAAAGGTAAGAAACATCCATCTCCACCCAGAATGACAAAGAGAATGGAGGAGCTATTGAGTTAAGTGGCTCAACTGAATCAGAAAACAAAGGAATTAATGAAACAAGGAAATGTGATTCAGTTACCCAACATATCCAGACAAGCCCATAGTGAAGTAAAAACAACTTCTCCCAGAAAAATTGTCACAAAATGGATAGTGAAAAATAAGAGAAATTGCCTTGTAACCCATTCATTTTCAAAAATAGGCAATAATGCTAAGTGGTACCTTGATAGCGGGTGCTCATGTCACGGGTGACAAATCTCTTCTCTCAAATTATTCAAAACTTGATGATGGGAAGGTCACGTTTGGAGATGGATGCACCGCTAAGGTAATGGGGCATGAGACTATAGTTGGATTGGAAATGCTTAAAAATGAGAATGCACTTTGCATAGAAGGGTTGACACACAACCTTCTAAGCATCTCTCAAATATGTGACAACAAGCATGTGGTGACATTCTCCAAACAAGAGTGCAAGATCTCGGACCTATCAGGAAAACTAATTATAAAGGGTCTTCGCACTAGTGTCCAATGCTATGTCGTTAAAGGCAATAGAAAGAATGATCCATTTGCCTAATATCACGTGAGCATAGATAATAAGTCCAGGTCATGGCATCTAGACCTGGATGTATGTGAGAAATGTACTTTTGTGGTTATCATGATATATCTAAGGTTTCTATACCTCAAAAATCCTTTTTGAATATGAACAGTGCAAATGTTTATAATTTTGGGTCTCACAATATTTTGTACAAATTTTGCTGTGTATACAAGTCGATATGATTTTTTTTTTTTTTATATGTATCTCTGAGAGTCTATCGAAGTACACAGATCAATGCCATATTTTTCACTTCGATGAGTCAGTCGATGAATCGAATGACTCCTCGATGACATTAAGAAAAGATCGAAGTCATTGAACACCACTCAGAATCAGAAGCGTCGCACATGGTAGACTGTCATCGAACACCTATTCGATGACATCGATTTGAGGCGCTCGATGTCATCGAATCTAATTTGATGACATCGAATAAGTAAATTCAATGACATCGAATAAGTCCGCTCGATAAAAAGCGGGCGAGCGGGAATTTTTTTTATTTTTATTTTTGGTTGTTTCTTCTTCTCTGTCTTATCTCCTTGGTTCCATTAACGTCGTGGGCAGCCTTCTACAACACAAATACAGAAACTACTAGGTATATCCCATCGATTCCTCAAGGTATTCTTCATTTATTTGGGCTATCCTAGGTTATTAAGAGAGATTTTGGAAAATATCTGTTGTTCTTCATCTTCTCAATCTTCTACTTAGTTTTTCCCTTCATTTATTCTCCTGCAATTGTGGTTGCCCAATCTGACATGTCTAAGGACAAAGGGAAAGCTCAGGTTGTAGGAGAATCATCACGACCAACTCGAAAAAAGCCCTTGGCTCCACGAGAAAGAGCCAAGGTTCCGGAATCCCCCGTTCACTGCCGAGGCACCACTGCCCGACAGTCGTCGCGCAGTGAGGCCCCATCTACGGCTCCAGTTCCTTCTCCCACTCCAGTGATTCCGCCTCCCCACGCCAACATGTTGCAAAAATTTCTAGGGCGGAATCTGGTACATGAACGAAAGGTGGATAAGGAGTGTATTAAGGCGTTTGACATAGAATCCCTGTTGTCAGCCGTAAATTGGTCTTCGGTTTTGGATTTTAGTGGGCCATGCTATGATGAGCGAACATACCATTTTCTTGCATACTGCCACTCTCCAGTTCTTAAGCCTCCGTCTATAACAGTCACGGTCAGGGAAATGAGTGTAGAAATCACGGCCGAGTCCGTTACAAATCTGTTTGGTCTCACTCTTTCCCTTGTTAGCCTATCTAATTAACCTCTTCTGGTTAACCCGAGAAAAAAAATGGGATAGATTGACGAGAAATCTTATTCAGTTAGATATGGTAGATTAAGATGGGACACCAAAAGAATTGATTGCTGAGCCGTATGAGGTAGGAAACTCTCAAGTACGGTTCTAAGGGAAGGAATTGACCCACCTATTCCGGCCGGGGAGAACAGGCCATTCGACAGGGAGATTCTGAAATTGCGGAGGCTTGGTCCGATCAAGCTGCTGAATATTGGAAACAAGCTATAGCTCTTACTCCAGGTAATTATATTGAAGCACATAATTGGTTGAAGATCACAAGGCGGTTCGAATAAGAACACTCTCTTTTTTAATTCATTATAATATTGGATCTATCAATCAAATAAAATAGATCGTTCCTCTGGGAAGAGCCAATCAAGGAATTTCATTATATCCCTTCTAACATTGTTCTATCTCATCTGGTACCTCATAGGGATAAACGATACGGATACAGTACAGAATATGTTCCTTTCTGCTATGCTAATAAAGCTAAGCTAATAAAGGGCCTTGATCTTGATGACCCAATGGTACGGTCCCTGGTCACAAAATTCCTATGCTATGGTAGAGACGTCCTATGGCATCAAGGGAGTGCACTTAAGTCCAAATACATGCTTCCAAAGTACCGAGTTTTGCATGGGATTTTCTCTACCAACGTATATCCTAGGGGGATAAATAGATTCGATCTAATCGCTTTCATGGTCCTCATACTGTATAGCAATGCATTTGGTGTCAAATTGTATCTGCCCTCCTTAATAGTTCACCAATTGGCTATCGTTGTCCACTCATCCAGACCTACTCATCTCCCATTCCCTCATATTATTCATGTATTGAGCAATGAGTTGGGGCTACCTCTAACAACCGATCCCGAGCATCCTCTGCAACACTTCAACAAGGTAAATATTCGAAAGATGGACCTCAAGTTTCATCTACTCACAGGAGCACAGGACGAGAAAGGGAAGAGCCAATCAAGGGATTTCATTATATCCCTTCTAACATTGTTCTATCTCATCTGGTACCTCATAGGGATAAACGATACGGATACAGTACAGAATATGTTCCTTTCTGCTATGCTAATAAAGCTAAGCTAATAAAGGGCCTTGATCTTGATGACCCAATGGTACGGTCCCTGGTCACAAAATTCCTATGCTATGGTAGAGACGTCCTATGGCATCAAGGGAGTGCACTTAAGTCCAAATACATGCTTCCAAAGTACCGAGTTTTGCATGGGATTTTCTCTACAACGTATATCCTAGGGGGATAAATAGATTCGATCTAATCGCTTTCATGGTCCTCATACTGTATAGCAATGCATTTGGTGTCAAATTGTATCTGCCCTCCTTAATAGTTCACCAATTGGCTATCGTTGTCCACTCATCCAGACCTACTCATCTCCCATTCCCTCATATTATTCATGTATTGAGCAATGAGTTGGGGCTACCTCTAACAACCGATCCCGAGCATCCTCTGCAACACTTCAACAAGGTAAATATTCGAAAGATGGACCTCAAGTTTCATCTACTCACAGGAGCACAGGACGAGAAAGACACGCAAGTAGAAACCGAGATAGGAGAGGCAACGGCACCAGCAGAAGGAGAGACACAAGGACCAAGAGTAACTCTGACCACTCCTGACTCCACACATACACAGCAACAAAAGCGGCATCAGGATCGGGTAGGAGCAACTCTACAAGGTCAGGCGTGACTTGAGGACTGGTTTGATCGACAAGAGGAGAGGATTGAACACGCAGAGGAGCGGCTTTCAGGCCTGGAGCAGATGGTTGCTGCACTACAACCCACCACCCAGCACATCGTGGACTTACTAATGTGCAGGCGTGATGACACAGCTCCATCAAACTCAGCCCCGGCACCGTAAATACTGATGTTATAAGCCCCGTATCCTATACCGTACCATTCCGTAGCCTTCCGCGGTCTTCACGGTCGAATTCCGGCAACTTTCGACCTTTATCCGATGTTTGCGCACAACCTTGAGTTACACGTCGTCAACCCGAGTAGACTCAACTCGAGACTTGTACCAGTGCGACCGCGCCGTCGCCGAGATTTCGATGCGGCGTCTTGAACGCCGAGGCGATACCCGGGCCAGGAGAGGTACGCCTGCGCTTATTACGAGAAAAAACGCCGCACAAGAGAATCTTTACCAAATGTCAAATCAATCCCATCAATCAATCAAAGTACACATCAATCACACCTCATGTCAAGTACACATCAACTTTCACCCATCTCCAAGCAACCCCAAAGTCAACCTTTCCATCCCATCTCTTACACACACCATCACTCACCATCACTCTCATCCCATCACTCCACCTCACCACTCCTCTCTCCCTCTCTCTTACAACAATCTCTCTCCCTCATTTTCTCCAAGCAACCCACGTTCATGGCTTCTATGGGGGAGAAGCTAGTATGGCCCACTTCCTATCTCCCATCTCCACCGTCCTAAGTCGATCTCAACCGTTGAAGTCCATCCATTGGATCTCTAGCATGCATTGATGGAAGAAAAAGACCAAGAAGATCTAAAGTGGGTGTTTCTTTCTCTCTCTCTCTCTCTCTCTCCTCTCTCTCTCTCTTTCCCTTTTTGTGATGATATGGTTGTGTGGCCCACTTGGATGGACCCCACTTTATGTATGTGTTGTACCCACACCACCCACCATTCGGTGGCCCACCTAAACAGGGCCCACCTCAATGCATGTGTTATACCCAAAACGTCCAGACGCTGGACGTGAGAACAAAAATATAAGCTTGATTTCAAGCTTATTGGGTGGGTCATCCATGCAGACCCCACCTTGATGTATCAACCAAATCCACACGGTCCATCCCTTTCCCCAGACCATTTTAGGCGTTGGGCCGAAAAAATGGGGTCAATCCAACTTTCTGGCGAGCCATAGCATAGGAAACAGTGGTTGTCACCGTTGAAAATTCACATTTTGTTTCCACACCCCAAAATATACCCAATATTGGGCTTGATGGGTCTGTCTTGAGCCCTGAAGACCATTGGCGGGGTCGGATTCTTCCAAAGCGGGCCCCACGCGTGAAAAACCTAAAAAAACATGATTCAAATATAAAAAAAATAGCAGCAGGCGCTGCTGTTGCCAGAGGCGTAAGCAGCGCCTACGGCATCTGGCGGGCAGACGAACAAAGACCCACGATCCCAACCGTGGGCCCCACCATGATGTGTGTTATGCATCCACTCCGTCCACTCCGTGGGCCCTTAGGGCAGCAGGCCGCTCTCCAAAAATCAGGCCCATCCAACGCTCAGGTGGCCCGCATCATAAGAAACAGTGTTGATTGAACCTCTACCCTCGGAACCCCTTTGGGTCACCACAGAAGTTTCGGAATCAATATGAAATTTGTTTTTACTCTTCATCCAGGTATGCGTGACCTTGTGAACGGGTTGGATGGCATAGAAACATTATGGTGGGCCCCACATGGGACCCACAGTGATATATGTATTTCATTCACACCATCCAGGCGGACGGTGGAGCCCACTGTCATGTACGTGTTTTATCCCACCGCCCACAGCGTGGGACGGTGGAACCCACCATGGTGCATGTGTTCTGTCATCACCATCCACATCACTGGAGGTGGGACCCCAATGATGTATGTGTCCTTCCATGCCGTCCATCTATCTGGGACCCACCATGATGCATGTGCTGCAGCCAACCGTTCAACCATTTTGAGAGCTCATTTTGTGGCATGAGCTAAAGAATGAGTCAGATCCATAGCACATGTGGACCCCGCCCTTGATGCATGTGTTGCATCCAAACTGTCCAACCATTTGGTAAGTTTGCCTTAATAAGCTTGAGACAAAAAATGAGGCAGATCTAGGATCAAGTGGACCACATAGGAAAAAGTAGTGGGGATGGAGTGTTTGCCATTGAAACCTTCTGATTTACATAAGTTTTGGATTATTAGGAAATTTGTTTCCTCTTAATCCAGGTCCGTGTGACCCTATGGCCAGATTGGATAGAAAATAAATGTTACAGTGGGCCTCAAGAATTTTAATGGTAGAAATCATTATCACCACTTGTATTTGGGTGTGGCCCATTTGATATATATATGGTCCATGTGATTAGGCCCACCTTGATATATACATGAGACCCATGTGATTAGGCCCATCTTGATTCATTTGTGGCCATTTGTTGAGGCCCACCTTAATGTGTATGAGGGCTCGTTGTTGAGGCCCACCTTGATGTGTATGGGGGCCCGTTATTGAGGCCCACCTTGATGTGTATGAGGGCCCGTTATTGAGGCCCACCGTCATGTGTATGAGGCCCGTTGTTGAGGCCACCTTGACATACATGAGGACCATGTGATTAGGCCCATTGTGATGTATTAGGGCCCATGGGTTGAGACCCATTGTGATGTATAAAGGCCCGTGGGTTGAGACCCACTGTGATGTGTATAGGGCCCACGGGTTGTGGCCCATTGTGATATGTATTGGGCCCATGACGCGTGACCCATTTGATGTGTTCGAGGCTTAGATACGTGGCCCATTTAATGCATATGAGACCCATGTGTAGGGCCCACCTGTGATATATATCAGGCCCATGTGTAGGGCCCACTTATTGTGTATTTGAGGCCTATGAGCACGGCCCAATATGATGTATTTAGGGCCCATGGGTCAAGGCCCAACATGATGTATTTGGGGCCCATAGGTTGAGACCCACTGAGATATATTGGAGGCCCAGGTATGAGGCCCACTTGATTGTATTAGGCCCATGTGTAGGGCCCACTTATTGTGTGTTTTAAGCCCATGGGTTGTGGCCCATTATAATGTATTCGGGGCCCATGGGACGTGGCCCATCCGAGGTATTCGAGGTCCATGTGACGCGACCCTCAGTGATGTGTATCAGGCTCTTGCGTGAGGCCATGGGCCCACTTTATGTTTGGCTCTATGTGAGCCACTCCTTGAGAGCAATGTTGGTTAAATGTCCACATTGATGGGTAATGATGGTTGAATGTCCACATTGTGACCTTCCCTTAGGCCTTGTTAGGCCCATTCTCATCATTCCCTCAATGGGTTAACCCAAATAAGTGGGCCCCATTCGCCGTAGATGGATGACTCCGTGTTATCGGATTTGATATAACCACGGCCGAGTACTGATCTTTATACCATAGTTGATCGGCTGATCATCTATGGACCCCGTTTTGTTTATCTGCTGATTACCGGTACTGATTGATGTGACCGATTTGCCGATTCTGATTATTGATCAATTTCGATTGTCGTGACCGATTTGCCGATTCTGATTATCGATCGATCCCGATTGTCATGACCAATTACCGATTCCGATTGACGTGACCAATTTACCGATTTTGATTATCGATCGATCCCTATTGTCGTGACCGATTACCGATTCCGATTGACATGACCAATTTACCGATTCTGATTATCGATCGATTCCGATTGTCGTGACCGATTGTCGATTCTGATTGACGTGATCAATTTACCGATTCTGATTATCGATCGATCCCGATTGTCGTGACTGAATTGCCGATTTCGATTATCGATCAATTCCGATTGTCATGATCGATTGCCGATTCCGATTGTCATGACCGATTTGTCGACTCTGATTACCGATCGATTCCGATTGTCGTGGCCGATTGACGATTCTGATTGTCGTGACCGATTCTGATTATGGAGGCCTACTCCGATTCTGATTTCAATTGTTGAAGCCGATTTCGATTGCCAAAGCCGATTACCGAGGCCTATATGATGTATATGCGACCCGTAGTTGAGGCCCATTGTGATGTATTTGTGGTCCTTGGGCAAGGCCCACTGTGTTGTATATTAGGCCTTTGTGTGAGGCCGTTAGCCCATTATGTGTTTGGCCCTATGTGGGTCATTCCTTGGGGCAATGTTGGTTAGATGTCCACATTGTCGAGGCCGATTGTTGATGCCAGTTATTGATACCGATTATGAGTATGTGATAACATATCATCATAATACATATGCATCATTGCATGTTTGTTATGAGATGTGATTGACCATCGCATATGCCATAGGGCAGGTTATTCATGGGGCTCCCTGATAGGCGGAGTTGCCCACATGAGCGCACTATATGCGCAGGATTTATGCATGATTGCACTGTGTGACTCATGCATCTCGCATTTGTGTGACATGACCACCATTCTCCCTAGTGACATCAGGGCTGTAGCCTCCACAGGCATATCGTAGATGGCCAGATGGGACACCGAAAATTTGTTCTACTTGGGGTGCTATAGATATCCCTGGGTGAAAGTCCCAGAACCCTCTTGGTTCCAGAGGTTGCTCCAACGTCTAGATCGAGTGGATGCATGAGCGTATGAGGGCCGTATACCGTTAGGCCGCGTCTCCCACTGTGTCATGGTCGGTTGGAAGGGGGTGCGGCCTTACCTGCCCGAGAGAAGGGGGCAATGCTAGGCTGAGTCTGACCAGCTCGAGGAATGGGTCCGCTATCGACGAGCCGGGCCCGATATTGGCAGGCAGATGGTGAGGTCTCTTCCACTCACCTTGTTGCGCGCGATGAGGCGACAATTTGGTTTGAAGTGTAATAGACCCCGGTAATTTCCCAGAGAGGAACCGTACTGATATGTGGACTTATTAGTAGGAATTGCATGTTCATTCATTCATTCATTCACTATCCACTTGGGTTGGTGGTGTGCAACTAATTATTGTATACCTTCGTTATAACAAGGATTTTGGTTGGGAGTGCGACTAACCTGAGATCAGGAGTTTACCGCGTTGAGTCTGACTATCCAAATTTAGGTATGAGACTGGTTTGGATAAAAGTCCCTTGTGGTGGACCCCGTAGCCTGCGATACTACGTACTATCATCCCGACTTCACACTCCAGCGTGGTCATTTCATTCGTATCGCATATTACATCACATCCGCAGGCATATGACATTTTGGGTTACTATGTTTCTGCACTTATATGGCCTAGACAGACTTAGCAGGATTTATATATTGCATTGTATCTTTGACATCTGATATTTAGCTCTTTATGACTCCTTATTGCACAGCTGTTCTATATTGCATATTCTAATATTGATTGACTTATGGACTTGTTCATACTTCCGCTTACTTTGTTATCGTATGATTTATGATCTTGTCAGTATTTCTGTGCACTCTGATAATTCATGATCTTATCAGTATTTCTGCTTATTCTGATAATGTACGATTTATGGATTACCAGTAATTTTGGTATTGTATGATGATGACATTGTATTGAATACTTGACACTTACTTTGTACACACACTTACACCACCCTCTAAGCTTTCCATAAGCTTATGCACGATAGATGCGTGCAGGTGGCATTAGGTTGCAGCAGCGTTGAGCTTGAATCATGCAGCGGACCTTTGGAGCTTTAATTTTTGACATATGTATTTTCTTTTTTGCATTGTATTCAAATGTTTATATTAGTGGATATGTGATGATGATGTTTCCTTTATGATTTGGGTATACTTGTGGTATATTTTTTACGAGATAAATGTACGTTGGAAAAAAAATCCTCCTTGTAGGATCCCAGGATCGGAACCTGGCATATGAGCGCTGGGAGCCGAGAATAGGGTACTACAGAGGCTGTCGGCACCAGATTAGGCGATCGGGATTCCTGTGAATCCGATTTCCGGGTTTGGGGCATGACAGATCTTATCCCATCACATACAATATTTAATCATTACTACTTAGGACATGAGTATCTTTTTGAAATGTCCTAAGAACTTATGTGTGTATGTGATGGTCTGCTGACTTAGATGGGTTAATTATTATTATTATTATTATTTTGTGTCTAACCCTTGGAAGGGCTCAAATTGTTAAGTTTTAAAACATTTCTGGGAGATAGTGGTGGCCCATAGTTGGGCTACATGGTGGAATATTTTGCTTAGTTGTGAATATGCCTGCCCATGGATGGGCAACAAATCACCCATGGATGGGCAAAATGATTTGTTTGATGGTTCAAACACTAGTTCACTGCCAAACTTGGGAAGTTTCCTTGAGTGCTCTTATAAATGAATGATAATCTTTTTGAACCTGATATTAAATGTTTATGGGAATGAATGCTATTATATGCCCATGGAAGTGTTTAGTTATGTTGTGGAATGATAATTTCAGTGCTTTATATCCAAATGCATATCTGTGTCTCTGATGTAATATATGAAATGCTGATTGAACTACTATCTTTCTTATGCATTTTGGAGATATGCTTACATGTTATGAAATAAAAATTATCTTCTTTATGGAATGCGGATTCCCTGCCATGAGATGATCTCTACATGGCCCTCCTATTACATTGATTCTCCCAGTTTCTTCAAGCTCAACTTCAGTCAATCGATCTGACATTGGTATATACTAACCTTTGCCAATGATTGACAAAAAGGGGGAGAACAAATCCCACCATGAGAATACTTTGTTGTATGGTTTATATGCATGGTGATATAGGTGATAAGGGGAGCAGTTGCATGAAGATATGGGTATGGGGAGCAGCTACATGAAGACTCAATGTTGTGTATGAACTCAATAAAATATTTGTAAAATTGTGTAAATTTCATGTACACACAATTTAAGGAGTTATTCTAGGTGTTTTGTCACGTAATTGATAAAGTGGGAGATTGAAAGTGCCCTGGTTTATCAATTAGCATGAGGGTTGAGTCGATGAGTCAAGTCAGCCCCATATGAAGATCGTACAAGCTATTTTCTCAACCGGATGTGTATTCTGAGCTCATCACAGGTAAATTAAGCCTCACATCCCATGTTCCAAAACACCCAGTTAAATAAATCCTTAAAAGCCTTAGAACAACATATGAGTTAAAAGTCTGAAAACTTAATTCTCAACAGGAAAAATTTCTAAGTTTTCTGCTTTGTTCGATGACATCGAGCTTCGGTCGATGAAATCGAACACTCATTTTCAATGACATCGAAATGAGACCTTATATGTCCAGCAACCACATAATATTTGGACAGAATATTCGATGAATCGAACATACCTTCGATAACATCAAACATCAATAATCGATGACATTGAAAAACTTAGAGCATTGTCCAACAAAACTTATTAGAAAATATTCTGACTTTGCTCGAGGAATCGAACGAGCTTTTATGTCATCGAAATTCAAACTTTGATGACATCGAATTCGGACAAATGTATGTCCAACGAGCTTCAGAGAAAAATCAACCAAAATGTTCGAGGAATCGAGACGAGACTTGATGTCATCGGTATTCAAACTGCAATGACATCGAGGAAGCCTCGATGTCATCGAAAATGGACAGAGAAGTGTCCAGCGAGCTTTCAAGGAATATTTTCTGAAAAGATCGATGAATCGGACTAGGATTCGATGACATCAAACTTTGAAATTCGATGACATCGAAGTAGGCTCGATGACATTGTAGACAGCCTTTAAAATGTCCAGCAAGCTCTTATGTGTATAACGTCGAGGAATCAAACTATGATTCAATGACATCGAAGTTCAAATATCAATGACATCGATCTTCTATTAAAAAGTTCCCGAAATGTTTTTCAGTTGAGTTCGTATCATCAAACTGATATCTGATGGCATTAAAAGTATATGTTCGATGACATCGAACTCAGTCAGACACTGACAATTTTATTTCCGTTAGAGCTTTTTGCCTTTATAAGGGGAGCTTGTTCTTGGTTGTTGTATTGAGAAAAAGAGAGAGCTTTAAGAGAGTAATTACATACCACCTACCCTAAGCCCTTTTTCTCATCAAATGAGTAATATTCATTAGAGTAGATTCCAACATAACCTTGACCTAACCTATCACCTTACATTGGAGAATCATCAATGTTGCGAATCAAGGAAGTTGAAGAATCTCCGTCATCAAGGGAGTATATCTTCATCAACGTACAGAACGGGACTCATTTACTTATCTGTAAGTCATTAGAGTCCAGAGACCCTGTTGATCATTCCTTGTGTAGGATTGGGTCACAAGTGCATCTCAACCCTTTCAAGCCCTCACGGGAGGCCTCCGATGGGAGAGTATTCTTAGGTGCTTAATGTAGGATATTTGCTCTTGTGTAGGGCATAAACTCAGGTCCTTTGTGTAGGTCCTTGGCCTGTGTCGCCTAAACTAGGGTCCTTGTGTAGATCCTTGGCCCATGTGGCCTAAACTAAGGTCCGTGTGTAGATCCTTGACCTGTGTGGTCTAAACTAGGTTCCTTGTGTGGATCCTTGGCCTGTGTGGCCTAAAACCTAGGTTCCTTTTATGGATCCTCTGGTCCTGTGTAGGGCATAAAACCTAGGTTCCTTGTGTGGATCATTTGCTCTTGTGTAGGGCATAAAACTTAAGCGCTTTGTGTAGGACCTTTGCTCTTGTGTAGGGCATAAACGTTTGCCTTGTGTAGGCATGTTTAGGTACCTTGTGTAGGTCCTAGAGTCAACCTTGTGTAGGTTGTAAAGGTTAGAGGTAAGCCTGATTTAAAACCTCCGTTAGTGAAATCCGGTACACTCAAAGGTTAAGTGCGTCCACCAGGAGTAGAGTAGACATATAGTCGAACCACTATAAACTACTGTGTTTAAGATTGCTATTTGCATATTCTTTTATTGTGTTTACCTTGAATGTTCACGTAAAACATGGTAACATGAATATCTTGAACTGATAAGAATCACATCCCACACACTTTCACATAGTTCATCCATCATAGACTAATTGTTATATCTTGTTTAAATATTGAGTAGTTTTGTGATTGGATCATGTACTTGGCTTGGAAGCCATTAGAGTTAAAATGAGCATATCTTGATAATTGCACATTAGATCATATTAGGTTAATAGGATTTTAAATTGTAATAAAAGTTTATATAGTCCTATTCACCCCCTCTCTAGGACACTTTGACCTATTCCTACTTCTATTATAGCGGTCCTTACCGCAATTTCAGAAATAACAACAATATCAACATGTAAAAATAACAATTAACATGTATATCAGGGAAACATTTAAAAGATCAATGAAATATATCAGCAAGATTAATAACACTGTACAAGACAGTGTAGAAAATATTTAAGATATCCATATTAAACACATAATCTATAATATCTAAAAATCATCAAAGTATTTAAACAAACCAAAGGGGAGTTCGGATTCCGGTGCCTCAATCGAAGGTACTTGGACATTGTAATGAAAAATAAGACTAGACATAAGATGTCTAAGAATAGACCCATGCTTGGGATGCAAGTGAAACTAAATAATGATGTAGCAAATCAAGGAAGGCAAACAGACGCGAATACCAGATACAACGAAATGGAAAACTCTAAGCATAAAGGGAGTAAGATCAGTCGTATTCTCAGCTCGAGGATATACATTAGATGTAAAGATCCGATGTAAGACGCGATATTTAGGAAACATTTTGTTAGAGGGAAGGGCATTACCGGATCGCCATTTAGCATTGAAACCACGATGCTTTAGTAATAGTTTTCTTTTCAGAGTTAGACATTTTCTCTGAAAGTGTGGCAATCAGAATTTCATCATCTGCAATGTTTATGTCCATTAGGGCAGATAGGACGAAAGGCGTAATTGTGAATGTTTCTTCTACAAATTGAATAGAGAATGACAAATTCTTAAGAGAAACATCACAAATAGAGGCGTACATGCCTTGTACGACGGGCCGGTAAGCCGTTCCACCCCAGTTCAAAATGCGATCCCAACCAACCTCAGAAAGAATAGGAACTAGACCAAACCAAGCGATGTGGTCCACATTTACAACTTTTTCAATGATAATGTCCCTTGTGCGGAAGTCCTGGACATTTTTCGGATCATCCTTCGGTGACCGTAGGGTCTGAATGCCAAGTGCAGTTGATTTAGAAGATGAACTGGTTCAAACCTTATGAACAGATTTTTTAGTTGTACATTCTATTATAAATGCACAAGAGAATTACAAGAAAAATGTAAGGAAGAAAGTACATCATATTTTGATAAAAAACCCACAAGAAAAAGGGTTTCAAATGGAGAAAATTTACTCAAACTTGCAAATCTAACAATAGACAACCTAAAACTTAAAGAAGTTTGAAAATAAATCACTTATAAGAGAGTTTGGTTGATGGGTTGGTCGAATGGGGTACCGCCTAGTTGAGGAAGAAGATGTGGAGTGAAAATAAAGTGGGGTTTTTTTTTCCCCTTTTTGAGTAAACCCGTGCGATCTTTAGCTAGCCCGAGCACGTGCTCAACTGGTTGAAGATGTCAGTCAATTACGGGTTGGCAAAAAAATCCTAACAAATTTGATTTTATAATTTTATTGCAACAATTATATTTATTTTTTATTTTTCTTTTCATGCAATTCATAATTATAAATAAACAGAAAAATAAATGCAAAGAAAATAATAATTATTATAAATACACAATCCAATATCATGCTTTAAATTTGAAAACTTAATATTGTCAAGTGGCTTAGTCGGTATATCTACAAGCTACTTCTTAGTTTGAATGTATTCCAACATGATAGTTTTATCTTCAACTAATTCTTGAATATAATGATATCGTATGTCAATATGCTTTGTACGAGAATGTTGAATATGCTTTTTAGAGATATTTATTGCACTAGAATTATCGCAATATAAAGTCATCATATCTTGCGTAATTTCATAATCAACTAGCATTCTTTTCATCCACATTAGTTGAGTGCAAGCATTCCCTACAACAATATATTCAGCCTCTGCAGTGGATAGAGATCATAGTTTTATTTCTTGCTAAGACATGATATTAAGCAGTTTCCAACATAGAAACATCCACCGTTGGTAGATTTTCTATCATTAACGTTTCCTGCCCATTCTACATCTGTATAACCTGTGATTTGTACAGACGTATCATGTGGATACAATAAGCCTAAGTTTGACATATCTGATTATCCGTTTGACGACAGATAAGTGAGATTCTTTAGGATCAGATTGGTATCTAGCATAGATTCCAACACTGAATGCAATATCAGGTCTACTAACAGTTAAATACAGAAGACTATCGATCATACTACGATATAGTTGAGAGTCTACACTTTTACCTAATTCATCTTTTGAGAGTTTAAGAATCGTACTCATAGAAGTATTGAAATTCTTACCATTTTCAAGACCTAACTTTTTTAGAAGGTTTAAAGCATATTTGGTCTGTGAGATGAACATATCGTCTTCAAGTTGTTTGACTTGTAATCCAATGAAGTAGTTTAGTTCGCTGACCATACTCATTTCAAACTTGGATTTCATAAGATCTATAAACTCAGTAGATAACGTAGTGCACGAAAATCCATAGATAATATCATCAACATAGATTTGAACAATTACAATATTATCATTATATTTTTTGACAAATAGGGTTTTATCAACACTACCCATAACAAAATTATGACTAAATAAGAATTTTGTCAACTTTTCATACAACGCTCTGGGAGCTTATTTTAAACCATAAAAAGCCTTTTTAAGACGGTAAACATGATCGAGAAGTTTGTGATTTTCAAAACCCTTTGGTTGTTCAACATAGACTTTCTCATTTAAATCACCGTTTAGAAAATCACTTTTTACATCCATTTGATATATTTTGAATTTTTTATGGCTTGTAATGGAAATGAATAATCTAATCGATTCAAATTGCGCAACTGGTGCAAAGGTTTCATCGTAATTAATACATTCTATTTGAGTATAACCTTATATAACCAGTCGTGTTTTATTTCTAATAATGTTCCCCATTTCATCAGTTTTATTTTAAAAAATTCACTTGGTTCTAATCACATGTTTGTCAGTAGGTTTGGAAACCGAATACCATACATCATTTCTAAGAAATTGATTTAATTCATCTTGCATGGCATTTATGTAACTTTCATCGGCGAGCGCTTCATTTACATTACCTGGTTCAATTTGGGAAGTAAAGTAGACATGATTACATATATTTTCTAGTTGTTTTCTTCTCTGAATGTCAGTGTGAGGGTTACCAAGTATTTGATTAGCGGATGGTCTTTGACTAACCTTAACTCAGTATTGTCTGATTTAGATGAAGATTTAGGTATATTAATCAAATTTATATTATCATCATCTTGATCAAGACTGGGTGTGATCTATCGATCATCTATGACAACATTTATAGATTCTTTTATAACTCCAGTTCTTTTGTTAAAAACACAGTATGCTCAAGTATTTAGGGCATAACCTAGAAATATTCCCTCATTGCTTTTGGCTGTAAATTTTCCCAAGTTTTTACGGTCACTTAAAATAAAGCATTTGCTTCCAAAAGTTCAAAAATATTTAACGGTGGGCTTTTTGTTAAACCATAGTTGACAAGTTGTTTTATTTTTAGCTTTTCTAATATACACACAATTAATTATATAACATGTAGTACTAACAGCTTCAGCCCATAAATTTTTATGTAAGTTAATGCTATTTAACATTACACTAGTCATTTCTTGCAGAATTCGATTTTTTCTTTCAGCAACCCCATTTTTTTGAGGTGTTTTTGGAGCAGAAAATTCATGCAATATACCATGATCATTGCAGTATTTCTCAAAATTGTTATTTTCGAATTCAGTTTCGTGATCACTTCTAATTTTGACCACAGATAAATCTTTTTCAATCGGATGTGTTTTATAAGTTTTCCGACTTTATCAAGAGTATCTAATTTTTCTCTTAGAAAGGCTACCCAAGAGTATCTAGTGTAGTCATCAATTATCACAAAAAAATATTTCTTTCTGCTTCTACTCTCCGTTCTAGTTGGTCTAATTAAATCCATACGAAGAAGTTCAAGAGGTCTAGCCGTGGCTAAGGAGTTCACTTTCTTGTGACTACTCTTACTTTGCTTGCCTATTTAACATGCGCTACAAACTTTTTTTAATATATTTTTCAGTTTGGGTAGGCTACATAAGTGATATCTTTTGCTCAATTTATATAAATCTCTATAATTTACATGTTGAAGTGTTGAAACTCAAATATTGCATATTTTAACCCTTCAATTACATTAGTTTTTCTGACGTTTAATTGATAACTTGATTTAATTATATACGTTCTTGTCATGCGAGGTGATTCAGAAGCTTATGATAAATATGCGCTTAAAAGAATTGATTTATAGTTCAAAAGAAGATAATGAAGAATTGGAGATTTAAAAGTTATTAATGAATAATTCACATGCCAAAGATCCAAGGAAACCAAGTGAGGAATGAAGAGAATTGAAGATTTGAAGTGAAGAAAAGGAATCCTGAAAATTCGCGTGAAATTTGGTTAGCCCGAGTTTTGGTTCGGCTATCCCAAGCTCGAAATTCGGCCAGCCTGAGAAATTTTGGGTGAAATTCCAGCAAAATTGTCTTTTAAATTTGCGCGAAATTTGGCTAGCTCGAGTTTTGGTTCAGATAGCCCGAGTTCGCGCTTCACTAGTCGAAGGTTATGGATTGCGTAAATTTGAGGCGGTTTCCGGATTTTACCGACTCAGTGTGAAAGTTGGAGTTCCCCAACTATAAATATGAGTTCCTAGGTTGCTCCAAAGCATCTTCTAGGGTTTGGGAAAGAGAGAGAAGACCTAGGTGAAGCACCGATAATGTTTTTCCACTTCGTTTTTCATAGTTCTAGTAGATCTTTCTAAATTTTCTTTGTTTTTTTTCTAGGATGTTATTATTCTTAGGCTAATATCTTAGCTAAGGCTAAAGAATGAAACCTATAATTTATTTTGATATTTAGTTTGCTTTGATTCAAATATATGTTGAACTTCTATTAAGTTTTGGTTTGAATTAAAATATATTGATTTGAATTAAGATATATTTTCAGTTTTTTATAATTTTTTGTGATTGAAATTATAGTAGATGTTGTGAAGGCTTTTGACATGAATTTTAGAATTATATGATGTGTAGAAGTCGTTGTTCACCATAGTCTCCTGGGCATGGTAGGATGATTGAATCCCCTACCATCATTGCAAGTAGTTTAGCCAACTAGGAATTATGTTCAACGTACTCACAGTTAACACGTGCGAAAAAAGCACACATACGAAATATCGAATCCGTTCATCTGACCAATCCTCGATATGTAGATACCTTTAGACGGATAAAGAACATCAACGGTCCACATTCAACGCACGAGTACTTCTGCCGGAAGAGATTATCGAGCTAATTTTCAGCCCAGGCCACCTGCCCGAGCAGTTCGTATCCCTTCACATGCGTGCGATGTTGGCACGTATGAGGGGCGAGTAAGAGGGAAGTACACTCGCCCGAGTCCGCTTCAAGCGTTATGTTCTCTTCGCTGCTGTCTCTTCAGAGCATTTCAGCTGAGAAGATCTCGTCTAGGGTTTCTCTTCTGCACACGACTCGGTTGGAGTCGACTTAGTTCTAGAGTTTTTGTTTTCTCTGTAACATGACTCGGATTGACTCGGCCCGAGTTTAGCGTTTTTTCCCTTTGACTAACATGACTCGGTTGGACTCGGCTCAGATCTCTGCGGAGAAGAAGAATGGCGATCCAGCTTCCATTTCCTCACATCAGCTTTCCCACAGAGCTCTCTCCGATGTAAGAAAAATCACGATTCCTCCATTTCTCAATCGCTTGCGCTTCAGGTTCGTTGAAAACCCGATTCTGAATGTTTCTTCTCTCTCTCTCTCTCTCTCTCTCTCTCTCTCTCTCTTCGATGACAGGTTTCGTGCTTGAAAGATTTCGCTAACTTGGAGAAACTCGATATCAGCTTTAACAATCTCTCTACGCTCGAGGTAAGGGCCTTTCTCTTGTAGGCATTGGATGAGATGGTTAGAATCGTCCAATCGGTGAGGTTTTTGTTCGGTGGCCCCTGAAGTGTGGGGTGGGCCTGATGGATGGTTCAGATTGATTGTCCGGACTGTCCTTGTGTCCGCCCATGACAGCAATTAGTTGGTCTCGTTTTTGATTGGTGGCCCATGAAGGGTGGGATGGACCTAATGAACGGTTTAGATTGATTGATTGGACTGCCTCTGTGTCCCTATTCAACTGTGAACACTGTAACTTGTGGTGCCGCCAGGGCAATGGGTTGGTGTGGTTTTGATAGGTGGCCCATGAGATGTGCGATGGACCTAATGGACGGTTCAGGTTGATTGGTTTGACTGTCCCTGTGTCACTATGGAACTATGACCACTGTAACTTGCAGCGCTGTGGGGGCAGTGAATTGGTGTGATTTTTGCTTGGTGGCCCATGAAGTGTGGGATGGACCTAATGGATGGTTCATATTGATTGGTTGGAGTATCTGTGTGTCCCTATGCAACTATGGCCGCTATAAATTGTAGTGTTGTGGGGGCAATGGACTGGTGTGATGTTTGCTTGGTGGGCTATGAAGTGTGGGATAGACCTAATGGGCAGTTCAGATTGATTCGTTGGTCTGTCCATTTGTTCATATACGACTAGGAGTACTATAATAATAGGGCTGTTGGAGCAATTGACCATCGTTCTGAAACTTGAAAACTGGACTTGGCTTGAAAGTCCGTTGGGTCGAGTTGACTCGAGGACTTGCCTGAAGACTCAAAAGGATTTTGAATGTGAAAACTTGATAATTAGGAATTATTTTTAATATAAAAAAGTATATACATTTTTTTTTAATGATGTCAGGGTGTCCCTGCCCCATTTAAGGCGAGACTATTCCTTGCAGATGCACTCAATCATCCGCAAACCACATGCATCGAGTAATCTTGGGGAGGGGAATCGAACTCGCATATGTGGGGAGCACACCCACTGCGCTTGCCGTTCGCCCAAACCTTGTGTGGGTTAATATAAAAATGTGTATAGCATGCATACATTAATAAAGTTATAAAAACTTGGGAAGAACTCAACTCAGACAAACTCGATAAAACTAAATGAAAATGAGTTTCTTATTAAGTTGATTTGAAATCCAATCTCGAAGCCAACTTGGTTTTGAGTCAAATTTGTGAGTTTGTTTAACAATGGTTCTTACAATTTGATCAATCAATATCTTAACCAACCAACCAAAATCATTCAATCGTTATTTTTCTTGCTCTTCTTGATGCAACCAAATGG
This sequence comes from Magnolia officinalis, assembly GCA_021015155.1. NCBI lineage: Eukaryota > Viridiplantae > Streptophyta > Magnoliopsida > Magnoliales > Magnoliaceae > Magnolia > Magnolia officinalis. Next base: position 12,370,679 of record JAJHSJ010000016.1, on the reverse strand, counting down.
CCACACAAGCCCATTGATCAAGATTTGAAGAATATGCCCACATCTCACGCGTGCACGCTCCGCACGTGTGTATAAGAAAAGGATTACCTTCCTTTTTTAGCCCATCACCATTTCCCATTTCTTTCAAATCTTTAGATTAGGAAATCTGCTCTTTCTTTCATATCTTTATTTTAGGCGGGGAATAATTTTAAATATTTTCTTATCTAAGTATCTTCTTATTTTAGGCCTTTTCTTAATTAGAATGCTTTGTATTTAGGTGCTTTCCTATTTTCGTGGAATTTTAGATTCCATATCATTTATTACAAATTGTAAGGTTGATTATAAATAGGACTTATGGCCTATGGAAAAAGAAGAAGACGATTAATATTTTCTTTATGAAATTCTCTTATTTTCTCTACGGTAGCTGGGGGGGGGGATCTCTAGTTCTAGACTAGAGGACTGTTGAGCTTGCTCACAGTCTTGCATTTGTGATCTCTAGCATTCGGCTAGAGGATTGGGGGGGGGGGGACTGTTGAGCTTGCTCACAGTCTTGCATTTGTGCTCTCTAGCATTCGGCTAGAGGATTGTTAGGCCTTTTCCCACGATCTCTTTCTTTTCTTATCAATTTATTTGCTTTCCCTTTTGGGTTTGCCTCACTTCCCTAATCCATAATTAAGCGATCCCTATTCTTGATACTTTTCTTTTTTTTTTTTTGGCAAAACCATTCTGTAACCTTCTATGTTACATCTTATAAAAAATTTAAAATACAATGGTATTTATTTATTTTATTTTGTATCACTCTTTGCAATAAGGACATGGTCATTTTGTGCCGTATTGACACTAGACATGTGGCCGCATTTGTGTTTTCAATACATCCAAACAGTGTGCATATAAAACTTTTTCATGTTTAGTTATTATTATTATAGTTAATATTTGTGTTACATTTTTATATAAAGACACATAATGTTTAGTTTTATAGTTTCTTTTTTTGGAAGTTTTTACAGTCAACAATTGTAGTGTACTACTAAAAGAGAACTCATCTTCAAGGAGTTGCATGTTTACTTCAAATATAATGTATGCACACATGCGAACATGTCATGTGCATTGAGCTGTGCAAAAGGTTGGTCCCACCATGAAGATCGCCCAATGCAAAAATTAGGCTGGTCCACTCATCAAGCGGGCCACATGTGTACCATCATTTAATTTTGTACAGGGTTGTCCAAGTGATGTGTGGACTGGTTTGATATATGTCATGCTATCTTCAAATTTTTGTAAGTGCAAATATGGTTTCAAATGCCACCGTGCCTGACATCACTATAGATGTTCGGCACGAACTCGAGTGCCTATCACAACATCCACATTTGTGTCCAAGTTACCCAAGCATCTATCACCATGTTTATTAGGCAGGTATTCATCAGTAGAGATTTTAGTTTTTGAACTTTGGCTCCACATCACCCAGTAACTAACTCCAGCTCGTTGTGCTTTGAACAGGGATTACGATCATGCATCAATTTAAAGTGGTTATCTGTTGTACAAAACAAACTCCAAAGTCTAAGGGGCATCGAAGAGCTTTCTAAGCTGACGGTATTAGTGTGGTTTAAAATATTCTCCGTGATGATACTCTTTGAGATGTGCATAGTGCTAAGTCAAGAATATCTCCATTAAAAAAAAGGAGTATATCTTCAAATTCACATTATTTATTGTGTATCCAACAATTGTGATAAATGTTGATGTTTAGTACAACATACAAAATTTCCCCTTTCCTTTATCAATTTTCAGATCTATGTCATATCTTTTTAGCGTTACTACAATGCAATAGCCAATACATCTTGCATGTTGTCCAATATAATATGAGCCAATACTATCAGCCAGCCTTGAAGCTGAACCTTACGTCTTATAGACTGATAATTTGATCCTTGATGAGCAGTCATAGGCATCACTCTTGAATTACTGTTGTATTCTTTTCTCGCTTGTTGGTGGGTTTCTTAATAATTGTTGTTACCGCTCAAAAAAGTAAAAAAAAAAAAAAATCACTCTGGTTGTCAGTTGCATTTAGAGTGTGTTTTGATTGGGGGTAAACTAGGGGAATGCAAGGGAAAGAAAAATTGTGACATAAGTGGATGGTAAATTGACATTAGCGTTAGGGGAAGGAAACCCTTTTTACTTGTTTGTTTTGTTGAAGAAAAGTCTTGGTTAATGCTTTCCCTTGCATTTTCCATTGTTTGGATTACAATCCCGAAACCTTTTCCCCCTCCAATTTTGCCATTTCAAAGGGAAATCTCTTTTACCAACTTTAACTTTTTGGAACAAATGTTCGACTCTCTTATTGAGGTGGGAAAGGTAAAGGCAAACGGCTTGCTGCGGGATCCTCTGCTTCTCAAGCAAAGTGCAAACGTCTTGCCAATATAAATTGAATGCTTCCTCTAGTTTACCCTCAATCCAAACATGCCCTTAATGTAATTTGCCTTTGAAGTTTATATATCCAATTTGGAAACAATTCACAACTTAATAAAAGAAGCCTCAAAGGTTTGAAGCGAGTATGGATGGCAAATTATTGCATTTTACTTGCATAATATCAGATTTGCATTGGATAGTCAGTCATGTAATTTTGGAACTAGTCCTGGATTACGACAACTGAACCAGAACTCTAAAATGCGACTTAAACAGGCAGTGGATTAATGGCCTCATGACTGCTGCTTGTATCCTTTTCATAAAAAAACTCATGCTATTTGTATTCTCCTATTTGTTTCCTCTTCCGTTTTGGTTCCCATCCATGCTACGGGGTTCATTATATGACCTGTTTGGATAGTGGGAAAAGAAAAGAAGAGAAAATTGCGATAATTATCCAATGATGATTTCCCAAGATTTCTACGAGCACTATTGAAACATGGATTCTCATGGATTCATTTTTTTGAGGCTTTGTTTGGATAGCAAGTGAAAATCTTAAAAAACTCTCATTAGAATCACCTTGTATCTTGTGCGTGAGAATTTGACTAGGGTGTTTGGATAATGATTTCTTTATGAAATCCAACATTTCCTATGTTTAGACAAATGATGATTTCCCAAGATATCTGCGAGCACTATCGAAACATGGATTCTCATGGATTCCTTTTTTGGGGGCCTTGTTTGGATAGCAAGTAGAAATCTTAAAAAGCTTTCATCATAGTCACCTTGTATCTTGTGCGTGAGAATTTGACTAGGGTGTTGGATAATGTTTGCGTTTTGAAATCCAACATTTCCTTTGCTATCTAATATAGTGGAATGTCCTATCATGGGAAAGTCATCAATTTTCTTTTCTTTCTTTTCTTTCCTACTCTCCAAACAAAAGTAGACATTATTTCTATGAATAAAATCTACAACCTTCTTTTAGATGTCATTATGCAGGACTATGTTTCTTTGTACTTTTAATTGGCAAAATGTTGTTTCCAAAGTGTACTCAGTTTTATATTCTTTGATCCTCAGGTATTAAATGCTGGCCGAAATAAGCTTAGATCAATGGATGAGGTCATATCTCTCATAAGCTTGCGGGCGTTGATTTTGAATGGTTGGTTTCAGGATGTGCAGTTTTTTTTTTCCCCTCTCAAGTTCTGCACTCAAATCAGGTGCGGAAGAAAAGGAAACATACCTAGTTATTTTGCTAACTTCTGCTGGCCACTTTGTTGGCAGATAATGATATTGCTTTCATATGTAACCTTGATCGATTGAAGCACTTGAACACTCTTGGTAAGATTCTCAAGCTGGTTTCTAATACAAACACTTTGATTCATGCTACCATGCTTTCATTCCTGGATCTCCTCAATCCGGTTAGCAAATTTTGATGGGTAAACCTCTTGAGATTTCTCCCTTTGAATGACATCAAAGAAATCACCTTCTATGAGTTCTATCATCACCGTCACCAGGAAAAATTTAGAATAAGTCCTCAACCCCCGTCCAAAGAGCTCTCATCTCATGATCTCAGCTATTTGTGTTGCATGACCCAAATAGTCCCGAAATTACTCTAGTAGAAGATGAGGCCTATATTTAAAGGAGAAATAGGCTATGATTGGGAGATATTGGTTGTAGGAGGGATTCATCCCTTCTTATCATAAAGCTTATAACAAAAAAGGAAAAAAGTATGCCTGCTCTTTTAATTAAAAGACTTACCCTAAGTATGGTAGTCCTAAGGTATACTGAATAGTATGGTTTACAAAGAAACAGTATGGTACAACAAAGGAGATGAACTTTTGGTACTCCTTGTCTATTCCTCCAATAAAGATATATCAAAAAACTCCTTGGTTGTTTTGAATGATACCACCATTACCTGCCTGGCCTATGTTACCAGTGAAGCTGCCGTTTAGAGTGTGTTAGAACCCTTGGAGGAGGGCCCCATCTAGCATGCATATAACTAGAGCTGTACACTAACCGAGTTAGCTCGGTTAACTCGCTCGACTCAACTCGAAAAAGCTTGATTCGACTCGGTTCGAAACTGAGTTCGAGCCGAGTCGAGCTGATTTTTGGAGATCGAAAAAATTTCAAGCTGAGTTCGTGCTTGTCCGAGCTCGAATCAACTCGGATCGAACCTCAACTCGAATCGAACTCGGATTGAACTAGTTTAGTGACTTGATTATTTTGATATTGATGTTGCTCACCAAATGTTTGATGAAATGACTCAACGAAGTGTTGTTTCGGGTGCATATATTCTTCGCGGGAGTGGCTGGTGGTGAGGAAGGTATGAATATGAAACAAATCACTACAAAAAAAAAAAAAAAAACATTACATTATAAAACTACCTTTGTATCTTGATTTTGATGTTGCCCACTGAGTGTTTGATGAAATATCTGTAAACTGTTGCTGCTGTTTTGCACACTGTGAGAAACTGAAGGTGCACTCCATGTGTTTGAGAAAATGCCGCACAGGCTCGAATTGGCCTGAGTTGCTGACCAAACCGAGCCGAGCTGGCCAGTCAGGCTCAAGGACCGAGCCGAGCCGAGTTCGAGCTGGGGTCAGCTAGTGGCCGAGCCGAGTCGAGTTGTGCCAAGCTCGACTCGGTTCGACTTGTGTACAGCTCTATATATAACATGGACTAATGTTTTAAATAGTGGATAACATGTAGCGTAGCATTCACCCCTCTCAAGCACGAGGCGAAAGCTTCATTGCATATAGCGTAAGCTACACATTACTTCTAAACTTTTAATTAAGGTTATGCTTGGTTGCACCAGTTATCATAAAATTCATGATATTTTGCACCAAATTAGACTAATTAATCATGAAATTTCATGATATTTGGCGTAACCAAACACAACCTACAAAAAAAATAAAAAATAAAAAACTAGAGTAACTATTAAGTATAAAGAAAAAGAAAGAGCAACGGAACTGATTTAGTACTATTACTTATGTTATTTTACTAAGGTCATTGAAAAGATAAACTAACTTCTAGTGAAAATAGAAAAATGTAACAAATCATTGAAACCATTTTCAATGTTTTAGTGAAAAATAACTTTTAGTGTAAGCTACGTAGCATATAATGCAGGCTGCGTAACATGTAGTGTAGGCTATGCACGACTTAAGCTATTTTCATGATCTAGATAGCATTAAGGCTAAACTATGCTACAAGAGTTTCAACACCGGGTCAAGGGTTTGAGTACCCTTAGGCGGTGAAATCCCACTACGGCGTGAGTGTGTGGGGTGGGTGTGCATGTGAAAAAAACAGAGGCTAAACTATGCTACAGTGTAAGCTATTTAAAACACTGATATGGACTTTTTTCCAACTTCAATCACTTTCCATGACCGTCTGCTGTTTTCTGGAATTAAATGTACTTGGTGGGCAGGTTTCCATCATATGAGAAGTCTATATTGATCTTATAAAAGTGAATAGAAGGACTACCTAATGCACCTATTTGAAATGTCCTTGGCATGATTTATATATTGTCAAATCAATTCAAGACTTTACATATGTTTCTGTAAAGAATGTATTTAAACAAGAACAATGGGTGTTTCCATGATGCTTTCTGTAGGCTTCTAGCAAAGAGGTTTATTACAGAAGCGGCCGTTGTTTTTTGAATATAAGTGAATATATCACAATAATATTATTGAATAGGGTTTTCTAACGTCCACCACACGGGTGAACCATGTTAAAATTTGCAAGACGAGAACGGTGCATGTGCTTGCATATCTAGGCCATTCAGTGGGTGGGATACCTCTTGTATTGGATATAACCCAAAATCTCATCAAGTAGGTGGTCCCTAATGCCAAATTAATTGCTTAATATTTTTGTTGTGATCAACAATCATAATAGGCTGACCCCAATTAGTTGGGATAAGGCTTAGATGATGATGATCAATAGCCATAATTGGTTTCTATAGATTTCGCAAATTGATCATTGTTTTGATGTCATTTTTGGAATGTGGCCAATCCAAGGGTTGGATATCAGTTGAATGGTTTGGATTGAGTTCCATATGCATGGATGAGGTAGAGATGGGGCACACAATACATGTTGGTGGTGTGATGCATCATGCTACGTCTTATCCAAGTGCAAACTTATATTGGATGGTGAAGTTGAATGAATACATTTGCCAATGAGCTACATAATTCACCCATGCAGTGACATTAGAACCTGATTGAATAATTAATCCAATCTTTATTAATTTCTAATACTTCAATCCTTCTCTTCTGGTTCCTGTGTAATCCATTCTGCAGTTCTTTCTCGAAATCCAATTCAAGACATCGGTGACTCTTTGGTGAAAATGAAATCGATAACAAAAGTAAGAAGAATTTCAAGGATTTGCTTCTTTACTTTTCTACTCCTTTTCCTATTTTACTTACAGCCTATGGCTCATATCTAAGCCATTTCATCTAATCTCATAGTATATTGTTGTGAATTGTGACTATTCTAGCTTTCTCTCTCCAATTGTCAACTTCAAGTCATTGGTTCTTCCCTCACAAATTGTGTGGATTTGAAGGAGGTCCGCCTTGCTCACAATGAGATCATGGTATATTCTACTTGCAAACTCAATCTTTCTTGAAGGAGTTACTCCACAAATACTGAATTCTGCAAATATTGAATCTATCATTCTTTTTAATGATTGGTTTGTCATGCCTTAATCTTGGAATTTCCATTTGTCATCAAATTGCACTGATGCTAGTAAGAATTTCTTTCAAGAGTTCTTTAAGGCGAATCCCATTCACTTGGTTCCAGTTGATTGTAGATGTTTAGGTTTTAGAAAATCATGCTTTTGTAATATGTATCACATTATCATTTTTGTGTAAGAGGATCCATACCATGTGCTTCTAGAGTGTCGTATCATACTCTCGCATTGCTTCAATACAAAGCATTCAAATTGTAGGTCCACTGTTTATGGGGCAGAACGCAAAGGTCACATTGAATGGGCAATAGTAACGATCTGTTTGGTAGCCATAAAAAAGCCAATTGACCTAAGTTCAGCAAGCAAATGTCAATAGTCAGACAAGATCTTCCACATGATGATTATTATTACTATTTAGATGTACCCCATCCACGGCAGAGCTCATGATCTAGAGATACGGATTGAAACATAGTTCAAAAACCTGAAAACTTGACCCGATGTTTAGCCGGATCAGGTTGACTCAAAGACTCGACTTGATTGAACTCAATGTTTGATTATTGTAAATTGAAAATATTAGGAATGTAAATACCAATGTTGTTAAACAGCATATGCGATCGTGTGCGATTGCATATGCCTGCGCGCATATGCGATCGCACATTTTTTTTTTTTTTTTTAAATAAAATTTTTCAAATTTTTAAAAAAATCAGAAAAATAGGGATAAATTAAGAAAAAAATGAATAAATTATTATATGCCATTGGCTCTTACAATACATTTAATTTAAGTAAAATAAAACCAATTACATAATGAATTAAATATTAAGTCATCATTCATCAACAATTCTACATTATACAATATAGTTAACTTAACATTTAACAAATATGAAATATCAACATTCAACATTCAACACTACAACAATCAACATCAACACACTTAGTAAACAAAATGAAGAAGTTATTTATTTATTATTCATCTAATCATATACTATATACAATGATCTATTTGCCATTGTGGCATATCACCACCACTACTATCATCACCATCATCATCCGAGTCATCTCCTTCCACATACACTTTTTTTTTTTTTTTTTCTTCATCATCTGTATGTATTAATACTTCATCAACATCCAATGGTGGATCTTCAGCTTGATCATTATCACCATCTCCTTCTTCCATCTCCTCAATCTCTTCAAAGGGTTGACGGCTACTACTCGCCCTCCGGCTCCCTCCATCCTTCGCCTTCGAGTGGTACCTTCACCAGGTGTCGATCTGTATGTGGCATCTTCAACTTGCACCCATGTCAGGTCCTCTCTAGTAAATACCGGGTCCTCCGTCTCTACGAGCCACTCATTATCTGCATCCAACTCATCTAAGCAGATAGGGTAAAAGAAACCAGGCTTTTCTTTCCTGGTTTGGAATTGTTCTTGTAATTTTTGATTATATTGAACGAAAACCAAGTCATTGAGCTTTTTTAGCTCAAGGCGATTCCTTTTCTTGGTATGAATCTACATGAAAGAAAGCACATTTGGCATTAGCTATTTAAGTAATTAATTTAGTTTAGGCCTTACACAGTTACACTAAAAAATTGAAGTTTACAATTACTAAACTTACCGCCTCGAACGTGTTCCAATTGTGCTTGCAACCACTGACAGAACACGTGAGTCCAAGAATCCTCATAGCCAGCTTCTTTAGAGCTGGATCCTTCCTGTTCGGGTCCATTCCATAAGCAGCCCATCAGTCAGCTGAGAAAAATAGTTTAAGTAGGTTAGAGACACTTTGTAGAAAAACTATTTGTAAGACACTAAGACTGACATTCATAGTAGTACTTACTGGGTAATTTCATTGTCCGATGCCTGATTACGATATCCCCTCACTCTTTTTATAAAAGTCCAACAAAGTTGAGATCTTGTCATGTTCTTCTCTATCTGAAATTATTCTTTCCAAGACATCAATAAATCCAATCATATGCATAGTAAGTGCTTCTGCTGGATCAACAGAAGCGAATAAACAAGCTTGGTTAAGGATGTAAGCAGCTGAATACAATGGAGATGACATTTGGCTGCCCCATCTTCTATCTATAGTATCTAAAATTGGCTGCGAAAGGATTGTTTGTTGAACCTGTTTCCCTTTAACATTCTTTGACCAAAGCCCACTTGTAAAATCGGCTGACACTTCAAAGCTTCTAAGTTCTGATTTTTTTGCATGTAATCTTTGTAGTGTTAAAAAGGCTGTAGCGAAACGGGTGACTGTTGGACGTAGCAAGTTACCCCCAATGTGTTTTCTCATTCGCATGAGAAAAAGGGCGTGTTTGTACATAAAGACTGTAATTCTTCTAGCCATTCCAATTACACTTATAAATAACCTGTGTATATCTTCTAATATAAGATCAACATAATGGGCCGCACAAGGGGTCCAAAATAAACGATGCCTCTTCTCCATAAGAAGACGTCTGGCCATTACATACGAGGCTGTGTTGTCTGTAATTACTTGTATAACATATTCCTCACATATTTCCTCAACTACATTATCTAGTAAATTAAACAAGTATTTTCTTGTGTGTAAATGACCTGATGTATCCACGGACTTCAAGAACATTGTCCCAAATGGACAATTTACCAAAATTTTAATGAGAGACTAACCGGATTTATCGGTCCATCTATCGGCCATTAGTGAACACCCATATATTTTCCACGATTCCTTATATTCAGTTATGAAGGATCGTGTTTATTCAACTTCAGTTTTCAGTCATGTCTCCCTCATTTCATGATATGAAGGAGGTTTAAGCCTAGGTCCAAATTGACCTATAGCCTCAACCATTACTTTGAAGTTTCTCGATTTAATGGTGTTGAAAGTAATGCCGGTTTAGTGAAACCACTTAGCAATATATTGAATAGTGGTTTTCATTTCATTTTGTTTATACCGGTTATCTAAAGTTGTTTGAGCCGGCCCCTTGCCTTGACCCTTTTGGTCGATCACATCCTCGGGGTGTGGTCTACACCATCTATCCATGGGCCCATGCCTTCGGGCTCTTTTCGAGACCGTTGGTTGTACTTGTGGTCTAGACCGGCCTGTCGAAGTAGGGGGAGTGAGACTAGTTTCATCTACATTAACTACGTTTATATCTTCATATGCATCTTGTTGCAAATATTCCTCCTGACGTAGGGCACTATCGCATCTCTTTCTTGACTGTTTTTCTATATACTCCATGATCTCCATTCGGATTTCTGGAGTAATTTTGTCGCATGTTTTTGTATGTGACCCTGGTAAATGTGTAAGGTGTTGCTTGTGCCTTGCAATGCCACCGGAACCCACATACGTACATAACTCACATACTATGTGAGTCTTATCCGAAACACTGCGGTAGTGTCCATACTTCCAACAACCCGGGTCATTCGACTTGGGTTTCAAAGAGGAAGATTGGGAAAAAGACATTATGTTGGTGGTGTATGTATTGATTGCTAGTAGCCTAGTAGTAGAAACTAGAAAGGGGGAGAGAGAGAGAATTACACACTCACACACTTACACACTTACACTAGTAGTAGACTAGTAGTAGAAACTAGAAAAAGAGTGGGAAAAGAAAAGGAGATAGAGAGAGAGAGAGAGTTGAGTTACACTTGTAGAATGGGAGAAGAAGAGGGAAAAGTAAAGGGGAGAGAGAGAGAGAGAGAGAGAGAGAGAGAGAGTTGAGTTACACTTGTAGACTTGTAGTAAAAGAGAGGGGAGAGAGAGATTTATACACAAACAAAATTACAATCACAAATTTAAAAAGAGGTTCCAAATTCTTCAATCTTCACTTCTTGTCTAAGTTGTCTTCACTTTTGCCTTGAGTCCTTGACCCTTGAGTCTTGATCTTGATTTTAGAATTATGTAGAATGTAGACTTGTAAAGTTGTGTTGTTGTAACTTGTAAGTTGTAAGTTGTAACACTAAGTCACTAACACAACACTAACTTGTAACTTGTAACTTATAACAAAGTAACAAACTAAAAGAAAAATGTTAGAAGTTGTTAGAAAACTTAGAACTTGGATATGATTATGAAACTTTAAGAGATAATGAGATAGAAAGAGAGAGTGGTGGGTGTGTTGTGTGAATATTTATCACTTGGAAAAATTAGAAACTAGAAAGAGAGTTCAATTTAATGGATGATAGAGAGCTTGATTGTCTTGTAATGTCTCTTGAATCTCGATTCTTGAATCCTCGTAGATGTATGTACTTCTCCCTTGATTGAAACTTCAATCTTGAATGAAATATGGGTGGAGGAGTGGAGTTTGGGGCTTGAAATTGTGTAAGAGAGAGTGTAGGAGAGCAAAATAGAGATAGACAGAGAGTTTGAGCTTTGAGTGCATGTAGGAGTGCTTAGAATCCCTTTTTATAGAGAAAAAAAAAAATCAGGATTTAAAAAATAAAATAAAATTTCCAACGGTCAGATTTTGTCCGTTGGCAACTATGCGATCACATATGCTGTATGTGATCGCATACATCGCATATGCGATCACATATCATCGCACATGTGGCATATGCGATCGCATATGTGCAGTGATTGCATATGCCATTGTCGCATATGCGATCTGTGCACATGTGTGCGCATATGTGAATGTGCGATCGCACATGACAACGTTGGTAAATACTAAATAGATACTAAAATGGCGAAATGCAGTGTGAGTAATATAAAACATAACTCAAATCAACGAAAACATGGTTGCCTCAGGTTAAGTATGTTGCTTTGCTTAGTTGAGGTTGGGAGGTTAAATTTCCTCTCCTACCAAATTTATTTTATTTTATAAAAATCTCCGTGGCGAGTGAATCGGTTTTATTCTCATCAAGCTGTGTCAAGTTGAGCAAGGCATTGAGTCAACTCGATGAACCTCTCCAATACCAATCCAAGTCAGGCTCAGTACCAAGTATCCCAGCGATTTGGCTCAAAATCCCACTGAATTGAGTTGGCGAGTTTTGGATCCAAGGATTGATATACATGCTTCCACATGTACAGTTCATAGTGCATGTGTATGATCTGCCAGATTCTGATTTTTGTGCACGTCTCATCCCAAGACCAAGTGTCAAGAGCAGCTATTAGTTGAAATTACCTTCTTCGCATGATCACATGTGCTATCATGTTCTATAAATATTCATTATCTACTAGTCTTTCTTACATGTAGGAAATTGTGCTTATTTATGTACTTACAAAGAAAAAGTAATTATTTATGCGCGGCATTTATATATAAATTCCACTTGGATGCGTCACACAAGCTAGTACCTAGCCTGGGTAAAGGAGAAAGGTTGATGTTAAGCGGGAACTAGGCAGCCAGTCTCAAACTTTTACCCCACAATCCTGAGAATCCGCTGAGCGGGCCCCAAATAGCTGGTACAAGGTTATGAACTTAAGATGATGGTATGTGAAACCTTCATATCAAGTGAGCTAACTTTGACACTTGCACCTAGCTATGAATAAATTTACCACAACTGGATTTTAAACATTGAGAAATGATCAGATACAATGGTTATCTTGTGACTTACGCTACACCCATTTTTCTCATAAACGTGTTGAAGTATGTAGGATATCATCATCATCTAGGCATTGCCCCAGCCACATTGAGGTCAGCTACATGTGTCCTGTTCCACCATTTCACTCTATCACAGACCATATCCTATTGTTAGGATTCATGATAAAAGTCGTGACAAAAGCTTCATGGTGGCTGCCAACCTGACGCAACCTTCCTTTATCAGGATTTGGGACTGGCAATGATAGCACAAAACTCCCACAGGAGTTATTTCAAGTACGTAGAATATCCTATCTGTAACAAAGTGGGCCACCCCATATGATGGTCACCTGGTATGATAAAAGTAGATCAGTCTACTAATTGGGGAGGCCACGCCAGTACAATGTCATACCATCGGCTCTCCATTGATACTGATGTTGTGTCCCACTGTACGTGGATCGGCATGATTTTTAATACTGATGTTGTGTCCCACTGTACGTGGATCGGCATGATTTTTACCAAGTTATCATCATGGTGTGGTCCACATTTTGTACAGATAGGATATTCTACATCTGTGACACATTGACCTGTTCCTCACCAAATTGACATGACACTTAATATTGTAACTTTTCAGTTCTTTGATTAATGGGCTGCTGCTTGCTTCTTTATGCAGACTCTTCCAACTGAGCTTGCTCACAATGTCAAGATCCAAAACTTGGACATTGGAAACAACTTGATACAAAAATGGTCTGATTTAAAGGTCACTAGATATCCTTACTCTCGGCATAAGTCATTTACAGATTTTGGAATATTAATTGTGAGGAAATATTTGGGTCTCAATCCTCATCAGACAGTCTGCGGATGCTTTCCATTCCATATATGTGTCGCAGTGGGGTCTGTGGTTTGGTGATCCAGTGTACTGATTTGTCGGGCCTCATGTTGGATAGTAAATGCTCCATAAGTCTCCCAGTTTGGAAGATCCAAACCCTTTGATCGGTTGGTAGAGATACACATTTAAGGCAGAAAGAGGCCAAAGGTTGAAGGGTTAGGATATTCCAATCTGATATCCTTGGCCATCTGGATCACTGCACTAGCCCCATATGTTCGGAACTGAGAGCTTCAGAAAACTGGACCTTTGCTGAGGCTCCAGACCCAATAATTCCTCATTATCCTGTCTTGAAGTTGCTGATGGGTTTATACTATGCTGACATGATAGGTTCTTTCCTTTTTGCACAACCTGAAGAACTTGAATTTACAAGGAAATCCTATTGCTGAAAAGGAGAATTTGCCTAAAAAGGTGACACGAATTCTTTCTTGCTCTTGGTTCGGTGCTCCGCTTGCACCATACGACATGCATTTGCGACCATTTACTGACAGTGGCAACTCATCCACTGTGCATGAGGCATATATCATCCATACCATGGTTCCCATTATGGATGCCGTAGCCTGAATCACGCCGATTGAAAGATCTTAATCATCCAATTACTGACCGCCAGGATTGACGGTCGGAAGGAAGATGGTCAGAGATTCAAATTCAACAAGTGAGACAAGATGGTGAATATTGTCCCAGCAGTCACATTTTCAGGCTATGCTTCATTCACAATCGGCCCCACAACTTAGATGGTTCTCATTATGGATGGTGTAGACTGAATCACACTGATTGAATGATGCTATTGCTCACCATCTGAATTGACGATCTGAAGGAAGATGGTCAGGGATTCAAAATCAACTGGTGAGAATCAGATGGTAAATATTGTCAGATCAGTCACGTTTTCAGGCTATGCTTTGTCCACAATTGCACCGATTCAACAATCCTGAAAATCCAATTGCTGGCCATTGGAACCAGCCTCACAACATAGATGGTTGCCCTTATGGATGGCATAGCCCGAATTGCATTGACTGAACGATCCCAACTATCCAATTAATGGCCGTCAGAATTGTTGCTCAAGAAGAAAATTGTCAGGGATTCAAATTCAACAGGTGAAATCAGATGGTATAGCCCTACAGCCTAGATGGTCTGGATACATGCACGTGCATGCCACATCTCGGTGGATCAACCACTTCCATTTAGTAAATGGTCCATAATACGTAACATGGCCCACCTATTTCAACATACATCTGACATCTAATATGTTCCTTGGTAAAAAAATAAAAAATAAAATAAAAATTGCAGATTGGAAAACTGGTGCCGAATTTGCAGATATTCAATGGTAAGCCTACGGAAAGAGGCAGCAGGGATGAGAAGATCTCCAAGAAAGAAGTCTCAGCTGACAGCAAGGATGATTATTCTGACAAGAATGCTGCTGATCTTGAAGCGGTGGAGGAAGAAAAGAGAAGAAAGCCCAAAACCAGCAAAGGTTCCAAGAACAATGCCTCCCTTCGGAGCAAGGATGATGATGGTTCTCCACATAATGCAGCTGAACCTGATGAGGAAAAGGTGGAAAAGGATTCTAAGAGAAGGAAGCCCAAGAAAGTTGAAGAGAGCAAGCTTGAGGTAATTGATGACGGGGAGATGCCTTTTATGGAAATCATCTCTGGCAATGTGATGGGGAGCAGTGGGAAGAAGAGAGACCGTGAAGCTGTTCGGGATAAAACATCACTTACTGGGGTGGTTTCAGTCTATTCTAAGAAGAAGAATGCAGGCATAGGGATGGGCCATCCGGCACTTCAGGTCTTGGCGCCGACATCGGAAGTGGGAATGGGTGGGCCATCAACATGGGATGATGCTTAACATCAAAAGCGATCTATGGCTTCTGCGCGTAAGGTACCAAAAGCCAAAATCACTTCTCTTCCATTCATTTGGATGGGTCTTCCAGGATGAGCTGTTGGGGATATTATGGCCCACTTGAGTGATGCACAATCATGGATAGATGTGGCATGAGTTCACCTGAGGTTTTGGAATGGCTTGATTTTTGGCATCCCTTTATACTGGTGGGGTGCACCTTATGACTGGGTTGGATGGCATATGAACAATGCCCTGCACCCCAAATTCCATCTTGAGTTACGGAGGAGGATCGAGGCATCTAAAGAATGGTTTGATTCAACTCACACATCAGAGTGACCCCCATGCAGCTTGAGCTTATGGTAATTACTAGTTCAAACATATGTGAACATTCCTCTTCCAACAGTATCAAAATGTTTCTGGCTAGGCATCTAAGTACAGTATCTGACTGGGTTTTGGAATCTTGGCCTACCATATGCGATGATTGGATTGGATTCGATTCACACATCCTGGTGGGTCCCACACAGCTCGACCATATGTGATGATTCTGCTTCCAACATTGTCATGTCTGTAGCCACCATTTGGGTTTTTATGCATTTCTAACCCAGATCCCATGTGTTTAGTTATCGGGCCTTGGAATTCATGCACAGTCTCATGGGCCTTGATCCCCCAAACGTGAAGGAGATCCAAAGCTCAAAGTGAGCTACACCTCTGCCTCGCTGCGGGTCAGCACCTCCGAAAGGGGGGATTAAACGCCCACCGTTGAAACGTTCTTGGGGATTAAAAAAAAAAGTTTTGAATCAGGCTGATATCGTGTTTTGCGTGGATGGCATATAGATATCATATTGGGTCCTAGATATGAGTGTATCTATCTCCACTTTTTGCTATGGTGTGGCCCACCTGAGTTTTGGTTCCCTCTCGTGTTTGTGTTTGTGTCCAGGGTGTTTCGGCTGTTTCCTGCGCAGGGTGTGCCAGAATTGAAGTTGCGGCTTCAATTCAAACCGAACAACAATGGCCCCAAGCACCAATATAGGCAGGCACGTAGTGTGTAGTTATGATCGAGATATGGTGAGATTGGTCACCTATTCAGCCACTTGCTCAATACGTAAAATTGGATTATGTGATATTCAGATAGTGAGGCTCATCCTCTGATGATGGATTGTACCTTTGCCTTCCGTACGAAAGGACCTTTTGATACACAAAATGAAAATGAGAAATTAATTCTTACAGTTGGTCGTGAAGATCAACTGTAAGACACCTTTCCAATCGATAAACTGAATCCAACGTGTGAGCATAGATTCAAATTACAACTAGAAAGTACCGACTACTTAGTTACCGCTACGGATTATACTACGGAATGTAAATGGCAAGTTTGAAAAGTAATGATTATATTATGAAAGGAAAGTAAATGATTACACTATATAATGTAATTTTGACATGATAAGATAGATTTGGTTTGTTTGGGTTGGTATGAGATGATTTTCATTGCTGCTTTGCTTGCTATTGATATTTTTTATCCAACCATTTGGATCCTTCTCACGTTCCGACAGTTTCCATAACTGCTCTCCACAATTGCTATCTAAATGCTTCTCCTCATGCCACCTGTTTTGTAACTGTTCGTGCATGATTGTTCCTTCATTGGCCACTCGAGCAATACACGAACATTTAATTTTTGAGAGGATTTAATCTGGCCAATTACTTGTGCACCTACTTGTTACTGTAGGAATTTTTTGATCTGTAAATCTGTAATTATGGAAATTCAGAATTAAAAATAAAATCAAAAGAAAATTAGAAATTTGAATAATTAAAAAACTTATTTGATTTAAGGCGCGACGAAAGTCACTCGGCTTGAAATTGATTTGTTTTCTTTTGAACGATGTTTGTATTGCAATAGGAATACTCGACAATCAATCTCCAGGATACCCTCGAATGTTGTTTCGTCACACCAGCACACTCGATGTACGAAGACTCGAAGCGTCACTGTATGTCTAACCCGAAGACTAAACCAAATGAAATCGTTGCAAAGATTCAAAGTAAGAGAGAAAGATCTGAAAGATGAAACTTGATTTTTTTTTTTTTTCAAAACCAGATGAGTTTGTTATATAGGCTTCAAAGGTTACCTCGAATGGGTGGTGTACACACCCCTGCCAACAGACATGGCCGTTGGGTTTTCGAATAAAAAACTCTTTCAGTTTTTCGCTTTGTTCATAAATAACCGTTGTAAATCGAAATTTCAAAAAGGCAACAAAAAACTTTTAGGCTAACAAGTATACTCGTGCGCGCACACACCACACTGCGCCACGCCACGTCCATGGTCCGACGAGCTTGCGTGTGTGGTTCATGGCATAGATTAGGACTGATGGCATAGTGTCACCCCCCGCCCCCCCAACCCCCCCCCCCCCCCAAAAAAAAAAAAAATAATAATAATAATAATAATAATAATAATAATAATAATTCGCATGCCCCCTGAAAGGGAGCCTAAGCCCTATGCAAAATTTTCATCTTATAAACTCAAAATTTTCTTCTTGTCTATTCGATATAGGACTAAACTCACACCACTATAAGACAAAAAAATCATTTATTGCTTTGATATATATATATATATATATATATATATATATATATATATATATATATATATATACAATTTATATGGAATTTTTAAAATCATTTTAAATTATTTATTTATTTATTTTGAAACACCAAAAATATAACAATGCCCCGCATGTTTCAAAATAACAACTTTCGGATTAGATATAAATAATCGTGCATTATATCGATATCTTGTAGACTTGAATCGATACTTAGAATCAAGATAGGTTCACAGGAGTTAGGTGACAAACAATCTTAAACCAGATTCCTATTAATGTGAAACGGCTACACATGTTACCCGCACAATTGTTCTGATACAGATGGTTATGTGGTTTGATGCTTTTTGGTCATGCATCTTTACCTGGATTTCACTAGTGTTCTAGAGAATTCGTCAAAGTTCTCATAGGAAGCGGCCTCACCTCCACGCTAATATATGAAAGTGCCCTGGTTTGTCAATAACTGTGAAGGTTGAGGCGATGAGTCAAGTGAGCCCCATAAGAAGATTGTTCAAGTCATTGCCTCACCAGGATGTGTCTTTCGAGCCATCAAAGGTATATTTAGCCTCACATCCCTTGTGCCAAAACACCCAGGTAAATAAATCCTTAAAATCCTTAGAACAACATAGGAGTTAAATGTCTGAAAGCTTATTCTTATCAGGAAAATTTTCTAAGTTTTCAGCTAAGTTTGATGACATCGAGATTTAGTTGATGACATCGAACACTCAATATCGATGACATCGAATAGGCTTCGATAACATCGAATTGAGACATTTTGTGTCCAGCAACCACAAAGTATTTGGACAGAATTTTCGATAGATCGAATATACCTTCGATGACATCGAACATCTGTAATCGATGACATTGAAGGCAAGTCGATAACATCGAAGGACTTAGAGCATTATCCAACAAATCTTTTTGGAAAATATTCTGATATTGCTCGAGTAATCGAACATGCTTCGATGTCATCAAAATTCAAATCTCGATGACATCGAAAAGGGTTCGATGAGATTGAATCTGGACTAGTTTCTGTCCAGCAAGATTAGAGCTGGGCATCGGACCGAGTCGAATCGGATTCGGCCCAACTCGACCAGGTCCGAGTTCTGTATGGCCTGACTCGAACTCGGTCAGAACCGGGACTGAGTCTGGGTCCTTTGACCCAATCCGATCCTAAGCCCTGCTGACCTGGACCGATCCGAGTCCGACTCGGTCAGGAAAACCGAGTCGGATCGGATTGGCCCAGGTTCGGATCGGGTTTTTTCCCTCAGAGAAGAAAAGGAAAAACAAGATGAAGATGTTTTCTTATGGCCGGCAAAAATGAAACATCAAATTTACTCACTAACCTGGATAACAGTCTGATCTTCATTGTTGACGACAAAGCTATCAGCAAATGCACAAGGACCAACGTAGAAGAGCTCGGCCGAGCATCTGAAGTTCTGGGAGCAGCTGAATTGACTTTGGATGAGGATGGGGCATCCTTAAACAAGGAGCGAACTACACGGTGTGAGTTCTGAATGCCTTCAACAGGACTCCTTTGCTCTAAGACTGGAACAGAAGGCTCAGCTGAAGAACTGGTAGTATTACAACATCAGGTCTTCGGGAATCAACACAACCGATAAGGGCCCAGATCAAAATGGAAACTGATACAAACAGAGTAACTCCCATAATTGAAGCTTCAACAGATCCAGAAACAAAAGCCCAATCAGTTCAGCCAAACACCCATTCCATTTTCTATGGATTTACAGCCTCCTTTCTGCAATTGAAGGTGAAAAAGGAAAAAACTTGTATTATCTGCAACTCCACAAAAAAGACTGAAATGGAAGAAGATACCAAACATACCAACATCAAAATAGCATAGAAAAAGAGCAGACATGGATTTTCCAATGGAAAGTTGCACCTAACCTTTTAAAGCCTTTGCTTCATGAATAGGCAACTACTCATTTGAAATTGCAGCTTTCTTTTGCAACTGCCCACAACAAAAGAAAACGTGATAACAAAAACCCAATTCAAATTGCATCTCTACTTGCAAATTCTTTCGGGAAAAAAAAATACATTTAAGGCCTTTGAATGATAATCAGAAAAAAAAAACCCAAACCCAATTAAAACTACCAATAATAATAATAATAATAATCTGTTTTGCAGCCTTCTTTTGCAACAATCCAAAAAACCACAAAAAGAAAAATAGGCAAAAACACAAATGAAATTGCTTCTCTACTAACAAGTTCTTAAAAAAAATACCTTTTTTAGCTCTTTATTGATGATTAGACAAAAAACCAAATTCAAACTACCAGAGAGAGAGAGAGAGGAGAGAGAGAGAGAGAGAGAGAGAGAGAACTTTGTTTGGAAGCCTTCTTTTGCAACTATTAAAATAAAAGAACCCTTAGGGCCTTTGATTCATGATCAGACAAAAACCCAATTGAAATTGCAGCTTTCTTCTCTAACTACAAGATTTTTTTTTTTTTAAAAAAAAATTATAATGCATAAAATAAAAATAAAAATAAAACCTCAAAACCTCGTAGTAACCACAGCAAATTGCATCTATCTTTTGCAGCTAACCAATATAAAAATGCCATCTTTTCATTTGTTTATACAAAAGAGAGAGACAGAAAATGAACCTGACCTCTGCATTAAAGTGGGCCATGTGGGCCATGTGATCAAAGACCAGCAAACCACCCAATTCCCACTCAGTCTTGTTTTTGTACATGGTATCCAAAAAAACCCAAAATGGAGGGTCAGATTTTCTCCAATTGGGTAGCATTGATGAAGGAGACTGGATTCTCTGGTAAAAAAGTCCATGGAAGTTGGTGACTTTTTTTCCCCTTTTTTTGGTAACTTGTAGTATTACAGAAAAAAATGAGAGCCTGGAAAGCATCCCTTTCATGCACAGGAGTGGATACTCACACCCATCTTTTTGACAGATACGCCCTTTATTTTGTGATTTCTGGGCAGAAACATCCACAATGCAAGTAGCGATTTGGATGGAATGGGTAGCCGTTAAATGCATGCCATGTGTGGTACTTAAACGGTGACAGACAAACAGGAGTTGCAGTAAAAAAAAAAAAAAAAAACCCTGATTCAATCAAGGAGGAAGAGAGGAGACTTGTCCGGCGACGGGCAGGCAGCAGAAGGGGGTTGAAGAAGAAGAGGAGACTGGAGAGGATCAGAGGAAGAAGATCATCCGTCGGGGTAGGCAACAGAACGTCGGGCAGCAGCGCTCGTCTGTAGTTCGGGTGGGGTTAGGGTAAGAAAAGAGGGGAAAGGAAGAGGCGGTAAGAAAAAACGGGGTTAAAAAAGTTAGGGGAAAAAAAAACTAAAAAGATATTTTATAGTACCCGCTCGTCATTCGGGTCGGGTCTGTTCGGGTCGGGTCGGGTACATTCGGTTCGAGTATACGGGTCGGGTCTGTCCGGACATAGGGCTATCCGGACCCGATCCGAAAAGAAACGGATCTAGAAATTCTAAACCGATCAGGCCCGATCTTGGCCGTCGGTTCTGTTCGGAACGGGCCGGATCGGGTCTGATCGGGTCGGATCCGCCGGATCGGGTCACAAATGTGCACCTCTAAGCAAGATCAATAGGAAAATCATCTGAAATGTTCGAGGAATCGATACTATACTCGATGTCATCGGTATTCAAAATTCGATGACATCGAGGAATACTCGATGACATCAAAATAAGACAAAGGAATGTCCAGCAAGCCTTCAAGGAATATCTTCAGAAAAGATCGATGAATCGATTTAGGATTCGATGACATCAAACTTTGAACTTCGATGGCATCAAATCAGGCTCGATGACATCGTAATCCGCCCTTTATATGTCCAACAAGCTCTTGTGTTTATAATGTCGAGGAATCGAACTTCGATTCGATGACATCGGAGTTCAAATCTCGATGACATCGAATCAGGTTTGATCTTCTCGATCTTCTATCAAAAGTTCCTGGAACATGTTTCTAATTGAGTTCGTATCATCGAACTCTATTAGAAACTGACAGCTTTATTTATGTTGGAACTTTTTCCTATATAAGGAGAGCTTGTTCTTGGTTGCAGGTAGAGAGAATAGAGAGAGCTTTGAAAGAGTAATTACATACCACCTACCCTAAGCGCATTTTCTCACAGAAGTTCATCCTTCAATCCACCCTCATCAGTGATACTTAAAAGAGTGGATTTATGAATGAACTTCCCCATTCAATGATCATCCAGCTACCATCTTAATGTTAAATCATTGAGCTAGGATTCCTTGAATGCTTGAAAGCTTGGAATCACTCCTTCACTAATTAGGTAAACATTTATTAGAGTAGGATTCCAACATAACCTTGACCCAACCTATCGCATTCATTGGAGCATCATCAAGTGTTACAGATCAAGGGAGCTAAAGAATCTTCATCATCAAGGAGGAGATCTTCATCAACGTGCAGAATGGGGCACATCTATTTATCTGTAAGTCATTAGACTCCAGAGACCCTGTTGATCATTCTTTGTGTAGGATTGGGTCACAGGTGGTTCTCACCCTTTCAAGCCCTCATAGGGGGCCTCCAACGGGAGAGTATGTTTGGGTGCTGTGTGTTCACTCTTGCTCTTGTGTAGGACATAAACTTAGGTCCTTTGTGTAGGTCCTTGACCTGTGTGGCCTAAAACCTAGGTTCCTTGTGTGGATCATTGGCTTGTGTGGCCTAAAACCTAGGTTCCTTGTGTGGATCCTTTGCCTGTGTAGCTTAAAATTAACCGAGGTTCCTTGTGTGGATCCTTTGCTCTTCTGTAGGGCATAAAACTTAGGTGCTGTGTAGACTTTTGCTCTTGTGTAGGACATAAATGTGTGACTTGTATAGGCATGTCTAGGTTCCTTGTGTATGTCCTAGAGTCGACCTTGTGTAAGTTGTGAAGGTTAGAGGTGAACCTGATTTAAAACCTCCGTTAGTGAAATCCGATACACTCAAGGGTTACGTGCGTCCGCCGAGAGTGAAGTAGACACATAGTCGAACCACTATAAACGACTATGTTTGGGATTGATACTTGCATATTCATTTATTATGCTTGCTTTGAATGATTACATGAAACATGATAACATGAATGTTTAGAACTGCCAATCACATCCCACACACCTTGTCACTTAATTCATCCATCATAGACTAATTGCTATTGTAACATCCCAGATTTTTGCCAACCTGGGATTAGACGTCCTTAGGCAATAGGTCGATCCTAAAACCTCATTAACTTGTCAAAACTCAGTCCCAAAGGCTAAAATCGCTTGTGAACCCATTTCTTTCACAAATCCCACCCTTCACCACCTTGTTCTTTAAATTTTTCTAAGTACTTTCACCCTAGACACTATCTTAAACTAGCTAAGTAGTATAACTTGGATCACTTTATATACAAACTACAAAGGCCCAGGTACCACCTCAAATAGAAATTACTCAGGACTAAATCCTTTAGAAATTAGGCGAGGATTAGCCAGTGTGAAACTAGAGTACCTGTGAAATTAGCACCAATCACTTTAAATAAGATATGCAAGACCCAAAACTTGTAGAATCATTGACGCTAGGGTACCCTAAAATCTAGGATCAATCTCATTACCCGTCTGCTCTCAGGAGCATCACGAAACTCTGTATCAGATCTGGACTGCACGTCGGAAGTCCGATGAACACGAAGTTAAGGAATTAGGACCGCCTTGCTGGGCTTGACAACCATCTCGGAAATCAAATCCAGATAGTGTCCCAGTGTAATTCGCTTGAGTCTGGAGCGAAGAGTGTGAAAATACTTGATTTTCTTTACAAATAAATATCTCAAATAGTAATCTGGCACTTCTCGCTTGCGGATCAGTTTTAAGCAACCAGACCGTCAGAATCAGACCAAATTACACCATCAGATCAGAAGAAATTTCATACACATATCCATGTACTCGAAATCTCCGATCGAGATCCACTGACCGTTGAACTGATACTGGTCTGCCTTTTGCGATCTAGAATCCCGACTGAAATGAAAACTTAACTAAATGTAGATCCAGTGTTAGTGAGCTTAAGTCCGACCTTTGGCTCAAGGAGGCCCGCCAGAAGTCCTCCGTTGAGCTGGAACAAGTCCGCTTTGGTTATAACCTAAGTATACTTTGACCTGGAGTCTATTTCGGTGAGTTTTTAGGCTATATAAGGACCTTAAACCCTCTCTCATTGCAGCCATACGAATTTGAGAAAAGCCCTAGGAAAAGAGAGAGAAAAGAGAGAGAAAGAGTGAGAGAAGTGGGAGAATCTCCCAACTGCTATTCCCTGCTGCTATCCATGTTCAATCGCATCATTCTAATCGCTTTCACGGCGATTCCGGCTCCGTTTCTAGGTAAAAACCCTAACCCTAACCTGTTTTGGGGTTTTAATAGTTGTAGGTTATGAAATAGCTAACCTATTTCGTTCTATAGGTTGCCAAACTGCCGAATACGGAAGCTTAGCAAACCTATTGGATTCGTTACAATTCTACGATAAAATGTGCGGACTTTAGGTGTATAGGTTATGGCTTTCAATGCTTTCAATGTTAGATAATGATAGATTCATGATCTGCATGCAATTGCACATGTACAAAGTGCTGTCTGTTTTCCGTTTCGATTAAAGATGAAGAATATGGAATTTTACATACTCTAGGTATTTGTAGAAAGTACTGTATACGTATAAATTTTGAAAATGTGTTTGCCATGATTATTTGCTGTATTAATATATTATATATGGATAAAATACTTGTTTAGCGAAAGGGTTCGCCCTAATACATGTTTTTGCTAATATACACTATGTATGTTAAAATAGTGCATTCTAAGTGTTTGTGAAAATGACCGAATGAGTATAGAATTCTCATTCGTGCTCGCCATGACTAATTGTCATGGATTTATGATTGTTGTATTGGCGATACACCTTTGACGAAAGGATTTGCCCTAAATCACGCCACGGCCAATATACACTACTTATATTAAAATGTGTGGCCCAAGTGTTTGTGGAAATGACTGAATGAATATGGAACTTGGATTCCTGCTTGCCATGACTATCCGTCGTGGGTGTATGCGTGTTATGATTGGGGTAACTCCCTAGTGAAAGGATTTGGCCTAATACCTATATGATCAACATATGTCATGTTGTTGATGTATGTAGTCTAAAGTGTTTGTTGAAATGTCTGAATGAGTAGTAGTTAGTAAATTGTAATGTATAAGGGTGTTGAGATATGATTCTCAACTCCTTTAACTATGTGTATGATTTCCTTGGATAGCTGTGTGATTAGGAATTTAATATGTACAAACTCATGCTTGTGTTGTGCTTCATAACATGCTCAAATGATTGTATGATTTTATCTATGTGATGCATATGTTTAAATTTATGTTTACGTTGTATGATCCATCATGGGAGATGGGGGAGTGGAGCAACGAGTGCGTGCAACAGCCCTGACAGCCCTAAACGGATAATATCAGACTTTGATTGTATGATTTGAACCTTGATCCATTATTGCTTTAACTATCTGCAATTGAATGTGATTGGGGCTATGATTATAGTCCAGGCAATCGGTAACGGGATTGAATTCGTGGCTGAGATTCATTTGCCACGTGAGATGTGTTCGACGAACCCGAGTCGTACTTCAGTTGACGATAGTGGTTGGCCACACGAAGTGCTTATGCGCTTCATATCGTTCAACCTGTGGTGTGCTCGAGCTAGCCGAGCTCGTCAAGTAACCCGATCTGTCTAATGTATGTTCACCATGTTTGGACGCTACTGTTTGAACCTAAGGTACCAAACTTACCAGTGAAATCCCGTTAACCATGGTACCTCGATCCGCTAAGACTCATGAGCCGGGCATGGTGGTATGGGACACCGTGGTCGAGTTGTCGGCCTACGCTAGGGCCACGTGCCTCCCCGTAGTGACCAGTGAGCAACCAGACTCGTGAGCTGCATACGGTGAGATTTGTATCCGTGCTGACGGGTGACGAGCCCTTTGTGATGCCTTCGCGATGCCTCTCAAACCATAATATCGTATAAGATTAACTAGGACTGACGACCCTAGAATGGATCATGTTTGGGAATGATACAAGGGAGGTGCCTTAGTTTCCCAATCCCGCTGTTTGAAATGGACTAATAATAACTCGGTAATCATGTTTATCATCTCATTGCATGTGCCTGGAAGATGTGGAGCACTGAGGGATGAAAGCATGCCACGAACGTAAGATGGTGTCGCACGAGGGTGGTTTGGCAAGGGCATACATCATGACTGCATTCATACTTGTATTAATAAGAGTATTTAGAATTGTTTGACTTTACTGCTTTATCATTACTGCTTGACTGAATTGATAACATGTTAACCTATGCTTTATTGTTCCACTGAGTTGATCACTCACTACCATGTTACGGAACGGTGTTCCGAACACCCACCAGACTTTGTCTGATTGCAGATGACAACGCTAATCTTAAGGCGGAGCCGGACTTTTGTGACGACGAGGATGCTTTCTCGTATATGCGGTTTTTCGGTGGCTTCATGTGAGCCGTGCCTTGATCGACGGGGTTACAGGGATGTTGACTAGATGACACTACACATTTGGTATCATTTGAATTGTACTTGTAATTCTTTAACCTGGTAACCTTATCACACTCTGGGGACTTACCATAGTATTTATATTTTATATATCTATCACAGTCTTCCGCTTGCAATATAACTGTCTCTGGAGTATGATATGTTGTTTTGGCTTAATCTCACTCATGTTCAATGCACTAACACAGACAACATTCAATCATCATTCATTATGTTGCATAAGTGATGCGTTGGAACTCGGGAGTCGAGTTTATGTTCGACCCCCGATTTTCAGGGTGTTACAAGATGGTATCAGAGCATGATTTGGATTAAACCGGACCTGGATTATGGTCACACGACGCACTCTGACGCACTTTGACTTAGGAGGGAGCGACGGAACATAAAAACAGTCATAGGTATCTCGATTTCGCCAATTGGCGAAGTTCACTGAAAATGAACGCCGAAATCGAGTCTGTATTCAACCATGGTCGCACAGGTCGACCTTAAAACATTTCTAGGCTGTCTATTAATGAGTCTAGATCACAATCCACCTCATCCCAACCGTTGAAAATCGATAGAATACGGGATAAATGTGATGAGGATAACTACTCCGAATCCTCAGAGCTTCTCTGGACTCCTCACAGAGACTTCTCGAGTCTACGAGAAAAGAAAGCAGAAAGTAGAAATAAATTCTAATAAATTTGAAATTGATTAATGAATGACAAAAGAAAAATGAGTTCACAACCCTTTAAATAGGGATACCAAGTAATGGGAAAGAAATCAGAAACAAACTACAACTAAAACTCCTAGAATTCGCGACTTACTATAAGGTCGTGATGTCTATTAGTGCGCAAGGTTTTCGGCCAAAAATAGTAAGTGTCCTATTTGGCTTCACCAAACCGTTCTCCTAATTATTCTAAGCTCTTTTCACAATGGGCGTAACTCCTAAAGCCCAACAGATGAAGAGTAATCAAACTAAAACTACTATTTTTAGTAAAACAAAATTGAAACAGGGAAACGACCGTCAATCGGGGGTTTTTTTTGCAATTTCGGGCTACGCAACCCAACCTAGCTGGGTTGGTTGGTTTCATTAGCTCGTTCTACCCCAAATTCATATATTTTACGTCAGATAACTCATTCCAGATTACAAGATATGTCCGAGTTGCCCTGAAACTACCCGAAATGGAGCGAATCGGGGTCGGGGCCCTACCCACGATAATCTAGGGGTGCCCAGGGTGGGACCCAGAGTTTTTTGGGGCCTAGGGGACAGGAGGGTCTCAGCCATGGGCCCCCCCCCCTCGAGATCTGGACCATTGGTCGGCGAGGCCTCACCGGGTTTCGAGCCCGGCCGGGCTGCCCGGTCGGGCCGATCGTGTTTGGGGGTTGTAGGACCCCCTTGAGGTAGGTCCCGTCCATTACCTCACTCCCAAACACCTACGTCCTTCACAAAGTGACCCTCCAAGCTCTCTGTTTCCTTCCAAAATCCGATTTTCTCTCTCAAACCTCCACTCCAATCGCTCAATCTGTCATTTTCGGCCACAACCCCTCCATAGTCATCGTTCATAGCCATCCCTACCTCCCTACCCTCTCCGATCTCTCTCATTTCCAGCTGAAGAAGGAGATGAAGGAGATAGCTGGCAAGTTGACTAGGGTAATTGGTGAGTCGACTGGGGTGCGGGTCGAGTCAAGTTACTGACCCATTAATATGGATCTTGCTGGACATTTCCAGCAGTGGAAACAGAAGGGAGAAAAGAGAGAAAAGAAATAAGAAGAAGAGGAACCGAGTTGAGCTAGGTCACTAGACCGCTTTAACTTGCTCGAGTCACGGGTCAGGGCTGTTGTGTTTGGGGCGAGTCTTGGCCGAGTCTGGATGATGCTGGACTTGCGTGAGGAAGCAAGGAAGAAGAAAGGAAATGAAAGAATTGAGAAATAAAGAAGAGGGGAGGAGAAAGAGGGTTCTTGTGGGTCGAACCGTGTCGATGTAGGTGAGTCAACATTTTCTTCTCATACAAGACTCATTTTAATGTATTATTATCATTGCTACCACTATTTTATGAGGATTAATAATATTAGATATGGTTAGCCATTAGTAGATTATTTGTGCTCAAACTAGTTATTATAAACAAAATTGTAATTATAAAATAGTAGTATTTTATTTAACTCTCTTAAATATTATCCTTAATAGTAGATCATATTATTTATTATCATCATAATGATGATTATTATTATTGTGTTAGCTAATATTAATTATAACACTAATGTTAATGATTATTTTCTAATTGTTAAATTAACTTTGTAATTTATTGTACACTAACTACAATTCAAATCGTATAATCTAAGTCTAGGACTAAGCTATAAGATGAAACCCTAATTCTACATCAAAACCCTAAAAATAAGTAATCCAAACCCTAGGTTATATTAATCTTGACCATAGATACTTTGTAGAACATCGATCTCACGTACAACTTCACAATCTATGGTAGGATTCAGTTATAAGGGTGCACGCGCTTCCTAGCTGCATCAGTTGGCGATTCGACACATAAGGTGATGATTTCTTCACCTTGAGCTTTCCATTTTTCCATTAGCTTAAGTGATAGTTTCTATTTTAATTTTAGTTGATAATTGATATCTCTATCTTATAATTATTTGTGCTAGTTGTTGGAATTGAATTCTAGTTTATGTGCTCAATATTTATCTCGCATGAACATCTATATATTGCACTTGTGTATTTTCTCATGCTTGTGGATTATTTGTGGATTGCTTGTGGAACTTAAATTGATACATTTATCAGTAGAGAACTCCACATACATATGTACATCCAGACTTGGGATGCAACTTGATTGATCGTGATTATAATGGACCTTCGACTTAGTGTCTATTTGAATGATGGGTTAAATGAAATATTGATGTTGGCCTACCATCCATGGGTTATTGTGTCTACGTGGCTTTTGAGGATAGTCTTTTTATCGCATTGATTTGATATTTGCCCTATGTGGCATTTGATTTAATATTTGCCCTGTGTGGCTTTGATTTGACACCCTATGTGGCTTTGATTGAGTATTTACCCTATGTGGCTTAGTTTTGGTATTTCCCCTATATGGGTTTGATGTATTATTTTTATGCAACCATGCAATGGTAAGTTCCACATGTTTAACTATGATTGGCCACTAGTCGATGATGTTCTATTAAACATCCCAACGTTGGAGTCTCATGAGCCGGCGATGGTGGTATGAGACACAATGCCTAAGCTGTCGGCCTACATTTGGTGATGATGTAACACCCAAATCTTTCAATACCCAAGTATTGAAAGTTCTCAAGTGTTACCATGAAATTTAACTTAATATGTACATTTTATCCTTTAAGCTTACATGAATTTAAGATGTTATATTTATTTTGTGTTTCATGCCTTTTTGATATTTTATCGCGCCTATTACGTGACTTTGTCTTAATTGGTTTGGTGTATTTTATCTTGCCTTTTCGTTTCTTTTTTATCTGTCCTTAGATTTCCATTACTTTCTCTTTGTTTTCATTTTAAATTGTTATCATCAATTATTGGCCCTTTAAGGTTTTTTTTTTTTTTTTTTTTTTTACTTGATATCCATTGTAAGGAGCTTTCCTGGATTCATGGGAGGTTATGGACACAAGCCTTGCCCTTGCCTTACCATTAATTTGGCTCTGCCACTCTCCGTATCCAATAATCGACGATGGTCACTCTTCTACTTATGGGTTAGCCATTGCCACCCTTCTTAAAGAATCAGTCGTGCCGCTCTTTTAATTATTGAGTTGGCTCTAACCACTCTCCTCATATTCGAGTTGACCTTCGTCACTCGCCTCTTATTCGAGCTGGTTATTGTCACTTGCCCCTTTTCCTCAAGGGCTCGACAGGTGTCTTGATATTCTTAACCTTCCATGGATAAAGGAATTCTCTCTTGGTGCAAGTATTATGTTAGGAATCCCTCCTCTAGCGATCGATTAAATATCGTGGATGTAATGTGTTTTCGGTAGCGGCACTGGGGTGACACGTAATTCTATGTTTCTCGGGTTGATGGTGCCCTGGTTAGTGTATGTGAGATGTTTTGTATACGCAGTACATCAATTCCTTTCTATGGGCGGGTTGGTTATTGCAAATAGTCGCTCCAATCTTTGGGAACATATTCACTCGGTCATGTGTTATAGCCATCTTGGGATAACCGTGTAAAACCATGTTAAGCGTGGGACACGCCGGCGAATCTCCGTAGTATGGGATGCAGGGCGAGTCGAATAACTATAATCGTATTCCACATTATGGCGATCGTTAAGTGTGATACACCGTATATACTTTGTTAGGCATGCATCTCATATAGATTGATTGCGCATTGATACCTCTTGTAGTGTGGAGTACTCGACGTATCAGAACATTTACATCGCTTTTATAAATCTCTTGAATTACTGTTAATCTTAAAGGATAGCCATCACTATAAGTAGGGCATTAACCTTCTCTCGACCATACAGATTATGCAGGTGACGTACAGATTAAAGACCTGGTGAACATTCTCCCTAAGAAAGATTATGTTGAAAGAATAAGAAGACGAATTATGATTTAGTTTTATACTTCGGTTGCGAACTCGATAAATGTAATAAGCTTCCACTGAGAAGGCATTTGATTATTCTTTTTACTATAATGAAATATAATCAATACAGTTGATTTTATTCTTGTGAATGTTACCTTCATGAATATATCTGGATGTTATCTTAATAGAAAAAAAAATAGGGTGTGATTGTCAAAGGCATCCAGGTTTATACATTATTAACACCCGGTTTTCTCGCGCACGAGTATAAACTCTGGCTGTGAAATCTCGGGCTGTTACAGTTGGTATCAAAGCATGAGAATGAGATTAACTAGGCCTGAGGGGAGTGGACCACCGTAAGCTTTATGTAAGTGAGACACATGATGAATTAGATAGATACACTTAGGAGAATTTGCCATGAAACTAGGAAGTTAAGAAATTAGAAACCCATACTTAGGTCCCCATCAACCTTCCTATAAAATTTCATCTCCATTGTCGTCTAGTCCGGTTAAGATACTCGTCTTTCACCTAGGCGACCATAATTAGGTAAGGCATAAGCCAGTTAATCCAATTACCAAATCTCGGGGTCGAAATTTTGTTTAAGGGGGGTAGGCTGTACCATACTAAATTCATACAAGCCAATCATACGCACTTAGACAAATACCTACCTGCCTCACGAGTAATACGTTGAGAATTTAAACATAATGAATCAGTGAGAATGATAAAAGGAGTTTCGGGTAGCGTATCAGATAATCAAAGTAAGCCATGATAGCATAGTGGGTCACTTAGAATTACTGTACGAGAATATAGGACTCGTGATATTCCCCATGAATTTAGAACAATCGAGATTATGAACTGATGGAATCATGTTTTGCGAAAGTGCACGGTTTGACTCAAATTCTAAGTTATCGCAAACCTCAAATTATACCATTGCTCTGATTAAGTAAAAGGTCGAGATCTACTAGGATTAAAAATTGATACCAGCAGAACCTCTGTTCTGCGCCAACGAAGGATTTGTGTATCGGGCTCAAACCCACTACGACCATCCTTCATATTACCTTGAACATATGAAGTAGGAAATCCTTGGAGGCTTAGTAAATGACTTGTATAATAGAAGTACTAAATTTCGAGGATGAAATTATGTTTAAGGGGGGTAGATTGTAACACCCCGAACTTTCAATACCCGAGTATTAAAAGTTTTCAAGTGTTACCACGAAATTTAACTTAATACGTACATTTTTACAATACCAATCTAGTTATCCTAACCTTACATTTATTCTCCAACATAAATCTAACCATTGAGAACAGTCCCTACCCACAAATCAAGTTATCCGACCGTTGATCACGTAGTTTGATACATGTACATTCTCCTTACTAAACCAACGAATAACCATTCATTCATGATGATTTAGATATAAGTTCTATTATAAGAATTACTTAGAAACGTGCCTACTACCATGTAGACCCATTAGATTTCACAAAACTCTTAAAGAATCAATAATTATGATAATGCCACTAACCTAGACCCTTGAATTCTAGATTACTCAGTTCCCACGATCGGTTTAACGTGAAATTTTATACCATGCCTATGAATCATAAATTAACCATACACGTCGCATTTCAACCCTTAGATCATTGTAAAAGTAACCCAATCAACGGATCAGTCCCAACCATTGGTTTTGGGGCCCAGTTGACCTTTGGATATGCTTTAAATTTGGGCTCAACCCATTAAATCAGATGGAAAAACGAATGGACGGTGTAGATTTCTCATCCAGACATCACCGTGGGCCCCACACGAGTGCTGTGCGTGCGCCACATTAGTGCACCCGCCGTGCACCGAACCTGAAGTCGGGTCAAACAGAATTCGAAGTCGAGAGGGAGTCTATCTCTTCTCTCTCGTTTCCACCAAAGACGGATGACCGACCACTGTGATGAGCAGTGGGTCATTATCATCATCCGAATGGAGGATCCAAACCGTCCGTTACGATTGGGAGGCAATTCCGTCTCAAAGCTGGAAGTCCCCACGCAGGATATACACGTGTGTGTACACGATCGTTCGCAAAGATGAAGTCTCCACACATCAACACTAACAAACAACACCTATTTGGTGATGCTGATGGCCACCATTATGAAGGACCTCGACGATCTGAACCATCCATCATAATCAGAAGGTCAGGACGACCAAAACCATGTTGGCTTTAAGAATCCATGCTCACGCACGCGGCCACAGCACTGGTTGTAGGCGATTGTGACAATGCTATCAACAACATCGGTTTGCAGAAATTGTGGGCCACCACCCCGCAACGATGACCCAATCTGAACCGTCCAGTGCATTCATAGGTTGAATTCGATCACTGCCACATCGTTAGTGAAGGAAGGAAGGAATCCGTGGGATTTGCATTCCCCAGTTTCTGAACAGAATTGCCGCAATCCTTACGTAATGAGAATTGCACAAGCATACTCCGGTTTCTCTACTGCGTGAAAGCCGGCATTCCCGCTCGTCACTCCAATACTTCCGCGTTGCGGAAAGAGAGTTCACAAAAGAACTTCGATCCAAACCACCAGTTCTAGGGGCCAAAGGCCATCGAAATAGCAAATCCAGACTGTCCGAAGGGACCGATCAGACAGAACATGGTAATAGCTGAATTTGCCATTAAAACAGAGCAACCCACGAGTGGAGAGATGAGCGCGTTCGTTTTCTCAACCGCGAAAACAAGCTGCGTAGGTCTTAAACAATTGTTTCTTGCTGCGTAAACAAACTTGTGCAGAGAAGTTTCTGGACTTTGGACCGGCTATAAAAAAAAAGGGGTCCTGTCGATCCACAAGAAAGAACTAAGAAAGAGAGAAAGATCGACCGTAGGAGAAAGAAAGAAAGAAAAGAAAAGAAAGAAAGGAAAGGAAAAGAAAAGAAAAAGAAAGAAAGGAAAGAAAAAGAGAAAGAAAAGAAGAAGGAAGAGAAAGAGAAGGAAGGAAAGAAAGAAAGAAAGAGAGAGATGGTGTGCTGAGTCGACTTGCCGAGTCCTAGGATTGAGTCAGGGCCAGGTTCAGGTAAAGTATGTAATACCTTATGTGTCGACTCAAGTTTTCTGAAATAGGAATTAGATAAGCCCTATATCTAGGCCATAAACATAACCCTATATTTAATCTTAACCTTGTCAGCCTTGTAGATCTTAAGATATAGGATAAGATTGAATGTGAAGGAGTACGCAAGAACGCCTAGCCTTAGATGAGGATAATTCGACTTTAAAGGTGAGGATTTTATCCTTTAAGCTTACATGAATTTAAGATGTTATATTTATCTTGTGTTTCATGGCTTCTTGATATTTTATCGCGCCTATTACGTGCCTTTGTCTTAATTGAGTTGGTGTATTTTATCTTGCCTTTTCGTTCCTTTTTTATCTGTCCTCAGATTTCCATTACTTTCCTTGTGTTTTCATTTTAATTTGTTATCATCAATTATTGGCCCTTTGAGATTTTTTTTACTTGATATCCATTTTAAGGAGCTTTCCTGGATTCATGGGAGGCTATAGATACAAGTCTTGCCCTTGCCTTACCATTGATTTGGCTCTGCCACTCTCCGTATCCAAGAATCGACGGTGGTCGCTCCTCTACTTATGGAGTTGGCTATTGCCACCCTTCTTCAAGAATCGGTCGTACCGCTCTTATAATTATTGAGTTGGCTCTAACCACTCTCCTCATATTCGAGTTAACCTTCGTCACTCGCCTCTTATTCGAGCTAGTTATTGTCACTCACCCCTTTTCCTCAAGGGCTCGGTAGGCGTCTTGATATTCTTAACCTTCCATGGATAAAGGAATTCTCTCTTGGTATAAGTACTATGTTGGGAATCCCTCCTCTAGCGATCGATTAAATATCGTGGACGTATGTATTTTCGGTAGCGGCCCTGGGGTGACACGTAATTACATGTTTCTCAGGTTGATGGTACCTTGGTTGGTGTACGCGAGACATTCTGTATACGCAGTACATCAATTCCTTTCTATGGGGGGTTGGTTGTCGCAAATAGTCGCTCTAATCTCTAGGGGTGTAATCACTCGGTCATGTGTTATAGCCGTCTTAGGATAACCGTGTAAAACCATGTTAAGCGTGGGACATGCCGATGAATCTCCGTAGTATGGGATGCGAGGTGAGTCGAATAACTATAATTGCATTCCACATTGTGGCGATCGCTAAGTATGATACACTACATATACTTTGCTAGGCATGCATCTCATAAGATTGATTGCACATTAATACCTCTTGTAGTGTGGAGTACTTGACGTATCAGAAAATTTACATCACTTTTATAAATATCTTGAATTACTGTTAATCTTAAAGGATAACCATCACTATGAGTAGGGCATTGACCTTCTCCTAACCAAACAGATTGTGCAGGTGACATACAAATTAAAGACCTAGTGAACATCCTCCCTAAGGAAGATTATGTTGAAAAAATAAGAAGACGAATTATGATTTAGCTTTATACTTCCGTTGCGAACTCGATAAATGTAATAAGCTTCCATTGAAAAGGCATTTGATTATTCTTTTTACTCTAATGAAATATAATCAATACAGTTAATTTTATTCTTGTGAATGTTATCTTCATGAATGTATCTGGATGTTATCCGAGTGGAAAAAGATAGAGTGAGATTGTCAAAGGCATTTAGGTTTATACATTATTAACACCCGGTTTTCTTGGGCATGAGTATAAACTCTGGTAAATCTCGGGCTATTACAGATGACCCCCTCGTAGTGACCTTTAAGCTTTCTTAAATTGGCTGGTTGCAATTGGAATAACAATGGTTGGGCTAATCATGCATTCATAGCGTATGGGAGATGACAGATGACTAATTTTGGATGTTGTAACAAATGCCCTTAGACCTTAGTCTCCTAGACCACTGACTATCGACCCACTCTTGGTGAGTTTGGCACTACGCACGTATGGGATGTACTTTCGCTTGTGACCGGCCACATGCATGGGTTTCGCCCAAAAGCCAAATGGATGAGCATCCTCAGTTGATGTGCATTCACGCATCCATGCATTTAATAAGATTGCATTGGATTATTTTGTATGATTTTTATTTAAGCTATACTTACCTAATGTGGTGGTGTGTAATCTTGAGGAAAATTTGCATTGAGCTAACCACTCATTCATCAAACATATAACCGTACAGGTAGCGCAAATAATATCCATGTCCAGATTGATGAAGAACAGAGTACAATTATCAGGGAAGCATAGCTGTATCTGCAAAGAGAAGTTGTACTATTTTGCGGCTCAAGTTTATATGCATTTTATTGTTTCTCATGTGTTAAATTGTGTATTTCTTATATTTATTAACATAGAGACATTGATTTGTATAAGTCATTTGGGCAGCCTCTCATATATTTTGAATGTAAGTGCGAATTTTTCCTTTATGTTTAATTTGCTCATCTTCCGCTAAACTACTAACTCTGAGAAAAGAATGAGAAAAAGAAAATTATACATGAAATTTGGCTATCTTTAAAGGTTAACACTTAGGTTTTTGGAAAATGAGTCATATACACGGGTTTTGAAAACACGGGGTGTTACACTACCAAACCAATCTCGTAATCTGGGCCTTAGAGGCCGTTTGCATGCGCCCTTACAAACTAATCTCATTGCCATAGGGGACCGATATGTCGATTTATGGACACAAATCATAGGAGCGGCGCTTGAAATTTGATGAACTACTGCTAGGTGCGGACCATTATCCCTATGTTGTCGTTTATCGAGTTTATGCTTCAGTTAATGATTTATGCTTGTGAATGTGTGAATATATGCTAAATTGTTATGTATATTTTGATTTCCTTTTCATAAATTGTTATTGCCAATGTGGTGAAGCATGCATGTTCGATGCAATGCCTGAATGAGTAAACTGTTAGATTTATTGCTCATGTTTCATTCTTGTAAATTACTATTGTGGGTTAACTAGTCCAGTCGAATGATTAGGACTACTTGAGTAGTCGGGTTAGTCAGCAACTCGTAGAACACGGGGGTGGCCCGGGTTTGGTCGGCCACCTCATATTCATTCGATTGATCCGGGTCGAACACGGATGATCCGAGTTTAGTTGCTCATTGGTCACTATGCAGGATGCTTGCACCCAATGCCGGTTGTGTTAATGTTCGCCCGAGTCAACTGAGTTCGTTTAACAACCGACTAACCACGTATGTTCACCATGTCTGATCGCAACTACTTGAATCTATAATACCCCATACAATTTGAAAAGTCTACTAATAACCATTAGTGGTATGATCCTCAAGTCTCATGAGTCGGGCATGGTGGTATGGGATACCGTGTCCATGTTGTCGGCTCCCAGTGGGGTGACGAACCTCCCCGTAGTATCTAATGAGCAACCATGAAGGATATAAGTCTAGTACATCAAACTATAATGATGCTACGAACACTCCACATTTGTCTTTAGGTGATGACTCTTATATATTTGTGGGTGCCCTCCACTTGTCGATGGGTTGCATAACCCTGTGTGTCCGAGTTGTGTCATTTGGGTCCTTAGTGATCGGTCGGGCTAGTTGGTCTGGTCAGTGTTAGCCTCACATTGATTGGGGAGTTGTCGCCTGGGTGATAAACCTAAATACGGATCAAGGGACACGAGCATAGGCCGCTACGGCCACCCCGCACCTAGTGATCCGGATGAGACTTATGACCAAAATGGAGGTACTATAGCTTCTCAAATATGCTGGATGAATATGCTTAATTAATTACTCGTCTAACATGAACATTCATCGCATCGCATTAGTATAGGTTGACATCTGCAAATTTGGTGTCGAAGTCGCTTATGAGGGAGTGTTGGATTGTAAGAGCATGTATCATTTCATACCCCATGCATGTGCATTAACAACAATGCTTTGGAATTGCATGTTTAAGTTGCTTTATCATTATTTGTGCTAATAAAGTTGATAACATGCGTAACTTATAACTAATGGAACCATTGAGTTGATCACTCACACCCACTTTGGGCCGGTGTTTTAAAACACCAACCAGACACCATTGAAGATGTAGGTGCCATGGAGTCTGATGCATTGGAGGAGGCACATATAAACTCAAAGGAGGAGTCCTCATACTTCCAGTTGTTAGGTGGGCCAATGTAGGTGTAACACCCCAAACATTTCAATACCCAAGTATTGAAAGTTCTCGAGCATTATCAAGAAATTAACTTAATATGTACACGTGTAGGATACAAATCTAACTATCATAACCTTACATCTATACCCTGACGTGAATCTAACCATTGAAAATGATCTCCATTCAATAGATCAAGCCATTTGATCGTTAATTTCAAGATAAGACTATCCATCACGTGATCTGACGTAAGTACTTTCCTTTAAATGACATGATGAATAACTCCCTATCCATAATGATTTAAATATACGTTCTTTTTTAAGAATTGCTTAGAAACGTGCTTATAACCATGGGGAGCCATTAGATTTTCCAAAACTCACATATCAGCAATAATTATGAAAATGCCATTACCCTAGGCCCCTAAATTCCAGATCACATGGTCCCCACGATCCATTTAGCATGAAACTTCATATCAGGCCTAAATATCATAAATGAATTGTACATGACAAAGTTTGGTCGTTGGATCGGTGTGATCGATGGTTAGAACAAATATCCTTTCAAATATGGGCCATCCGATCTATAGGTCTGCCTCACCTATGGATTAGGGTCCTAATAGGACCAATAGAGACCATCGGACGACCTAGATCTCCCAGGAAACTACTATAAACCCCACATCCTTTGGACGTGTATAAGAACCGTCGTGCACCCGCGTTGGATGGGATTCCAAATCGGGTCAAACCACGTTTGACTCGACGTTTTGCAGAAAATGGCTCCCCTGTCCGTTACACGATGAATCTGTGCCCACCATCTTAGACCACCTCGTTGATCCGAACCGTTCATCATGATGGGAGTCCTAGCCCGGTCAAAACCATGGCACTCGTGTGCATCCATGCATGCACACGTGCATACAATAGCCGATGAAGAATACACGAACGCCGCAAGATTCAAACGAACAGGGCAGTTCGTGACGCCGGTGGGCCACCATGATTGACCGACCAAGAGATCCAAACCATCCATCTTGTCCAAGTGAAGATTTCGACCAAGCCCTAGCTTTCCACTCTACATCCAATCAAACGGACCCCATTGCAAACCCGTCCGCAGACAGCGCCAAAACGCCATACCGTCCAAATCCTTCCACAAGAGGAAACCTGGACTGAACTTCTTGGCTAGATCTAAGTCGTCCAAGCTAATTAAGAGAGAAAAACAATGCCACCAAGCTCGCAGACTGAACCGTTTGCGGTCGGACTTGCTGCTATAAGATCGATTTCAAGATTTTCTCGCCGTTCGAACGGACCTAGTCCGCTAAGCGAACGGACCTAATCCGCTGGAACACGATGTGACCCACCATCATTGATCGGATGGACAATCCAAACCACTCCTCTGATAGATAGACAAGTTCCGACCATGGTCTAGACTTTCGAAAGGATTGGGATGGGTTCCACATTCTAGAAAAAGGAGCTTCCTTTCAATACGCAACAAGAAAGCTGCATAAGCTTTCCCTCTGCATTCACGGCTGCACAACGAAAGTTGCGCAAACAGGCTGCGTAAGTCCCAGCCTATTCCACTACGGTATGCGTAAGAGTTACGCATGCAAACCCAAAAGCTTAGACGCCTATAAAGGCTCAACATGCGATCAACCACCCTTCCCATTACCAGGAAAAAGAAAACGAGAAAGAAGGTGAGAGGCGCTGCCACATCGGGTCATGGACTCAGTCCGGGCTCTGCCGAACGTTCCAGCTTAGAGAGAGAGAGAGAGAGAGAGAGAGAGAGAGAGAGAGAGAGAGAGAGAGAGAGAGAGAGGGAAAGAAAAAAAGAGGAGGAAAGAAGGAAAGGAACGAAAGGAAAAGAAAAGAGAATAAAGGAAAAGAGAAAGAAAGAGAAAGAGAAGGAAAAAATAAAAGAAAGAAAGAGAAAGAAAGAAAGGAAAAGGAAAGAGAAAGAGAAAGAGGAAATCACGCCAACAAACTTCCCTTCCCTTTCCAAGATCCATTTAAATCCGTAGAGTGAGAGTTTTATCCTTTAATCTTACATTAATTTAAGTTGTTATGTTTTTCTTGCCTTTTACTTGTCTTTCATGTTACTATGAATCCTCCTTGCAATTATATGTTTTACCATCAATTATTTGCCATTTGGGATTATAGTGTAATGTTGATTACGAATTATCTTTATGAATTTATGTGGGGTGATGGATACAAGCCTTGCCTTTGCCTTTATCAATTTATTGAGTTGGCCCTTGTCACTCTCCTCTTTATTGAGTTGGTTATTACCACTCACCTTATATTTGAGTTGGCCATTGTCACTCGTGTATTTGTTGAGTTAGCCATCACCACTCTTCTTTTATTGAGTTAACCATCGTTACTCTCCTCTTTATTACATTGGCCATTGCCACTTTTATCTTTGCTGAATTGGCCATTGCCACTTTTCTCTTTATGTTATTGGCCTTGTGCTATCTATCTTTAAAGGGCTTGGGCATGTGTATTGATACTCCTGAACTCCCATGATTCTATGGATTTTTCCTTTTTGGTGCAAGTACTATGTTGGGAATCCCTCTTTTAGCGATCGAATAAATATTGTGGATGTAATGCGTTTTCGGTAGCGGCCTTGGGATGACACGTAATTCTATGTTTCATGGGTGATGGTGCACAAATTAATGTATGTAAATCGTTATACGTGTTACATCAATTCTTTTCTTCTTAGGGGTTGGATGTCGCAATTAGTTGCTCCAATCCGGGTTGCGTGATTCACCCAGTCATGTGTTGTGTTCGTCTTGGGATAACCGCATAAATCCATGTTAAACGTGGGACACACCAACAAATCTCCGTAATATGGGATGCGGGGAGAGTCAGATAACTATAATCGTATTCCACATTGTGGCGATCGTTAAGTGTGAAAAACCGCATATACTTTACTAGGCATCTCATATAGATTGTTTGTGCATATTGATACCTCTTGTGGTT
Source organism: Magnolia officinalis (assembly GCA_021015155.1). NCBI lineage: Eukaryota > Viridiplantae > Streptophyta > Magnoliopsida > Magnoliales > Magnoliaceae > Magnolia > Magnolia officinalis. The sequence continues at coordinate 12,329,737 of JAJHSJ010000016.1, read as the reverse complement.
ATAGAGTACGGGACGTATTAGAACCTTTACATTGCTTTTATGAATCTCTTGAATCATTGTTAATCTTAAAGGATGACCATCACTATGAGTAGGGCATTGACCATCTCCCAACCATACAGATGATGCAGGAGATGTACATATTGAAGAACTAGAGGACCATCTCTTTATAGAAGACTATACTGAAAAAATACGAAGATATTTTTATTATTAAGTTTATACTTCCGTTGCGAACTCGATTAATGTAATAATCTTCCATTGAGAAGGCATTTAATTATTTATTGAATTTCTTTACTCTAATTAAATAATAAATCCAGTCGAATTTATTCATGTGAATGTTACCTTCATGAATGTATTTGGATGTGATCTAAATAAAGAAGAATAATAATAAGGTGCGATTTTTAAAGCATCCAAGTTTATATATTATTAACATCCGATTTTCTTGGGCACGAGTACAAAATCTGGTCGTGAAAATTTGGGATGTTACAGTAGGACACCTGCGAGACATCGATGAGATTTTAGGGTCGACATATTTTGTATTTTTTTGGAACTGTATATTTTGCTCAGTTGCAGTTCCGTACTCTGGATAGACATACTTTACTTGTTAGTTGATTTACTTGCGTTAAAAAAATCTACGTTATTCTATATTACATCGTATAGTTTATTTTAATTCCATGAATGGCTCAAATGCCAACTAAAATGAACTATAGAACCCCGCTTTCGTAAAGAATAAGTGGCACCCGGGATATCAGGAGTCAAGTATCTACTTGGCCCCCGAAATCCGAGGTGTTACAATAAGCTATATCAGGCCTTATGCAATTCATTAGGTACATTAGGCTGAAAGTGCCCTGGTTTGTCAATTAGCGTGAGTGTTGAGTCAGTTAGACTACAAAGCCTCATATGAAGATCAATTCAAAGCGTCTGCCTCAACCTGATGTGTGCAAGCTCGCCACAGGTAAATATAAGCCTTACATCCCATGTCCCAAAACATCAGGTAAATAAAACCATTAAAACAAGCTAGAACATCATAGGGTTTTTAAGAAGCTAAGAAAACTTTTTCAAAATCAGAAAATCTCTAAGTTTTCTTGATTTGTCGATTTTATCGATACACAGCTCGATATGATCGACCAGCGCTATCGATGTCCTCGATGATAAATCGATTCCATCGGAATGAGGACAAAAGTGTCCAACAACCACATGTATATCTGGACGGATTTATCAATGTATCGATATACCTAAAGATATCATTGATATTTGAATATCGAGTCCATCGAAGGTGACTCGATAATATCAACAAGCAGATCTCCGGTGCCCGTGTTTTAACTTAAGAATATCATATGTGCATCGATATATCAAATCCCCCTCAATACCATCGAAGTTCAAATCTCGATGATATTGGAAGGCTCTCGATGATATCGATTATGGGCATGAAGCTTTCCAGCAAAATATTTCAGAATAGTTTATCTATGATCGAGGGTCACTCGATAGAATCGATATTCAAATATCGATGATATCGATATGGTTTCGGTGGCATCGAACAGGGACAGAAACTGTCCAGTAAGCTTAAACGAAAATCCCATGGATTTATCGATGCCTTGACACAGTTATCGATATCATCGACATTCAAATTCCGATGATCTCGCAGGTCCCTCGATCATTCTTGTAAACTTGAAATATTTCAAAGACAAGTCTCTCTCATTTTCAAATGTCGAGAAATCGAACCTCGTTTCGATAAAATCGGAGTTCGAAATCCGATGACATCGATACTTATTTCGATTCATCGACTAGCTGGCAAAAGGTTTCAAAGCGTATGACATTTGAGTTTGTGTCATCGAGCGGCCCGTCGATATAATCGAGAGTATACGCTCGATGATATCGAACTCTGTCATAAATGCGACCATTTTATATCCAGCGGAACCTTTTGCCTATATAAAGAGGACTTGTTTATTGTTGCTGGTAGAGAAAGAAGAGAGTGCTTTTGAGTGTTTTACCTTAGATCATTTCCCCAAAGCCCTTTCTCTCAGGGAAGTTCATCCTCCAATCCACCCTCATCATTGATATTCAATAGAGTGGATTGGGGAATGAACTTCCGCATTCACGGATCCTCCAACTACTACCTTAATGGTAAATCATTAAGCTGGGATGCCTTGAATGCATAGATAATCAGAATCACTCTATCTTCCTTATAGGAAAACATTTTATAGAGTAGGATTCCGTCTTAACCTTGACCTAACCCGAAGCCTCGTATTGGTACATCATCTGAGTTGCGAATCAAGGAAGCAGAAGATTCTTCATCAACAAGGAGGAGATCTTTGTCAACGTGCTGAATGAGACTCATCCACTTATTTGTAAGTTATTAGAGTCTAGAGGATACTTGTGATCATTCCTTTTTAGGATTGGGTCTAAAGTGTTTCTCACCCTTGCAAGCCCTCGTAAGAGGCCTCCGGCAGGAGTGTACGCGGTGGGTGCGTTGTGTTGTGTTGACCCTTTGCTCTATGGAAAGCATAAACAGTTAGGGTTTTATGGAAGATCCTTGGCCAGTGTGCCTAAAAGTGGGTGCGTTGTGTTGACCCTTACTCGTGAGAGCATAAACAGTGAGGTTCCTTGTGTGGATCCTTGGCTAGTGTGCTTAAAACTGGGTGCAATGTGTTGACCCTTGCTCAAGGAGCATAAACAGTCAGCCTAGGTGTAGGTTGTAAAGGTTGAAGGTGAACCTGATTTAAAATCTTAGGTTTGAGGTGAACCGCTGTGAAACCTCCTTAGTGAAATCCGGTACACTGAAGGGTTGAGTGCGGTTACCGGGAGTGGAGTAGACAAGTAGTCGAACCACTATAAAAATGGCTGTGTTTGAGATTTCTATTCATTTGTTTATATGATTTCCTTTAATGCTTTCATATCTGATTATCTGAGATCACAACTCACACACACGCACAGTCATATCCATCATAAACTAGTTTGCATATTGTTCAGCTTTCAAATAGTTTGTGATTGGATCTTCTACCGGGCTTGGAAGCCAGTAGAGTTACTCTTAATTAATCCTAATATATGCTTATTGTTAGGATTAGAGTGATAGGATTTTAAATTATTATAAAATTCTTAAAAAGTCCTATTCACCCCCCTCTAGGACATATTGGCATATTCCTACTTCAACTGAAGCGGTCTTCACCGCTATTTCAATTGGTATCAAAGCGGGTCTCTCTTTAAGGGTTTCACCACCTAGAGAGTGATCTTGACTGAAGTTGGGAATATGGCCAAAGGAGAGGGTTCATCAGTCACTAGGCCTCCAGTATTTGATGGCTCAAATTATGCATACTGGAAGGCTAGAATGCACTACTTGCTGAGATCTTTGGATCATGATGTTTGGGATATAGTTGAAAGTGGATATGTGCCACCATCTGAATAAATTGTACTTGATAGTGGCACAACCATCACAAAACCCAAACCCAAAGAGAAGTGGACGACGTTCGATAAAGAAAGACAAACTGTTGAAGCTAAAGCTATGAACGTCATCTACTGTGCCGTGTCCCAGGATATATTCAATCAAATAAGTATGTGTGGGACATCCAAAGAAGCATGAGATCTATTGAAAACAACCTATGAAGGCACAAGTACTCTGAAGAGGTCCAAACTACAACTACTGACCTCACTTTTCGAAAGTCTCAAAATGGAAGAGCATGAGACCTTCATGGAGTTCTTCACAAAGTTGAATATCATTTACAACTCCATGGGTGGATTGGGAGAAAAAGTTTCGGTTACAAAAATCTGTAGGAAAATACTTAGATCACTGCCGGAACGGTTTAATCCCAAAGTAACAACTATTGAAGAGTGTAGGAATATTGATGAAATGAAAGTAGAAGAACTGGTAGGTTCCCTACAAACTTTTGAACTACACTTCAAACAAACCCACAAATCCAAAACTATTGTTCTAAAAACTTCAAAGAAAATAACAAATGAGGACAGTGGAAGTGAAAAAGATGATGAAGATGAGGAAGTGGCTTTGCTGGCACAAAGATTCAGGAAATTCTTTCAGAAGAATCGTGATCGTCCCACCAGAGGAAGAAAGATGGACAACAGACCTTCTACAGGAAAATTTGGTAAAAAGACCAAAGAACCACAATGTTATGCTTGTTAGAAGTATGGACATCTGTCTACTGAATGACCAAACAGAAAAACTAAAGACAAGGCAATAGCTGCCACATGGGATGATACAGAAGAGTCAAACTCAGAATCTAGTGACCAGAGAGCGATGGTGACCAAAAATCCTTGAAAATTCTTATGGTCTCCACCACTCCAATCATTTCCATTGAAGCTGAAAATGAGAAGGAACCACAAGCCACTGAATCATTTCTGTTTGATAATGAGGAAATTGGAGGAGAAGAAGAGGAAGAACAGAATAAACTACAAGATGCCTATAATCAACTTTACATTCATAGCATCAACATTGTTAGAAAACTTGGTATATCTGAAAACAAAAAGGAATTTCTACAAAAAGACTTGGATAAAACTCTAGAAATTAATACACGTCTAATCAATGACTTACAGCAATATCATTCAGATAATGATAGACTTGAAAGAATCAACACCTTCCTTAAAACCGAGTCTAAAAAACTAAACAAACAGGTTGAGCAATTAAAAGATAAAAACATGCTCCTTCAAAATGAGAATCACACACTCCTATTTGATTTAGAAGAATTCAGAAAAATTACTAAGCTAAACTATAAGTTTTCCCAAAGTGGTGAGAAATTAGAAAAACTTTTAGGCATGGGAAGACCTGGAAAGGACAAGAGCGGCTTAGGATATGAAAATTTTACATCAAAATCTAGAAATGCAACACAAATGGCTGAAAAATCTACTGCTTTAGGAAGTAACATAAGAACTACTTCAGTTTGTCATTTATGTGGTGATTCTGGTCATTATAAGTTCGAAAGCATGTCTCCTAGGAGGACCCATCATAACTCTGATCAGAATCATATGAGTAAACTCAAATCAACCAGAGAAATGCAAAATGTCAGGAGTCTACCTAGGAATATGGATAGAAGAAAAACACATCCATCACCACCGAGAATGAATGATAGAATGAATGAGTTATTGAATCAAGTAGCTGAGTTAAACAAGAAAACTAAATCTACCACAGCCAAAGACCTTGTCACAAAATGGATAGTAAAAGAAAAGAAAAATTATCTTATTACTCACTCAAATCATATAACAGGTAATGATACTAAGTGGTACCTAGATAGCGGTTGCTCAAGACATGTCACGGGTGACAAATCCCTTCTTTTTAACTATTCAGATCTTATCGATAGGATAGTCACCTACGGAGATGGAAGCACTGCTAGGGTAATTGGACAGGAAATTATTAAAGGAATAAATTCTCTCAAAAATGAGAATGTTTTTTGCATAAAAGGATTAGCATACAACCTTCTAAGCATCTCTCAAATATGTGACAACGAGCATGTGGTTACATTCAACAAAGAAAAATGCCAAATCCCAGACCTCTCAGGAAGATCAGTGATGAAAGGTTCTCGCACAAATAATCACTACTATGTCATCAAAGGTAGAGGAAAGGATGTTCTTTATGCCTAGAAAGATTGGACATAGAAAAACAAGTCAAGTCATGCATCAAGAATTGGATATTTGCTGAAATGATGCAATTTTTGTTGAACTCTTAATGTTATATATGAGGTCTCTCACCTCATCTTTTGTACATAAACATCTTGATGTTTATAATTTTGATTTGCACAAATCTTGTATAAAATTTTACTGTGTATATGTTTGATTCAAAGATGATCTATACTATACACGTAAGTCTGTCATTCTATGGGAAAATGAAAAATACTCACCTTCGATATGACTGTCGATAAGTCATGTGCATTTTCAATCAAATCGATCAACGGTCGATATCATCGACACCTCTTCAGAATTTGAAAAGTCACATGATCGAGACTATTATCGAAGCCATTATCGATAACATCGAATGCGGATCATCGATATGATCAAAACTAAGTTTGATAAAATCGAAGTCTGCAGCCCAATAAAAGGCGGTCGAGTGGAAAAATTTTATTTTTTGAAAAGGGCATTCCACTTTTTTCTTCTGCTCATCCCCTCAGCCAGAGGTACATCGTGGGTCCCAGAAGCTCCTCGAGAACTAGTATTATCCTTCCATTCCTTCCATTCCAGAGTCTATCTTGCTTTTTGGTCGGGTATTTTCAGTTTCTTTAAAAGAGGAATTTTGTCCGTTCTTCCCAAATCTGTCTTTATGGGTAAGACAAGGAAACAGTGTCGGGTCCTGGGGAGTCATCCAGAGCCTCTCGACGAAAGACCCTTGCCTCAAAAGAAAAGGCAAGAGCTCCCGAACAAGGGCCCCCCACTCGTCAAAGATCTCGACAAACTTCACGTGGTGGGTCCCAGACCGAAACACGACACCTTCTTCGGCTAGCTTAAATTCATGTCCAGCAAAATACACTGGTAGGAAGCTCATTCATGAGAGGAAGGTAGACAGGAATTGTTTAAAACCATACAATCTGGAATCCCTGTTTGCTACAATCGACTGGTTGCCGGTCCTAGATTTCAGTGGGCCAAGCCAACTCGAACGAACACGCAACTTCCTGGCCGCATGTTACTCACCCATGTCTGATCTTCCCTCTATCATGGTCTCTCTGGATGGTGATGATGTACTGATCACTCTTGCTACAATGGCAAACATCCTCGGGCTGACGATGGCACCAGAAGGTCTCCCTAAAATGAACCTCGAAGATGTTGAAATCCGGTCCATGGTTACTAAGTACCTATGTCATAGTAGAGACATCCCTTGGTATCAAGGAAATGTGTTGAAATCTAGGTACATGGAACCACGATTTCGGGTGTTACATGGTATCTTCACCACAAACATCTATCCGAGAAGTACCAACAGGTCCGAGCTCATAGGATTCATGACCATAATAGTGTATGCAATAGCCACCGGGATAAAAATATGCCTCCCAACTCTGATTGTACATTAGTTAGTCTACGTCGTTCATACATCCAGGGATCTTCACCTACCCTATTCCTGGATCATAAACATGGTATGCAACGCCATCGGCTTCCCAACGACCAGTGATCCGGAACTTTCCCTCCAAGTCTTCAATAAGAACAACATTCAAAGGATGGACTTGAAGTTCCACAAGTATCCCGAGGATCCAGAGGAAGGCATTAAAGAAGTAGGAGAAGGAGGTGAAGGTAACGCTCCCACTGAAGGGACTGAGACGGCTGGAGATGAAGCTCCTAGACCCCATCAAGCACCGTCAACATCAACTCTCGGGCATGCTAAACGATTTAAGCTCCACCAAGATCGGATAAGAGTGATTTTGTGGGATGTCTCCCTGTTCAGGGAATCGTTGAACGAGTAGCTTACCGTCCTGGAACGGCTGGTCCACGGAGTACAGCAGACTGTACAACAATTGGTTGATCTAATGACTTATCGTCGAGACGACACGACGTCATCCTCCTCTGCTCCGTAGTACGGGTCTCTGAACGCTATCACATTCACCCACTCTTATCTCTCCGTATGAGCATACGTATCTTTTTGAATGCTCTATGCCCTCATGAGTGAATGTGATAGCTTCCTAACAGTTTGACATTTTTTTTTTTGTATATGCCCATGAGTGGGTTTGCTACTAATGGTCTTTCTGGGTGCCCATGAATGGGCTTGGTAGTTTTGTTGGGATGTCTGTCACTCTACTGCCAATCTTAGGCAGAATATGTTTTTGGATATTTTTGGTGTGGTAGCTGGAATGGTTATTTTTGAAAATGGCTGGAGATAATTCACATTTTTTTGTGTCATTCTTATGCTTTAAGATCCCCTGGTTTGTCTAGTGTCTGATATGGAATGCATGTGATGTTTTTTTAATGATTATGTTATCTGCTTATATCACTGCTCTATTTTGTCTGATATGCATACATTGTTTCTAAATATGATGTCTGATTAAACGTTGCTGATCATTATATATATATATATGTATGCTTTCTGAATGGTGGTTCTCCCAAATACTTCAAACTTCAGTCAATATCAACTGCTATATTTATCTTTGTCAAATGACTGACAAAAAGGGGGAGAACAATTCAAACACCCCGAACGAAAAATTGTATATCTACTTGAATGGTGTTACAGGTGTTAGGGGGAGTAGCTGCACCAAGATAGGGGAGTTTCCAGATAGGGGAGCAACTTTTGAATCCGTCTAAATGATTATGTGTGTGCCCACTAGATTAAATTGTAAAATTGTGTAAAGTGTATATACACACAATTTAGGATGTCAATATAGAAGTTGTTCTAGGGTGTTTTGGTATTTTGTCACGTAATTGACAAAGGGGGAGATAGAAGTGCCCTGGTTTATCAATTAGCGTGAGTGTTGAGTCAGCTAGACTGCAGAGCCTCATAGGAAGATCAATTCAAAGCGTCTGCCTCAACCGGATGTGTGCAAGCTCGCCACAGGTAAATCTAAGCCTCACATCCCATGTCCCAAAACACCAGGTAAATAAAACCCTTAAAATAAGTTAGAACATCATAGGATTTTTAAGAAGTTAAGAAAACTTTTTCAAAATCAGAAAATCTCTAAGTTTTCTTGATTTGTCGATTTTATCGATACACAGCTCGATATGATGGACCTGCGCCGTCGATGTCCTCGATGACAAATCGATTCCATCGAAATGAGGACAAAAGTGTCCAGCAACCACATGTATATCTGGATGGATTTATCGATGTATCGATATACCTAATGATATCATCGATATTTGAATATCGAGTCCATCGAAGGTGACTCAATAATATCGACAGGCAGATCTCCGGTGCCCCTATTTTAACTTAAGAATATCATATGTACATCGATATATCGAAGCCCCCTCGATACCATCGAAGTTCAAATCTCGATGATATCGGAAGGCTCTCGATGATATCGGTCATGGGCACGAAGTTTTCTAGCAAAATATTTCAGGATAGTTTATCTATGATCAAGGGTCACTCGATAGAATCGATATTCAAATATCAATGATATCGGTATGGTTTCGAAGGCATCGAACAGGGACGGAAACTGTCCAGCAAGCTTAAACAAAAAATCCCTTGGATTTATCGATGCCTCGACACAGTTATCGATATCATCGACATTCAAATTCCGATGATCTCGAAGGTCCCTCGATCAATCTTGTAAACCTGAAATATTTCAAAGACAAGTCTCTCTCATTTTCAAATGCCAAGGAATCGAACCTCGTTTCGATAAAATTGGAGTTCAAAGTCCAATGACATTGATACTTGTTTCGATTCCATCGACCAGCTGGCAAAAGGTTTCAAAGAGTATGACATTTGAGTTTGTGTCATCGAGCGGCCTGTTGATACAATCAAGAGTATACGCTCGATGATATCGAACCCACTCGATGATATCGAACTCTGTCATAAATGTGACCGTTTTATATCCAGCGGAACCTTTTACCTATATAAAGAGGACTTGTCTATTGTTACTGGTAGAGAAAGAAGAGAGTGCTTTTGAGTGTTTTACCTTAGATCATTTACCCAAAGCCCTTTCTCTCAGAGAAGTTCATCCTCCAATCCAACCTCATCATTGATATTCAATAGAGTGGATTGGGGAACGAACTTCCGCATTCAAGGATCCTCCAACTACTACCTTAATGGCAAATCATTAAGCTGGGAAGCCTTGAGTGCATAGATAATCGGAATCACTCTATCTTCCTTATAGGAAAATATTTTATAAAGTAGGATTCCGTCTAAACTTTGACCCAACTCGAAGCCTCGTATTGGTACATCATCTGAGTTGCGGATCAAAGAAGCAGAAGATTCTTCATCAACAAGGAGGAGATCTTCGTCAACGTGCTGAATGAGACTCATCCACTTGTTTGTAAGTTATTAGAGTCCAGAGGACACTTGTGATCATTCCTTTTTAGGATTGGGTCTAAGGTGTTTCTCACCCCTGTAAGCCCTCGTAGGAGGCCTCCGGCGGGAGTGTACGTGGTAGGTGCGTTGTGTTGATCCTTGCTCTATAGAGAGCATAAACAATTAGGGTCTTATGGATGATCCTTGGCCAGTGTACCTAAAAGTGGGTGTGTTGTGTTGACCCTTTCTCGTGAGAGCATAAACAGTGAAGTTCCTTATGTGGATCCTTAGTCAGTGTGCCTAAAACCGGGTGCTACGTGTTGACCCTTGCTCAAGGAGCATAAACAGTCAGCCTAGGTGTAGGTTGTAAAGGTTGAAGGTGAACCTGATTTAAAACCTTAGGTTTGAAGTGAACCGCTGTGAAACCTCCTTAGTGAAATCTGATACACTCAAGGGTTGAGTGCGGTTACCGGGAGTGGAGTAGACAAGTAGTCGAACCACTATAAAAATGACTGTGTTTGAGATTACTATTCATTCGTTTATATGATTTTCTTAAATGCTTTCATATCCAATTATCTGAGATCACACCTCACACACCCGCACAGTCATATCCATCATAAACTAGTTTGTATATTGTTCAGCTTTCAAATAGTTTGTGATTGGATCCTCTACCGGGCTTGGAAGCTAGTAGAGTTACTCTTGAGTAATCCTAATATATGCTTGTTGTTAGGATTAGAGTGATAGGATTTTAAATTATTATAAAATTCTTAAAAAGTCCTATTCACCCCCCTCTAGGACATATTGACATATTCCTACTTCAACTGAAGCGATCTTCACCGCTATTTCATAGGCTACCAATGATTCTGGAATATTAAAGTTGTGATACACTTTCACTTGTGTTTTCCTTAATTGTCTCGAATAATCATAAGAACTATTAACATGTACGCTATTAAATTGATCAAAACATTTTTACACTTTCTTAATGTAATGAGACTGAGATAAAAAAAAAAAAAAAAAATCATCATATTTTCTGTTTACTTTTATTCTAAGAATCACATTAATCTCGTCTAGATCTTTCATATCAAATTGTAATAATGAGAATTTCTTAACAGAGTTAATCGACTTAATATTAGTTCAAAAAATGAATTTGTCATCAACATATAAACAAAAATAATAATTCATTTGTTACCTGTGAATTTTATACATATCGGTTTGCATCATTTATTCGATAGCCATTAGACTTTAAAGCATTGTCAAAATTCACATGCCATTGTTTAGGAGCTTATTTCAAACCATATAAGGATTTGATTACCTTTGAATTAGCTACTACTACTACTGATGAATGAACCTTCGCTGCACTCGGCCGGCAGAGATGGCAGGGAAGGAGTCCTCTCACTACCAACCAGCAGACATCATCTGGCTGGGTCTTGCCGGTATCAACAACGAGAAAAAACAAAAAAAATGGAAACAGCAACTAACTATGGCTCGCTCCTTATCGGAGGTAAGACCGGAGGTAAGATCCGATCTTACCTCCTTTACCTTAGGATATGATAAGGTTTAGTCCGCCCTTACTCAATTCCTCATCGAATGAGGAATTGTGGGCGGGAAAATAAGGAACACAAAGTGCTTCTTTTTTGGTTACAGTTTGTTCTCTCTTTTTTTCTTGAAAATGAAACACTAAATGCCTTGAAAATGAAACTCTAAATGCATTTATTTTCATCTTTTTAGGTTACATTTGGCCGAGGGTGACAGCCCGCACAATGAGTGCTTGCTGCTCCTCCTGCAGCACTTGCAGCCTCCTCTGCTTTTCCCTTATGTTCTCTCTGGCAACGCCAATGTTTTATATACATTATTTTCTTGACCTTCAATTTTATTACCCTCAGGTTGATCCATGTATATTTCTTCTTCTAAATTTCCATTTAAAAATATTATCCTAACATCCATTTGATGTACAATTAGTTTGTATATATATGCTAAGGCTATAAGGACTCTAATAGAAGATATCTTATCTACAAGAGAATATGTATTAAAGTAGTCTATTCCTTCGTTTTGTCTGAAACCATTAGTCATTAATCTAGCTTTAAACTTGTTAATGGTGCCATTAGGTTTTAACTTTTTCTTAAAAATCCATTTACGTCATATTTTCTTATTCGTAGGTGGCAAGACTACTAATTCGTAAGTTTTATTAAATATAATGGATTCTAATTCATCATTTATAACTTATTTCCAGAAGGATGCTTTAGGTGAATTGATAGCTTCTGTATAGGTTAAAGGATCATCCTGAAGGAGAAATGTATAGAATCCATCTCATATGTAACCCTTACGCTTCTCCTTAGTTCAATTTTTTATTTTTTATTTTTACATTTTCTCTTTCTATATTCTTACTACTTGAGGCAATACTTAAAGCATCATTATTTACAATTTATTTAGATGCAACTTTCATTGGAAAAATATTTTTAAAGAATTATGCATCTCTTGCCTCAATGATAGTGTTAGGGTTTAGGATATTATCCTTAGATTTAAAAACTAAGAATTGGTAGGCTGCGTTATTTTCTGCGTATCCTATAAACACACAATTTATTATTTTCGGACCTAATTTCATTTTCTTAATTTTTGTTAACTTTATTTTTGCTAAGCACCCCCACACTTTAAGATATTTATAACCATTAGAATGTTTCTTTCATGGTTCATATGGTGTCTTACATGTAACTTTAAAATGTATTCTATTCAGGATGTGACAAGCATAAATAATGACTTATCCCCACATGTGTAACGCCCCGAATTTTGAGGGTCGAGCAAAGGCTCAACTCTCGAGATCCGTCGCATTACTTATGCAACATAGAAAATGATGATTAAATGTTGTCCATATTAGTGCATTAAACATGAATGAGATTATACTAAATCAACATATCATACTCCAGAGATGATTAAATTTAGCAAGCGGAAGACTATGATGAATATATAAGGTGTATAAGTGGATATGAACCCCAGAGTATGATCATGTTACCAGGCTGAATAATTACATGTATAGTTCTAAAATTTATAAAATGAATAAGTGCGATGTTCAACTAGTTTGTATCCCTGTAACCCCGGCGATGCAACTCCAGGTCTACATAGACCCGCCAGAGAGTTGCATGTAGGAGAACTCCTCCCTGTCGTCGAAGAAGACAGGCTCCAACTTGTAAGCCTCACCATCATCTGAAACTAAAACAGGGCCTGGTTGGTGTTTTAAAACACCGTCCCAGAGTGAGAGTGAGTGATCAACTCAGTGGAGCTATAAGGCAAAGGTTAACATGTTATCAATTCAGTCAAGCAGTAATGATAAAGAAATACAACAAGCATCCCTAAGTACTTTAGTTAATGCAAGGGTGATATGTAATAATGATGCATGCCCTTGCCTGCACTCTTTCAGTTACATCATCTCATGGTTGCGCATGTTAAACTCCCACTGTGCTCAACTCCCACGCCAAAGGCACATGCAATGCGGTGCATGGTGGTGTTGGCCAAGTTCTTAATTAGATCAATTCATACAACAGATTCGGGAAGCTAAGGTACCTCCCTTTATATCATTTACCCAAACAATGATTCATCTAGGGACGTCAATCCTAGTTAATCACATACGATAGGTAAGTTATAGGGCAACATCACCCCTGATTTGAAAGCAGTGGATTGGTAAGTTCAGGTCACTACGAAGGGGCTAGTCACCTAAGCGTAGGCCTTAGTTTATAGTTGAGGTCTCTACGGGAAGGCTCGTCACCTTAGCGTAGGCCGACAGCTCGAATACAGTGTCTCATACCACCGTATTCAGCTCATGAGTTTGAGTTGCTCACTGGTCACTACGGGGAGGCTCGTCAACCCAGCGTAGGCCGACAACTCAACCACGGTATCCCATACCACCATGTCCGGCTCATGAGTCTTAGCGGATCATGGTATCAAGGTTAAACGGGCTTTTCATTGGTAAGTGATACCTTAGATTCAAGCAGTAGCGTCCATACATGGTGAACATACATTAGGCCAATCAGGTCAATTGACAAGTCCGATTGGTATGAGCGCATGCTGGATTAATCGACGTGGAGCGCATACACACTCCTTGTGGCCTAACCACTATCGATAATCACCGTACGACTCGGATTCATCGAACGTGTCCGTGGTGGCAAAACTAATTTAGCCACTCGATTGGAAGTCGTTACTGATTGCCTGGACTACGTCGTAGTCCCAATCACACTCTAAAGTCATAACATTCACATATGGTAGTCATAACAGTATTGAACAAACAATTCAAGCATTGCAATCATTTGAGCACTTTATAAAACACATAGTTAACGTGACATCATACATATGCATTTCATACATAAATCAAGTAATTGGATTTAGGTCGCATGAAGGAATTTATACCTGTAGCTAAGGTAGTTGAGAATCTTATCTCAACACCCTTATAAAATACAATTTATCAAACACTTGCTCATTCAGACATTTCATCAAACACTTGGGCTACTCATTTCAACGTACATGAAATAAATTAGTCATAACACATATCATGACAAACCCTTTCACAAAGGAGTTGTCACACATACAACAATCACGTATTCTTAATTAATAAACATGGCAAGTGCAAATCATAATTCTATATTCATTCAGACATTTCAACTAACACATGGAATGCATTATATTCAACATAGTTCATATATATGTGTAATCCCCGAAAAACATCGTATCTAAGTACATGTGACAATAATCAAGTCAGTCATAAATCATTAACTGACATTGAAAACCTTGAAAACCATAACCTAAATGTTTATAGTCCTCACCTTTCGTCGGTACGCCGATTACAAACTCGGTTCGTACACTACGCCTTTGTTTATAGCACAACGGCTACCTATAACATGAAATAGGTTAGCTATTTCACCGATCTACCTATTTAGATACCTAAAACAGATTAGGGTTAGGATTCCTTACCCAAAAATGGAGTCGAAATTGCCGGTATAGCGACACGGAAGAGGGAATTCAGCACGTGGAGTGGCGGGAATGAATCCCAGCAAAAAACCATAACTCTCTCTCACTTTTCCTCACTTTCTCCTTCTCTTTTATCTCTTCTCTCTCCTAAGGTTTAGGAAATTCATATGGAATGGGAGAAGGGTGTGTTTAGGGCATTATATAGGCCCAGAAGTGATGTCAATGGCCCCAGGGCCATGGTATACTTAGGATATAGCCAAAAGACGTATGTTTCGGGTTAACGGAGTTCATCTAGAGGTCCATTACCTGCATATAGTCCAGGGAAAGTTCCCTGACAATGGATCTATGCCAGGTTAAGATTTCAATCCGATTGGATTAGTGGATCGACCGTGGAGGATCAGTTTCAGTTCAACGGTCATCGTCACTCGATCAGGGCCACAAGTGCACTGACCTGTGTAAGGAAATTTTCTTGATCCAAGGGTATAGTTGGGTTAGAATCTGACGGTTAAAAACCTTAAATCCCTGCAAGCGAATGACCCAATTTACTTAAATTTGAGTTCATTTTCTAAAGATATTCGTATTTTTCACACGCTTTACTCGGGGCTCTAGTTGTGCATTTTTAGATACTATTCGGGCTTGATTCCCGCGATGGTTGTCAAGCCCAGTAAGGCGGTTATAACTGTATAGTTTCGCGGTCATCGGACTTTCGACGTGGGGTCCAGGTCCGATACGGAGTTTCAATGTGCTCCCAAGAGCAACTGGGTTTAGAGATTGCTCTAAGGTTTTTAGGTAATGTAGAGTTAGCAATTTTATTAGTTTTGAGTCTTGCAGTTCATATAGAAAGTGGTTCAGGCTAATCTACTAATTAATTCAGTTTAGCACTTAACTAATTTTCGTCTAATTTCTACATAATTTGACTCTTAGTGATTTTCTGCCTGAGGTGGTACTCGGGTCTTTATACGGACTTTTTCGAGACGTTACAACATATTTGAGGGTAAATCAAAACTGTTCAACATTGCATTCATAATTTATTTTAATTGAAAACCAATTTGACAACAATTTTATTCAGGAGGGAGCTTGAAACTAAATTTTTTCAGATGTCAGGCACATATATAACATTATTTAGTGCAAGGATCTTTCCATAAGTGAGCCTTAAGATCAATTTTCATTTTCTAACTAATGAGGAGGTTCAAGCATTTTCCATGAACACTTGTTCATCCCTTGCAACTTGGTAGAAGGCAAACATGCTTCGATCTTTACAGATGTAATGAGTAGCCCCAGTGTCTAGTACACAATGCATTGTGTTGACAAGGTTCACTTCATATATTATCGCAACTATTTCATATTGTCCATTTTGTGTAGTTAGATTGGCCTGAGCTTGAAAAGCCTTTTTCTTATGCCCACACTCTCCAATATGATGCCCGGGTTTGCCATAATGAAAACGTTTTCCTTTCTTTTTGACCGGTTTACCTTTCTTATATTTTAAGCCTACATTGTTCAACGCAATGGCCTAGTTTTCCATAGTTGAAACATGTTCCTTTTAAGTATCGACATTGATCAATAAGGTGACATGCATTTCCACTGTGAAAACGTTATCATTTGATCATCTTATTCTCCTTATTTGTTCAATTAGGTTAGCATTTGAAGCAGTTCCATTAGCATTTTCCTTTTAACCCCTTATATGATTGGCTTCTTCTATTAAGATATGTATGATAATGTTTTCCATGAAAATTCCAATTTTCTTGTATTTCATCTTTTTTCTTTTAATTCTTTCCAGGAGGAATGGAGTTTTTTAATTAAAGTACCTCCAAGGAAAACATCATCTATTTTTAATCCTTCATATATAAGCCCGTGCACTAAACTTTGATATTCAAGTATCTGATTAGATACGGGTTTATTATCTAACATTAAAAAGTTTAGAAATGAGGAAAAAACGTGTTTTTTGGCACCAGCTTCTTCTAACACATTTTTTAGCAAATGTCGGCCAGATATCCTTGGCTCTTTCATATGTAGTATATATGTCATACAATATATTAGAAAAAAAAATTAGAATATAATTTTTGCAGTTGTGGTCATCCACTACAACAATTTCTTTATCGGCTTCATATTGGAAAGTATCAGATAACACATACGATACTTTTAATGTATCTAAAGCAAATGTAAGTTTCTATTTCCACCTTTTAAAATGGTTCCCAGAAAATGGTTCAATTTTAGATACGGTGGTTCGGTTTACTGTTATATTTGTCATTGCTACAAATGTACAAATCAATAAATCAATTTCAAGATTATAGGAATTTTTGGATTTGTAAATCCGTAATTATGAAAATTCAGAATTAAAAATGAAATTAAAAGAAAATTATAAATTTGAGTAATTAGAAAACTTATTTGATTCAAGGCGCGCCGAAAGGCAACAAAACATTTAGGCTTGTAAGTACACTCGTGCACACATCACACCACACCACATCGCGCTGCGCCACATCCACGGTCCTCGTCCGTGCACGTGTGTGTGGGTCATGGCATAGCCCCCTAAACAACCAAATTCACATGCCCCCTGAAAGGGTCCTAAGCCCTATACAAAAATTTCATCTTATAAACTCAATTTTTTTTTTTTATTATCTGTCCAATGTGGGACTAAACCCACACCACTACAAGATTTTAAAAAAATCATTTGTTGCTTTTTTTTAAATATGGAGAAATTTTTTTAAATCATTTTAAATTATTTATTTATTTATTTTGAAACACTAAAAATACAACAGGTACATGTATCAGCTCATTTTTAGTAGTTGCCCCAAAAAATAAGTAGATCTAAATCTTAAGTGAACAAGATCACATGAAACAGTTGTATTGAACCCCCACCATTAGAACCATTTTGTGGGTCACAAAAGTTTTGGATTAAGCTAATATTTGCCATTTACCTTCATTTATGTTTGTGTTGACTTTTCAACATATAGGTTAGGAAATAAACATTACAATTGATCCTAAGAAGTTTATTAGTGGGTGTTCAATCACCATTATTTCCTATTTTGTGGTCCACCTAAGATTTATATTTGCTTCATTTTTTTGGGTCATGCCATGAAATGAGCATGAAAAATGAATGGACTGCGTGGATATAGAACACATACATCAGGGTAGCCCCATAGGCACAACCTGATTAGAGCTCTTGTTACCTAGCTCCCATGGTCCACTAATTGTCAGGAGACGCTCCCACTAGGGATGTCCCCATTTGACGGGTGGTGTGGGGCTCACCACGATGTATTTGTTTTATCCGGGCATAGATTGAGTACTACTCCATCCGGAGTTAGCTGAGGACGGACGGTCTTGTCAAGAGATCTATGGGGCCCACCATAATGTATATGTTTTATCCACACCATCCATCTATTTTAACTGATCATTTCAAAGCATTAGCCTAAAAAGGAGGCATATTGAAGGCTCAAGTGGACCACACCACGGGAAGCAATGGGGATTGAATTCTTACCGTTGAAAACTTCCTAGGGCCACCATTATGTCTATTTGCCATCCAACCCATTCATAGGGTCATGAAGACCTATGTGACTGGGAAGCATAAATATCAACTTGATTCAAAACTTTGATGCCTTCCAATAAGTTTTCAAAAGTGAGCTTTCAATCCCCATTCCAAAACTTCTGATTTCGAGTTCCTGGGTGTGAACATAGTAAAAATGCACGTGGGCGAGTTCCCACATGCATACATAGCTCAGTTAACGTTCACCAATCAAAGTAGTTTAAAATAAACGGTACTAAAAGTTAAACAGAGATAACTAAGTCCAAAAATAGATGCTAATATTTAAAATGTACAATTCCAATAGTGGTGTCTGCCCAAATGAAGATTATAAAAGTCACAATATACATACCCTAAATCAACATACAGAGAATACCCAATCAGGGACTCCAACATATACATACACAAAATTGAAATAAATGTAAGGTTTTCTAATTTTCTCCGATACTCTTATACTTTATGGCGTAAGTGTAAGTCGATCCATGCCTACTTGCTAGAGATCTCGATAGCACCGACATCAACAACATTGCCTGGTCGGTGTTTTAAACACCGTCCTAAGTGGAAGTGAGTAGCTAACTTAGTAGTTCCATTAGTTATAAGTTATACATGTTATTGACTCAATCAGTGCAGGTAATGATAAAGCACGTACACAATCACTTCTTCAATACTCCTTTTAAATGCACATATAAAAATATGATATGATGTATGCCCTTATAATTCAACACTCCCTCACAAGCGACTCGAGCACTTATTTCGCAAATGCCAACGCTCCCTCACAAATGACTCCAACACTAACTAATCTAATGTGATTGATGTGTATGTTAGTCGAATAGTTATTAAGTACTATTCATCCAACAAATTGGTAAAGTTAGGGTACCACCATTTTATCATGGTCTCAACTGGATCACAAGGCTCGGATCATTACCCAAGCGACAACTCCCCGAATAATACAAGACTAACACTGGCCTGATCGATTCAAAGGACCCGTATAAGATAGCCCGGATGACACAGGGTTAGTCACCTCATCGACATGGTGGAAGACGACCCCAATTGATGCAAGAGTCGTCACCCATACACAATTGTGGTGCGATCGCAACATGCATTCCATTTATGATCTAGTAGGCTCATAGCCTTCATGATTGCTCATTAATCACTACAGGGAGGCTTGTCACCCTAACATAGGCCGACAGCTCATAAACGATGTCCCATACCATCATACCCCGCTCATGAGTCTTGTGGACCATACTGTCAATGGTTATAAGTAGACTCGTTCAATGGGAATGAGGTATCCTATATTCCATTTTGTCATCTCATACATTGTGAATATACATGATCAGTCGACTATTAGACTAAATTGCTTAGCCTGTGAGAATATGGCATAACTGACATTGGGTGCAAGCATCGCGCGTAGTCCAAATACTGTCGGTCATCCGTGTTCAACCCAAATCGATCGAACAAGCCTATGACGACTGATCTAACTCAGGCCATCCCTTGTTTGGGTGGTTAGCCGACTGTCCCAACATTGTAAGCAATTATAAACATCACTACGGACTAGCCACTAGTCATGCAGTCATAGTGATGTTTTATATGAAGCATAAATTTAATGACACTATTACTTAGGAATTTCATCGAACATGTGAGCATCAATAGAAACAACACACTCACTTAAGCATTTTATCAAACATGTGAGCATCTGTAAGTACTACGATGTTGAGCACACATAGGTTGTCAAATTTCATGAGACAAAACCACTTCAATATAGAACTTCAAGATCAATCTATGTTCAAGAGAAGATCAAGCTAAAGATCGGTCCATGTTCAAGAGAAGATCAAGCTCAAGATCGGTCTATGTTCAAGAAAAGATCAAGCTCAAGTTTGGCTTATGTTCAAGTAAAGTTCAAGCCCAAATTCAAGATGTAGTCCGTGACAAAGTTCAAGCCCAATTTTAAGATGGAGTCCGAGACAAAGTTCAAGCCAAATTGAATAAGATATTTTGATATATCTCGGGTAGTATAAACCCTAGAAAGACCCTATGACTAGGTGCTTTTAAAAATGTTTAATCATGGGTTTTTACAATTGTTTTTGCTTAGAATTCAGCCAGCGTAACTTCAGGTTCGGCTAGCCTAAGCTTCCTTGGCCAACCTAACTTCAAGCCCGAAGCAATAACAGCTTTTGTTGCAAATTCAGCTAACCTGAGTTTTGGTTCAACTAACCCGAGCTTGAAATTCAGCCAACCGAGAAAGTTCAGGTAAAATTCCAGTAACATTAATTTTTAGAATTCGCGAGGAATTCAGCCAGCCGAAGGGCAAATTTGGCTGGCCGAATTATACTATTCGGTCAGCCAAACTTGACCTTGGGCCAACAGAATTTTGAATAATTTTTATCCCGCGCAATCCAAAATTCGTTGAATAAAATCCGTTGAACTCGGGCTAGTCGAAGCGTATCTCGGGTTAGCTGAAGTTCTAACTTCTTTGCCTATAAATTGAGGTTTTTTCTCATTTTGAATTACACACAATTTAATTATTAGAATTCTTCTGTAAGAGAGAGAGAGAATCTCTCAAGTCATTGGCAAGCTATTGGTTGGTATTAATAATTTATTTAAATAGCTTATTCAATTTCCTTTAGTCTCAGATCTTTTAAGTTTAATCTAAAAGACTAAACTATACTCCTCTTTGTGATTTAAGAGAATTAAATTAAATAACATTTGGGTTTAACAAAATTAAAATTTATAGAACCCTAGAACCTTTCTATCTGACTGAACATGTGTAACGCCCTGAAAATCGGGGGTTGAGTAGCAACTCAACTCCCGAGTTCCAAAACATTACTTATGCAACATATATGCTTATGATTAAATGTTGTCTGTGTTAGCGCATTAATCATGAGTGGAATTATACAAAAAAAAAAAAAACAGTAATTCATACTCCAGATCAAGTTGTAAAACACAAGCGGAAGACTGAAAGACATAAATAAACGTATATAAGTCAAAAGATCACGATCGGTCTCCAGAGTATGAATACATCACTGAGTCACCATATACATGTAATAGTCTCAAAATCAAAATGTCAAAACAGTACAACTACAATGATAATCCCTGTAGCCCCGTCGATCCGGATAGCCTAAGCAAAGTCGCCGGAGAACTGCATATAAGAGAACTCATCCTGATCATCGTAGTAATCAGGCTCCACATCCTAAGTCGCATCATCATTTGCAATCAAGATAGAGTCTGGTTGGTGTTTAAAACAACGTCCTGTAACGTGGGAGTGAGTGATCAACTCAGTGGAACAATAAAGCAAAGGTTAACATGTTATCAATTCAATCAAGCAGTAATGATAAAGCAGTAAATCACACATCCCTAAGTACTCTTGTTAATGAGAGAATGGTATAAATGTATGATGCATGCCCTCTCCTACGCTCCCTCAGCGACTTCATCTCACGTTAGCGCATGAACAACACTGCCTCAGTGCTTGACCTGCTACGCCTGAACGCACGCGTAATGCGGTGCATGCATATGATTATCAAGTTCTTATTAGTCCTTTTCATACAACAAGGTAGGAAAACTAAGGTATCTCCTTTATATCAATTCTCAAACAATGATCCATCTAGGGTCGTCAATCCTATTTACTCACATACGATAGGCAAGTTCAGGTCACTACCACCAACACCCTACCAACTGGCAGTCTATTTTCGAAGGCTCGTCACCAACCCGACTGGGGAACACAACCAGACTGTGCTGGGGTAGGCCTATTATGTACTCGAGGTCACTCCACCAACGCCCTACCAACTGGCAGTCTATTTTCGAAGGCTCGTCGCCAACCCGACTAGGGACCACAACCAGGCTACACCAATGGAGGCCGACAGCTCGAATACAGTGTCTCATACCACCGTATTCGGTTCACGAGTTTGGATTGCTCACTGGTCACTACAGGGAGGGTCGTCGCCTCAGCGTAGGCCGACAGCTCGACCACGGTGTCCCATACCACCATGTCCAGCTGAGTCTTAGCGAATCGAGGTACCAAGGTTAACGGGGTTTTCACTAGTGAGTTTGATACCTTAGGTTCAAGTAGTAGCGTTCAAACATGGTGAACACATAATAGGCCAATTAGGTTACTTGACAAGCTCGACTGGTATGAGCGTAGGTGAAGTAGCCGATAAGATACCACTGTCGACAATCATTGTACGACTCAGATTCATCGAACATGTCTTATGTGGCGAAATGACCTCAGCCACAAAATCAAGGCCTGTTACCGATTGCCTGGACTATATAATAGTCCCAACCACATTCAATTACAACAAAATATCCTAGAAGATAGTTAAAGCAGTAATGGATCAAGATTTCAAATCATACAATCAAAGGTTCGACATTGTCCGCTTTAGGACTGCCAGGGCTGTTGCACGGAATCGTTACACCACTCCCCCATCAACCTTCACGACTTTGTTTTTGCATTTTATGGAATACAACTTAAACATGAATTTATACATATGCATTACATAGATAAACAGACACTATAATATACGGAACATGGAGGAAAGCATACACATAGTTAAAAGAGTTGAGAATCATATCTCAACACCCATATACATTACAATTTACTAACTACCTACTCATTCAGGCATTTCAACAAACACTTTAGACTACTTATATCAACATACATAACGTATGTTGATCACATAGGTATTAGGCCAAATCCTTTCACTAGGGAGTTGCCCCATTTATAACACGCGTGCACCCACGACGGATAGTCATGGCAAGCACGAATCCAAGTTCCATATTCATTCATTCATTTCCATAAACACTTGGGCTACACACTGTATCACATATAACGTATATTTACCGTGACGTGATTTAGGACAAGTCCTTTCGCTAAGGATTTGTCACACATGTAACAAGCATATATTCACAGCAGATTATCATGTTAGGCACAAATCATGATTTCATCTTCGTTCAGTCATTTCAACAAACACTTAGACTACACTTAATAACATACACGACGTATGTTAATATAACATGTATTAGGCTAATCCGTTCACCCAGAAGTTGCTACGCATGCATCTAGCATACATAGACAGTAATTAATCATGGTGAGCACAAATCCGAATTTCATACGTATACGGTATTTTCTACAAATATGAGGAATACAGTATATTCAACCTAGCTAACGTATAACTGAAAAATGAAATGGACATCACTTTATGCATGTGAAATATCATGTACGTCAAGAATAAACCATTAACCGACATTGAAAGCTTTAAAAACCATAACCTATACGTTTATAGTCCGCACCTTACGCCGTAGAAGCGTAACGAATTCGCTAGAAACTCTAAGGCTTCGTCAACAAGGGTATATCAACCTATAGCATGAGTTGGGTTAGTTATTTCATGACCTACACTACCTGAAACCCGAAAACAGATTATGGTTAGGTTTTCTTACCTAAGAACGGGATCGATATCGCCGGTAGAGCGGTACGGAAGGGCTGATTCAGTCCGTGGAATGATGGGATTGAATCTCAGGGATGAACTCCAACTCTCTCTCTCTCTTTCCCTCTCTTTTCTCTCTTCTCTCTCCTAGGGTTTCCCAAATTCGTATGGGATGAGAGAGTGAGGGTTTCAAGCCCTTATATAGGCCTAAAACTGATGGGAATGACCCTAAGGTCAATGTATACTTAGGTTATGTCCAAAGATCGTCTGTTTCAGCTCAACGGAGCACTTCCAGAGCCCCCCTTGAGACAAAGGTCGGACTTAAGCTCCCTGACCATGGATCTAGGTCAAGTTAAGTTTTTGTTCCAATCGGGTTTCCAGATCGCATGTGGCGGACCAGTTTCAGTTCAACAGTCACTAAAACTCGATCAGGACCACAAGTACACTGACCTGTGTATGAAATTTCTCCTGATCCAAGGGTGTATTTGGGTCAGATTCTGACGATCTGATTACTTATATTCGGCCCGCAAGTGACAAGTCTCAGATTACTTAAATGAGATTTAATTTCTAAAGAAAACCACATTTTCTCACACTCTTCGCTCCGGGCTCAAACGAATAGCCCCGGGACACTATCTGGAGTTGATTTTCGAGATGGTTGTCAACCCCAGCAAGGCGGTCCTAATTATATAATTTTGTAGCAATCGGACTTTCGATGTGCGGTCCAGATCCGATACGGAGTTTCAATGTACTCCCGAGAGCAACTGGGTAATGAGATTGATCCTAGATTTTAGGGTAACCTAGCGTCGATGATTCTACAAGTTTTGGGTCTTACAGATCGTATTTAAAGTGGATCAAGCAGATTTCGTAGCTAATCTAGTTTAGCACTTAGTTAATTTTGTCTAATTCCTAAAGGATTTGATCCTGAGTGATTTCTGCCTGAGGTGGTACTCGGGTCTTTGTACGGATTTTTCCGGGACGTTACAACATGGGACCATCTACATTCAAGAAAGAGGTCATTCTGCTACAAGCTTCTACATGTCTTTTACTGTAACACCCCGTATTTTCTATACTCAGATGTTACTATAGAGATCTAAATAACTTTATACATGTGCGAGAACACATGTAATTTAGACCACACACCTCCATCCAACAATTCTCAATCTATCCATCTTGACCTTTAGATTCATACTAAGACAGCCAAAATGTATCTGCATGGTACTTTGAGTTGACCCTCGACCTTTCAACCTAATATTACATCAACAATGATGATCCAACCGTCAAGTATATTCATCATCCATAGATTGAACCATCCCTCCATCGAATTTCAAGTATCATCCAGGATCTCGATCTTCTCGATATGTGGAATAAACCATCCATCGTTAATAAAAAACCCCTGATCATCAAACCCGCCGTTCATCAAGCCGCAATAACTAAGATTTATAATTCACACTCAATCATCACCTAGACACTTCAAGATCAACCTGTAAACTCTAATATACATTGATTTAACTACGTAAAATAACCTTCATCCGTAAGTCAAGTGATCTGATCGTTGGTTCTCAAAGACAAGCAAACGTTTCATCACAAAATCAACATTGGCCTCCATGAACCCATTTCATGTCTGGGATCCCAATGCTAATGAAAGCCTAAACCTTGCCTTAGTGGAAAAACTGAACCATACATCATCAATCTTAGCCCTAGATCACCAGATCCGCCATTCATCGCACCCACTACGACCAACTTAAAGGTCCTTCACTTAATCACCACACTTAGGCCATCAAACCACTGATTTAACCGATGAATCGTATCTAGACAAATCCTAAAACCTAATTACCATTGACGTTCAAATTCAGAATACTCTAATCGTCGGATTGACGTGATCAACACCTCAAAACCATAAGTTTTGATTTATGTGGCCCACTAGCCTTTGGATTTACCTGATTGTTGGCCAGGGGTCGTGTATGGACCTGTAATATGAAATGGTTGGTGTGGATTGGATCATACATCAATGTGGACCCCACCATTACCGCTTGTGTACAAGTGGTGCATGCGCTCGCATTACACCGAGCCTGACCACATGGTCAAACTATGTTGACTCGACAAAACAAAGAGAAAGAGATATTCTCTTTTCCCACTTAAATGGAATTCAAACGGACTGCTCCATTTTGGTTGAATCATGGCCCACCAACCATCACAGTTTGGAAGATCCAAACCATTCACCTTGTAGAGGGTCCAATTTCGCCCAAACCCTACTGCCTGTACACCTTGAAACACATGTTTCAGTGCTTGTAATCTCTGTGCAAACGGATGCGATGCAAGCGTGCGGCACTCTTTGAAACCTTGCTGCACTGCCAGGCTGGCAATCCACAAGTTGGAAACTTCAAATCCTAGTCTTCCATTTAGGAGCATCCCAACCGTGGAGGATTCGTTTTAAGGATGGAAACCCTAATCAGTTGAGGGGATGGCTGCCCTTACTTGCGGCACCAAGAGAAAATGCCTGTTTCCTTCTCCCTTCGAAATCACCATCCCAATCAACATGGAGCTTCGAAATCCTTGACCCTGAGGCTCCCTGATAACCATTCGAACCCTTCAGCAAAGCCAGTTGAGAGAAAGGAGCTGCGAGGGAGATTCTGCCATTGTCAGTCCACATCTTCCTGTTCAAGCGGCACTGAAGCCTAAACCGAGTTCGGTCCGAGGTTGATGTAGGTCTAGTCTAGTTCAGGCTTTGATAGGGAAGAGAGAAGAAGAAGAAGAAGAAGGAGGAAGAAGGAGGAGAAGAAGATTCAGAGAGAGAGAGAGAGAGAGAGAGAGAAAGAGCCGAAGATGATGGAGAATGCTGGTGCATTCATGCCGCATCGAGCCACCGCACCAGGTGACTCGGACCTGGTTGAGCCTTCTTCCAAACCTTTGCGTCAGGCTGAGTCCTGCATCCTTCTAGCCGAGCAGAGAAGAAGAAAATAGAAGAGAGAATGATGGAGAGAAAGAAAGGGAGAAGAGAGGGGGAGAGGGAGAGCCGACTGGAACGAGTTTCCAGCCGCTGTCTGCCTCAACCCAGCAAATCCTGACTAGTCATATCTAGCAGCTCATATCAGCCATGAATCTGAAGAATCTGATGGTTGTGCCTCATCCAACTCGCATCCCAGGTATCAGATCTCTAACCAAGGCTGAGTTTAAGATCGAGTCACAGTTGAGTTAACAACATGTAACTCGATTTTTATCTATATGTCAAGATAAAACCCTGACTCAGATCAAACCTGGAGCCCGGGCTGCTTTAATCTCTTCCACACCATCAGTCGGAGCCGATCTCAGTTTGGGTACACCACTAAACGCCATTTGTTTCAACTAGTCTTTCACCCAACTCGTTGGTGAGTTGACTCAGTAGACATCTAACTGAGTCGAGTTGACTCCAGATCGGAAATATCCGGATCAGATTTGGAAAACATTTGATCTAAAGAATCATTAGCCTAAACACATGATTAGTAGATCTCTTGAAATTTACTCAACTAGATTGTAGTTGAGTATTCCAACTGAGTCAACAATGTAGTGACTCACTGACCTTATAATGTCCATATAGGTGCTGGCTACAACTGTCCTCCTTGAAAGATATTTCCCTTCAATCAATTCCAAGATCAAGACTCTTGAACTCATTTTGTAAAGACACAAATCAAGGATAACACCCACCCAAGGGGAGGGATATCCCACTTGGCTTCCTCATTCATGGAATTCTAAGATAGTTTGAACTTAAATTTATAATAATATTGTGATTGTGTGGATAGTAATTATGTCTCTTCTAAATTTCAATTGATGATTATGCCCCTAATTCGTCTTATAAGAATTGTGTTACACACATTATGCTACACTTAGGAATGCTTATATCCATGTACACTCCCACTAGTTACATCATAAGGTAAGAGATCTTGTTTTCATCTGAAACATGAATTGCTACATTACTCTTATCCATGTTAGAATGGTCTTAGAATATCAAACATATTAAGTTAGTCCTTAGTTTCTTATTTGGATGAAATATATGTGAACTATTGTATTAACTTCTATAATTCATGTCGTACAATTGTCCTATAAATAACAACAATATGTTTAGGAGTAGCCTTGTATTCTCTATGTTTTTCCTAAGTAATGGTTTGATTTGTACCTAGCCTTATTAGAGGAGAAAAGTGACATGATGCTTCCATTACTTGTGTCTCATAAGTTGAACAAAGAATGCCAATGGTGGATTACCACCTCACTTAAGAAGGATGTGGACTTATTTAGAATGCTTGAAATGTCACACTTGTGGGCCCTCACTTGGGCCTAAAGAAAGTAATCAGATTTATATTGAGCTCATATTTGAATGCTAGATATCCTATTAAAGGACTACAAGTTTTGATCATGCTTATGAAATTAATCTTATTAATCCTATGGAATGTGCATGAGCATCATGGTACATGACATTCACGCATGACATATGAGCTTTTTCAAGTGCTCGATGTAAGTCACACTCTGATTGAATTCCTGAAGGCTTTAACATTTCAGTTAAACTTACAGAGCATGTGCATTTGTGCCACTTTGAGCGCTCTTTCTTTACATGAGGCTTTTTCGGGATTAGACACTCCTCGGGTGTACCACGTGTATTTTTTCAGGAGATATCCTTGGGCGCACTTACTACATGGCTTTTTCCAGGTATATAATCTACCGCGGGCGGTCTGCATGATTTTTTTCGGGTGGCTAGTTCTCCTTGAGCGTACCTATGAGTATTTTTTCGGGTTACTAGTTCGCCTTGGGCAACCCTTTTATTTTGATAGCTGGATGTGCATCCCCAGATCTGTGACTTGTACATACATTCATACACCCATACATTCATTTATAATTTCATGATTAGTCTCCTTGTAATTTGAATATGTTGATTTAAACTGTTTTGGAATGATATGATATACATGAATCCTTGCGGGAAGTTTCCACTGAGTTTTCACTCACTCAATCGTGCGGTTGCACCAAATAGACACAGGTATGATGAACAGGTGGAGACCCCTATAACGGGATTCCAGGGACGGCTAAGGTGGAGTTTGGTGAGGAAGAGTTCTATGTGAATGTTGTTGAGCCGTTGGAGCTCAATTGATATCTTAGAATTTTACTTGCTTTCATATTCCAGATTTTGTATCTTGTTTGAATTGTAATAAAATATTTCTCCTGTTGTGGGATTTCATTTTGTCTATATTTACTTGTATTAAACTTCATTGTTGTCACTCTTGATATCCTTAGTTTATGCAATGTTGTCTTACTCTATGTTATGGAATTTGCCGCTATTTAGATGTATGTTTGTCCACTTCATAACGTAATACTCGGGTTCTCTATGAAGAGTGACTATCCTCGGGTTTTGAGAACCAGGGTATTACATTTACGATTGAAGATAAGTATACCTTCTAAAACTTTTTTTTGGTTTTTCTGAGATGTCCTGTGAAAATCTCAGTTGAGGTTTTGTCTGAGATAGCCTGGTAAAATCTCAGTTTGGGTTTTTATTGTGATAGCCCATGAAAATTACAAGGAACTATATCAGGTTATTAAGGTGACCCTGTGAAAACCTTTTTATAGTAAAAGCCAAAATTACAAGGGAAGTAATTTTGACAGTGGAGTAGGTGTGGCTGTTTTTAAAGCACCGAACCACTATAATTATTTGTGTCATATGATGAATGCTTTATTTTTATTTTTGGTAGATTTGATGTATTTAATTATTTTAGTTGTATGGTAAATGTTGTAATTCTTTAATTTACTCGTGCTATTTGGTCGTGTTATACATTGTGAACATACATGGTTCAGTGAACATACATGATTAGTAGGGTGTTAGACTAATTTGATTAGCTTATGAGAATCCTGGTGTAACCGGTATAGGGTGCAAGCATTCCACGTAGTCTAACTACTGTCGATTTTCTGTGTTTGATACAGGTCGATCAAATAAGCGTATGACGACTGACCTAACTCGGGCCGTGTAAGGCCCGTATCTTAGTTCGTACCGTTCCTTAGACTTCCGCAATCCTCCCCGTCGAATTCTGGCAACCCGCGACCTGTAATCGGCGTTTGTGCGCGACCCTAAGTCGCATCCTGTAAATATGAATTGACTCGACCCGAGACTTGTACCATTGCGACCATACCGTCACCGCGGTTCTAACGCCGCGTCTTGAACACCGATGCGATGCTCAGGCCAGGAGTTGTGGGCCCGCGTTTAATTCGAGGAAACACCGCTTGTTATAAATCCCGAGAGAATCTATACAATCCATCACATCAATCAATCAATCATAAGTCAAGTACATCCCATCACAACCCATCACTCACCCATACCTCTCTCTTCACCAAGTCAAATGAACCCATACCTAGCCATTCATTTCTTACCAACAAGTCAAGGCAACGCATATCCCATGCCACCTCATGCCCCCAAAAGTTAAGAGAGCTCATACCCTCCATGTCACTTCCTCTTACAACATCCCCTCTCTCTCTCTCATTCTCTACCCATTCCCCCAAGTAACCTAAGAGAAGCAACTGTCCAAGGAATGAAGAGCCAAGGAGAACCTAGGTGTGGCCCACTCCTACCCTCAAAACTCTCAATCCAACCCTTCAATTCTCATCTTCCACCATTAAAGGTTGAGCTTAGGAGCTAAGGAACCAAGAAGATTAGCAATCGATGGGTGTTTTGTAGGAGTAGATTTATGTTTTGATGTTGGGCCAAGTTGGGCCTACCGATCGATGGCATGGATCTCACTTTGGACCCTAGCTATGGCTGATGGCCCACCATGATTCATATATTCATTCCATGATGGGGTCATTCTCCATGGACCCCATCATTGTTGTTTATTTTTCTAGTCTGAAAAGGTCATCTAGACCTTGCATTTTTTGTGGAGAAGGGATCTCCACCATTGATTTTGATTGGTGGGCCCACATGTAATGAGACCCTCTTAATGTACGTCTTGTAATGCATGGAAGGGAGGGCTCATAGTGGCGGAGCCCTCCATCGCACGTTCTCTCTCTCTCTCTCTCTCTCTCTCTCTCTCTCTCTCTCTCTCTCTCTCTCTTTCGCTGTTTGATGGCCCACCTTAACATGTGTATCATATCCGCGCCGTGTACGAGATGGGCCCACCCGCTGGACTGTCCTGCGGACAGACTTGCTACCTGTCCGTCTGGACAAGCCTGCATGAAGGAAAACACAAATATCAGCTTGGTCGTGAGCTGGTGGGCCACTCATGTGGACCCCACCTTGATGGTGTATTATGTCTAGGCCGTCTAGTAGGCCTCGACGCTGGATCTTTCAAATAATAATAATAAAATATAAATAAAATGTAATATTATATGTGGTGGGACCCACGTGAGACCCACCTGATGTGAAACCGGATTGGCTGGTGTACCTCGCACCAGCTATGTAGCTGCTGCATGACGTCAGCAAGCTCTGTGGGTCCCACCAACAGTATAGATGTTGGAATGACGTTAGTAAGTTCCGTGGATCTGATCAGAAGTATGTGTTATATCCACACCATCCAGATGGCTGGACGGTGGGACCCATCGTTGATGTATATGTTCTATATCCACACCGTCCAGATGGCTGGACGGTGGGACCCACCGTTGATGTATATGTTCTATATCCACATCTTCCAGATGGTTGGACGGTGGGACCCACCTTTAATGTATATGTTTTATCTTCACCGTCCAGAGATTTTTGGATGATGGGAATCCACCTGATGTACGTGCTGGCAGCACGTGGCCCCACCATAATGTAAGTGTTTTATCTACACTGCCCACCCATGCGGCCTACCATGATGTATGCGTTGATCCACACCATCCACCCTATTTCCAGATCATTTTAAGGCCTGGGCCTCAACGGCTAGGCCCAGCTGGTGGTCAGTAGGTTCACCTGCTGCTGGACCAACGTCCAGCAGCAGTTGGGCTGAGACCCACCATGATATATATGTTTTGTCCTTGTCATCCATTAGCCATTTGAGGCCCATGGGATGTTGCCCATTGCGATGAATTTAAGGCCCGGGTGGTGAGGCCCATAGTGATGTATTTGAGGCCATGGGACGTAGCCCATTGTGATGTATTTGAGGCCCATGAGTGAGGCCCAATGTGATATATTTGAGACATATGGAATGTAGCCCATTGTTATGTATTTGGGGCCCTTGGGACGTAGCCCATTGTGATGTATTTGAGGCCCATGGGCGAGGCCCAATGTGATGTGTATGAGGCCCATGAGTGAGGCCCTTGTATGAGGCCTAACGTGATGTATGTGAGGCCTTTGTGTGAGGCCCGATGTGATGTATATGAGGCTCATTGTGATGTGAGATTCTACCATGACGTATGTAATAATGTTTACGATGCGCATTCATCTTCCTAGTTGGTTCTAAATGGGTCATGCCTTGGGAGCAATGATGGTTTAATGTCCACATTGTGAGAGCAATGATGGTTAAATGTCCGTATTGTAACCCTTCCTAAGGCCCATTGTTAGGCCCATTCTCATCTTCCCTTAGTGGGCTAATCCAAATCATTGGGCCCCCATAATTGTTAGGCCTATCCTTGATGTGAGTAGGCCGTCTAGGCCCATCCTTGTTATAAGGAGAGGGTTCATCATCATATAACATGCTTAGTATGACTTCATGATACATGTCTATACGCATCATATGTATGCTTGATATGAGGAGTGACTGATCATAACATATGCCCTTGGACAGATTGTTTATGGGACTCCCTGATAGGCGGAGTTGCCCCACATGAGCGCGCGGAACGTGCAAAATTGCTGCATGACTGATAGTGTGATTCATACATTTCGCATTTGTATGACATGATTACTGTACGCCCTAGCGATATCAAGGTTGTAACCTCCACAAGCATACCGTGGATGGCAGGATTAGACACCGAAAATCTCTTTCACTACATGGGGTGCGATAGACGTCCCTGGGTGAAATTTCCTAAACCCTTATGGTACCAGGAGGTCGCTCCAATGTCAAGACTGAGTGGATGCTTTGAGCGCAGAGTGCCGAATACCAGGAGATCGCGCTTCCCACTGTGTCATGGTAATTTGGAAGGGGGTACAGCCTTACCCGCCCGAGAGGAGAAGACAAACCTAGGCTGAGTATGACCAGCTCGAGGAATGGGTCCGCTATCGACGAGTCGAGCCCGATATTAGCAGGCGGATAGTGAAGTCTCTCCCACTCACCTTGTTGCGCGTGATGTAGCGGCAATTTGGTTTGTAGTGTACTAGACCCCGGTGATATTCTAAAGATGAATTGTATTGATATATGGATTTCGATGAGGACTGACATGCTTGAGTTGCATTACATCTTGCATATGACATTCGGTCAGGTAGGTCTTGCATTGCATAGCCTTAGTTCGGCTGATAACATTCATGAGCATGCCAACATGTTTCCACATTACTCTGATATTGCATACTTGGTACTTATCTTGCGCACATACTTACACCACCTTCTAAGTTTTCTATATAAGCTTATGCACGATCGTTGCGAGCAGGTGACGCTAGGACGCCGCAGCAGCATTGAGCTTGGAGCGTACAACCGACTTCTGAAGCTTTTGTCTATCTTTGTATTTCCATTTCCGCATTATACTTAAAGTTTTTGATATAGTGGATATGTAGTGATGTTGTTTTGTGACTTGGTTATGCTTGTGGTTATGCTCCTTTACAAAAATAAATAAATATTGGAAATCCTCCTTGTAAGATCCCAGGATCGAAATATGACATATGGGTGTCAGGAGCCGAGAATGGGGTACTACGGAGGCTGTCGGCGTCGGATTCGGAGATTAAGAATTCTGTAAGACCGGTTTCCGAATTTGGGGCGTGACAATCCATCTCTTATTTTGGACGGTTAGCCAATTGTCCCAACGTTGTAAGCATTTCTAAACATCAATACAGACTAGTTATTAGTCATGTAGTCATAGCAATGTTCCATATGAAGCATAAATTCAATGACACTACTACTCAGACATTTCATTGAACACGTGGGAATTAATAGAAACAATACACTCACTTGAACATTTCATCAAACATGTGAGTATCAATAAATCCGAACATTCACCTAAGCATTCCATCAAACATGTGAGTATCGATAAAACAATGCATTCAATCACTTAGATGTTTTATGAAACATGTGAGCATCCATAAACAACCAATAACAAACGTTGTGATCAAATCGAAATGTCAACATGTTAGTAAAAACCAAGCTATCTATAAATAACAAATCATTAACTTAGATTCTCGATAGTTGATAAATGGCAACGTAGGAATAATGGTCCGCACCTTGGAGGGTTTCACATGACCTAATCGTGCTTAGGGTTAGGATTTTCGAGAAAAATCACCAATTCTTATACAAATACCAAGAGTTATGTGAGATTCATGCAATTCATCATATAAAATTTAGGTTGGGAAATATTATTTGTTTATTGCCTTCCAATTGTGAGTGGGTTGGATTCAGGAAAATGATTGAGGCTAGGAGTTTGATTGGAGGAAATCGATAAAATGAGGCACAAAACTTCCCCACTCCTACTCTCACTCTTATTCTCTTCCTCATTCTCTCATTCTCTCTTTCTCTTCTCCCTCACCCATGCTAGGGCATGAAATTTGTATGAGAGCGGGTGCCCAAATAAGGGCCTTATATAGTGCCAAAAGTGGTATAAATGACCCAAATGGTCATTTATTCATTATATTGTCCCTAAAAGGGGTTGTTTTTGACCAATGGGACCCACCAGGAGCTGTACGAGTCAATTTAAGCCATGAGATAAGTGTCTCACTAGACGATATATGTTTGGACATAATCATTGGATGATCAGACGTGCCAATCAAATATGAATGTCCTAACCTAGATTGATGTTCACCAAGTGTCGATCATGTCTATAAATTTATGGATGTGAGTAGGGTAATAATATCGATCTGTGCACTAAATTTGGTCATCATCCAACGGTATGAAAGTTACAACTTTTGTAAAGATCGTATACACACAATTAACTTAAGTTCCTGATTAATTTAAAAAATATTCACACATTTCATGCACTGACCTTGTGAGTCTAAGTTGAGTGATTTAAGATGCGATATTGGCTCGATATCCCGTGAAATCGATGAATGTCAAGCTTGCTAAGACGAACATCTTTCTACAGTCTCAGATTTAGTGGCCCACTAATGAACGATTTATATCTTGTTAAGAAAATCGAGGCATTTTTTGAATGAATTGGATAACGAGATTTCTTATGCACGGAAACTGGAGTTTGGATTAGCTAAGTTCATTACGCGGCCTATTCGTAATTAGCGCAAACGATAATTCGGATCTAATATCCATAATCAATAACTCTAATTTAACTATGCTAGAAACTACTTGAATTAGTAAAATATACTAAAAATATAAAATTTTAACTTAATCATATAGGATGATTGCTAATATAATTAGAAGCAATTATCAATAAGATACCGAATACAAAAACTCTAATTTGAAAAAAAATATGTGCAGTCCATCGACAACATGAAGTTTTATAAATTTTCAGTTTTAATAGGTTAACGTTTTTAATACTTTTACTTACTAGATTATTTTTATCATTTTTATGGTAGTTTATCATCAAGTTTATTTTATACATTCCAAAATTTATTATTACATTTTGAATTCTATACAAAATTTAAAAATTTCGGAAATACTTGTGGTCTGAAACCAATAAATTTTAATATAGTTTATAAGACATCATAAATATAACCTCATTTAACTTTTGTTTTTATATATTTATTTTTATATAAAACTAGTCTCATCAAACTTTAATATTGCATTTGAATCACTTTAATCAGATTTATAAAAAAATAAATACAAATTTATGAAGTCAATACACAGAAAACTGCAAAAAGTTAAACATGCAAAATATTGTTGAATAAGGGGTGAAGGTGGCTCATGTGGATCCAACGGTGGCACCATCAATTTCTGTTTAGATTTTTACGGTGGCACTATTTATGTCCAAGAACTCTATTTTTTTAACGGTGGCATTGCCAGTTCGGCGATGGCACTGAATGTATAAATATACACTTAAATCGATAAATTTAAGGTAATGCGCAATGACATCCAAATCTTGGTTGGAAAATTTTTTTACGGCTACGATGGTGTAGTCCACTTGATATTTAAATTTGCCTCCTTTTTGGTAAGAAGCCCTAAAATGATATGGAAAATGGATGGACGGTGTGGATAAAACACATGCGTGATGGTGGGGCCACATGTTGTACACATGCCAAAAAAAAAAAAAAAAGTTACGGGCCACGGATTGGCACTGTAGGCAAATCAAGCCCAGATACGACCATTTTTGTTGTTGGGTCTACAACTTTGGCCAAAGTGCCACTACACAACCTCGTCGAACAAGAAAATAAATTCTGAATGGATGGTCCTAAACCATCTTGAAATTGGGAGTCTTCTTTATACCGTCTATTTTTGTGCCGCTGATGGGTTGCTTGGGATCAAATGATCAGAGTAGTCATTTGACATAATAAGCATCTATGATGGGCCCGGTATAATGGATGGTTCGGATTATTCAATTGACCTGTTTTTCCATGAAAAATCTTGACCATTTATTTAGCGTGCTTGGCATGATTGGGCCTGGCCTGGCTGAAAACTGAGGCCCAATGGGCTCAGTCCTAGTTTCAGGCCCACTAAATAGATGGGCTGGTTTTGGTAGGAACCATATCTTAAAGCTGTGTTATGGGATTCCCGGCCCACCATTGTTGGAACTTCGATGGCAGGAGATGCGTGTGCACCTAATGTAACAATGCATGGAGAGCACGTGATCTTTTCCCATGTTTTTAGTAAGAAACCATTAGAGGAATGGACGAGTCCGTATGATGCCTTTTTTATTTTCGCTGGCTGAAAATTTATTTTGCAAAAAGAGACATTTTAGAGTTCGGATGCTGGTATTTTGACCAAAATATCCTTATTTGTTAGGTAAACACCTAAAATAAGCAAAAGTACTTTGGTCTTTTTTGAGTTCATCCGTACAACCTAAGTTTAGTTTTGCAATTAAAGTTTCTTTTGGGCAAATGAAATTGGTGGGTAGGGGTGTACACGGGTCGGGCCGAGTCGAACTGGCCTCAGCTCATTCAGGCCCGTTCAACAGCCACACCAGTTCCGAACCCGACCGGGCCTGGTTACACCGGGCCAACATCTCCAGCCCGAACCGGGCCCGGGCGAGTTCGGGCCAGTTTCGAACCTTCGAGTTCGAGCCAGTTTCGAACCTGAGTTCGGGCCAGTTTCGAACCTTACAACAAGTTCATGGGAAGGGCGTTGGCAGGTAATCCGTGTCTCATTAATTTACAAGGCCCTCGATCAATAGTTTAAATAGTTGAACTATAGACTCCACAAAAAATCTTCTGGCGTGGAACGTTCAATTCCTCCCGGTGACCATACTACCCAAAACAAATGGGTGACTAGAGAATTTGTTTTAGCCGTTTATTTATTTTATACCTGTGGCCAACCTAAGGTGTTTACCGGCCTGATTTTCGAATCAGAATATCTAATTAGTACATCCAACCGGATAGAACTAAGATTTCATTTTTCTAATCCATATTAAGACAAGAAATGTGGCACATGTGTTTCACATCTAAGTCAGTCCTTATTGGGTCCCACTTTGAACATTCAATGGCCCAAAAAATAGGATGATAGACTCACCATCAGTCATTATTGCTTTTCCAACCATTGATTCTTCTGGTAGAAATGTGGGCCAATTGATAAGTGGAAACCAGGGCTAGCCCACCTGATGACTGACCCAGATCTTGTACACATGACATTTTGCCATGTTGCAAATCATCTTCACAATCTTCATGAAGAAATGATTTGATACTCTTGCAGAGTGATGGATGAGACATGAGCAGTTAGAAGTTACTTAGAAATTACATATATGGCTTTAAACTTTTCAAATTACAAGAACTAGTTTTATATATATATATATATATATATATATATATATATATATATATATATATATATAATATATATATATATATATATATATATATCTTGAATCGGGTTTCGGACCGAGTCGGGCCGGGTCGGGTTGGCCGGGGCGAGTCGGGTTTCGGACCGAGTCGGGCCGAACTGGGAGGTATCCGAACTCGGCTTGAACTCAGTTTCGGGCCTAGAAAATTGGCCCGTCCTGACCCGAACTCAGTTCTGGGTCGGGCCGAGTCGGACTTTTTCGAGCCGGGTCGAGCGAGCTAACCGGGCTAGCCCAGTTTCTGTACACCCCTATTGGTGGGTGATACCTTAGGTCTATACGCCTCAAGATCTCTTTTTAGTCACATTGTTTCATTAGACTAGAAAGAAATCTTAATTATCAAAGTAGACTATTATTTGTAGGGACGAACTGAGAAAGGCGAAAATACTCCTATTTTTTTTCAGCTGCTTACCCTAATAGGTACAGATATTTTCGTCAAAAAGTCAACGTCCGTACCTTAAAAATCGCCTTTGGTAAGATAGGTTACTGGAGGAGAAAAAAAAACCGCATTATATTAAGTCACTCACGGCGCTAAAATTTTCTCTTTTCCCTTTAGTTCAGCCGGTGGCACGCTCAGGTCCACTCTGACACGTGGGCAATCTGATTAGTAATCTAGACCATCCATTAGATTCCTTCTGCTATTAGAAGCCGTGGAAAAAACATAGCGGCAATTAGATGCAAACCTTGCAAAAATCAACCTCTCCTTTTGTAACCGTTGGCTTGCCAAGCCACGGATTAAATGGCTATGTTCATCTGATCATCAAATGCCCATGGTCCACAGGGATGTTTATTTGTCATCCAAACTGTTGATAAGGTTACAAATACCTGTATGTTGGGAAAACACAAATATCAGCTTGAGCCAAAACTTATGTTCCCAACAAGAAATTTTCAAGTTAAGTGTTCAATCCCCACTGTTTCCCGTGGTGTGGTCCATTTGAGCTTTGGATATTCTTCAATTTTGGAATAATATCCTAACATTATCTGGAAAAAAGATGAACGGCCTAGATAAAACAAACGCATCACAGTGGGCCCCACAGGTTACCACTTAAGTGGGACGGACGATGGCCTACTGACACTGCTGGTAATGGACGGAGCTCTGTGGGCCTACTGTAACGTTTATTTGCCATCCAACATGTTGATTAAATCACACAGACCTGGATAAGGGACGTATCAGCTTGATCCAGAACATTTGTGACCCAGGGAAGTTTTTAATGGTGGGCGCTCAATCACCACTTTTTTCAGTGGTGTGGTCCACCTGAAGTTTGGATCTGCCTCTGTTTTTTCCCTAATGCCCTAAAATAATATGGCAAAATGGATGAACCGCACGGATAAATCACACAGATCATGGTGGGGTCCACAGTCGGTACCAGAGGGTCACTCACGAATCCCTAAACCGTAAACCCTAAACCCCATCTCTCAGTCATCTCTCTCAAACTTTCCGATGCTCTCTCAAATTTTGAAATGCCCTTGCTGGATCTTGACGAATCAAGAGTAAAAAAATTCAGGTATTTATTATTGGATTTGAGTTTATTTATTACAATTTGATTCAATAAGCGTTCGTCCAAACGTAGCCTAAGCATTCATACCAGACATTCGTTTTTCTTTTCTGAATTGTTCGTAATCTCGTTTAGGAATGTTTTGATGAACAAGATAAACCGTCCCGAATCATTTCTGTCAGGCTGGTGTGGTGTATATGTCGGCGCCTGTTGGGGAAGTTGATTCATGATCCAGATTCACTCACTACTGTCGCCCACCCGAAGAATGGATGAGATGGAATTTTCTCGGTGTGGGATATGGTCACATGATGCCACTCCTAATGTACGGCCTGGGCCCTGCACGCGTTCGGGTGGATCGTATGTTTGTGTTGAACGTGGACATTGGAAAACCTTCTTTAACCATTCATTTTTTTATACAAACGCAGCCTACCTGATTACTGGATTGGTCCTTATTTATTTATTTTTTAATTTTTAAATTTAAATTTTATTTATGGCGCATAGATAGTGTGGCCCATTTGATTAAAGGATAGGATCTTGCACTGAAGGACCAAATTGGCAAATTTGCTTGTATGCTAACACAATGCTTATTTTTTGAACTAAGTTCCTTTGAAGGGTCGTTTGGATGCCCGTAAATGGGCCAAGTTGTAAATAATTTACACTTGGTGTTTGGATGGCCCTTTTTTGCCTGTAAATGGTTTACAGGCTGTAAATGGCTTACAACATTTAACCCCATCTTATTTATGGGTAAAAGTTCGGATTCCATTTACAGGCTCTCCATTTACGGCCTAACGGCTATAAATGGAAAGATTGGCTCTCCATTTACAAGACATGCTATCCAAACACAGACAATCATTTACCTATAAATCATTTACAACTTAAAGACAAACAAGACAGGTTGTAAATGATTTACACCTATAAATCATCTGCAACTTGAACCATTTACAAGCATTCAAACAACCCGAGCTTCTTGAAGTGTTTCATTGATTATTTACAGGTCGAAACTTCCCATGCAGTTGATCTCTGCGGGCCCACCTTGATCAATGTCGGACATCCACATCGTGCATTTGGCGGGTCCCCTCTAGGTTATGGGATATCCCAAAAATCAGCCATAGCCAGAACTCAAGTGGGCCATGCGGCCCATACCATCTAAAACTATGTGAAATTGTGTCTAAAACACCTAAAAAAACCACTTGGTGGGGCCCACTTGAGTTTTTGATATGGCCGAAACTTAGTGTGACCCCTCATCTAAGTGGGACACGCACAATGGATGGCTGCATGTCTGAGACTCTGAACTACATCTCAGTGGGCCCGATAAATGATCGTGAAGGTTTCAATGGGTGGGTATATACTCTCACCTATTGTCTGTGGTGTGGCCCACCAAAGTCATTGATTGGCTTGATTTTTAGGCCCGTTGCTCACCATGGAAGGGCGCATCTAATTGATGGTGTGGATGTCTGACATAGATCATGGTGGGGCCTACAATGCTCAACCGCATGGGAAGCTTCCAATGAGGTCAAT
This sequence comes from Magnolia officinalis, assembly GCA_021015155.1. NCBI lineage: Eukaryota > Viridiplantae > Streptophyta > Magnoliopsida > Magnoliales > Magnoliaceae > Magnolia > Magnolia officinalis. The sequence goes on along the minus strand of JAJHSJ010000016.1, from coordinate 12,288,991 downwards.
CTCATAGTACCTTTTCCCTTCCCATGAGGTCAATCTCATAGTACCTTTTCCCTTTACCATTTTATGCCAAATATTTATGGTTTATTCTGGTGTGCCTGTGAAATGGTTGCACCAAAATTTCTTCCATACGTCATTTTGCTTGCTTCTTAATGTTATAGGTTGGTGTTGAGAGGACTTGGTCAGCAAAATGAAGCTGAAAATAGTTTGTAGGAAAGTATACGATTATGTTCGCTATGATCTAAAGGAGATTTCTTTTCCATCGTCTTTGCCTGACCCTCCTCATATTAAGAAGCGAAGAAAGTTGACTTGGAAAGAACGCTTCAATGTAAGTCTTCTATCTTCAGTTTACTCTTTTACTCGAAATGTACTCCAAATTGCGGACGGTTTGAATATTTTGGCAGAATGGATCACTATTCACTATGCTATGTTTGTGGCGGTTTTAGATAAAAAACTGCATTTGGTAGCATATTGTTTGTTGATTTCTTAGCCCCAAATTAGAGTTGGTGATTAGTGTTCAGAGTATTGGTATTGTAACATGCATCACCTATGGGGGATGTGGAAACATGTGTTGATATTGCCGATATTATCATTGATATTTGGAAAATATTGCTAAGGACTTGTTTGGATTCATGGAAAGCATAGGAATGGAAATAGTGTTTATTGGGAAGCCTTATTTCTAGGAAATTGTGGGAAAGTAAACAATGTTTTCCTTATTTGTTTTTAAACCAGGTTTTTTAGAAACTTAGGATCAATTTTCAAATTTGTTGTTTGGCAAAACAAAATTTTTTCTCAGAAACAAGTTCTAGCATGTGCCAATTTAGCACACGTGTCACGTGAGATGCTCGAAGATGGATAGTGACACATGAGGCATATGCCACATATGTGGGCACTTAAAGCTGAATTGCGGCAAACGTGGTACATGTGAGGTGCTTGAAGTTGTGCGGTGGCATGTGACACAAGACATGCATTGACACATCTGACACGTGGTTACTTGAAGGTAGATGGCAACACTTGTGCACATCGGCACCATTAGCACATGTGGCATATTTGGAGTGATTGAAGATGGACAGTGGCACAAGTGGCTCACGTGACAAATTGGTGCATGTGGAGGGCTTTGCTCATGTGGGGTGCAAGATAAGATGAATGGTTGTGCACGTGACACATTAGCAGTTTAGCACATGTGGGGCACAAGAGAAGATGGACGGTGACACGTAGCGCATTAGCACATGGGACATGTTACTTGTGGGGTGATGGTTGTGACACAATATCTTCCGCACCGCTTGCATTTCTGTTGGGAAGATATGCACAATTTCGGTAGACAGGGGGAGCAATGAGAACATTGTCTCATGAGAAATGATGAATAAATTAAAACTCAAAGAACATAAATATCCATGCCTATGCCAGATGCATTGGTTCAAGAAATGGCTAAAAGTTTTTGTTAACTCCAGTGTTTAGTTTCCTTCTATATTGGATCCAAGTACAAGGATGAAGTGTGGTGTGACGTGTTCCTCCTAGATGCATGCCACATTTTGTTAGGGAGACTTTGGTTGTAGGACCGAGAGATGGTGCTCCAGACTCCGACTAACACCTAGTCCTTTGTTAGAATGGTGTCAATATCATATTGCCTAATGAAATATATTTTAACACCTAAATATGATAAAGAAGAGGCTAAAAAATCACTAAGTGTACAAAAGTTTGAAGAAGAAAGGAAGGAGATAGAAGTCATCTATGTTTTGTTGCTAAAGAAGAAGTAAAACAGTTGGATATTTCACCTTTCACGTAGAAACTCTTCCGTAAATATCAAGACTTAGTGCCTGAAGAACTCCTAACTGGACTTCCTCCCATGAGTAATATTCAACATCATACTGACATGGTGCTTGGTTCAAATGTGTCGAATCTTATGCATTATCCAATGACTCTAGCCAAACAAGTCAAATTCCTGCCAATGGAATGATCCGACATTAAGAAGTTCAAAAGAAGAAGAAAAGAAGGATATCAAAGAATTCATAACCAAGGTTCAAACGTGTCGAATCTTACGCATTACCGAATGACTCTAGCCAAACAAGTCAAATTCTTGCCAATTGAATGGTCTGACATTAAGAAGTTCAAAAGAAGGAAAAAGAAGGATATCAAAGAGTTCATAACCAAGTACTGAGAAGCTATAAATGCACATTGCAATAAGAAAATATATAAAGAAGGTGATTTAGTTATGGTTTATCTTCATAAAGAAAGTTTCGAGGAGAACTTACAACAAACTCACGTTTAAGAAGATTGGTTAATGCCAAGTCAAGAGGAAGTTGGGTGATAATGACTATAAGGGCCTGTTTGGTTTTCCAATTACCTGAGTAATTGGCGGTAAAGTAGGAA
>JAJHSJ010000016.1:12198554-12286524 GCA_021015155.1 Magnolia officinalis | reverse complement strand
GTATGATATACAGTCACATCAAAGGTGGCCCCGACATGATAGATGGTCCACATTAAAGGTCCCTTCCTAATGATAAATAGCCCACATGCAATACTAACTAGTATAATGTACAACTTACTTTAAAGGTGAGGCTTACACGATGGATGGTCCACATCAAAGGGCTTTGTTTGCTTTTTTTTTTTTTAATCCCTAGTTGACATTAGGGACTGAGAATGGTCTTTGTTGGGCTTTTAGCACGGATTTTATAGCTGTAAGTTTTCACATCCGAACAATAACTTGGCTATGGTTAGGATACTGCTACTTTCAATTTGTAAACTCTAATATGCAATTTGAGCGTCGTAAATTTTTATGACGGAAGTCAAATTAACAACGGTTTTATTTCGTCGATATTTCCCACGCAGCAAAAATCAAATGACGGATGTGTACCACCGAATATTTGCGATGGATCCGGGGCAGATTCAGATCCGCCACAAATTTACGACAGATCTTATCCGTCATAAAAATAAAAAATACGTGAGATTGATCATGTAAAGGCTAGAAGGACTCCGAGGATCAGGCCAACCAAGGACCTACTTCTGGAACGTAAACGCTCTTGTGACTATAAATCGGTCCGTAATCGCTCCTAAGGCCCTTAATCGCTCTCGTGAACATAATCGCTCTATTGACTTTTAATCAATCCGTAATCGCTCTCGAGACCTCCTGGGACCGATAATCAATCTAAGGAACTCCGACGTGCCCGTAATTTCTCTTATGATCTCTAATGGGAATATAATCGCTCCTACGACCTCCGATCGATCAGAAATCGCTTCAAACAATATGTCAAATTTGTAAATTTACGACAGAACATGTCCGTCGCAAAATCAAATTAACGACGGTTTTGGTCGATATTTGCCACGCAGCAAAAATTAAAGGACGGATGTGAACCGTCGAAAATTTGCAAAGGATCCAAGACAGATTTAGATCTGCCACAAATTTACGACGGATCTTATCCGTCATAAAAATAAAAAATACATGAGATTGATCATGTAAAGGCTAGTAGGACTGAGAATCAGGCTAACTAAGGACCTACTTCTGGAACGTAAACACTCTTGTGACTATAAATCGGTTCGTATTCACTCCTAAGGCCCTTAATCGTGTTGGGGGCCTTCCACAACACCTTAGGATCTAGCCCTCCAGAACAAACTAGAATTATGGATAATAAAGCAATGAAAATAATCAATGCATCAATCACACACCACACGAGATTTTTACGTGGAAAACCCTCAAAGAGGTAAAAACCGCGGAACCTCGTCCAGATCAACAATCCACTATGAAGTAGAACGTTACAATCTTCTTCACTCACGCAGGAGTGGATAAACAATAAGATAAATAGAGAAAACGGAGAGATCTAACCGATTACGAGGACATAGAAGCACTGAGATATAGATTGCACAGTAGATAACCTCCATGACCAGAACCTCCCTTCTATAAGCTTCCTCTCTTTTCTTCTCTCTCTTACCTTTGATCGCCCTAAACCCTTTAGCAAATCCTTTGTAAAGCTTTAGGAAACCCTCTTAATGTCCCTAGAAAGCCCTATGAACTCCTATTTATAGTTTTAGGAAACTCCTTTCCACATCCCAGTTGCGAAAGGACTTGCGACACGAAATCCGCGCAAAATCGCGGAACGAATCTGCGTAACTTCGATTGGTCGTGAGAAGGCTACGACAGGTCAAGAGCCACCTATGACTGGTCGAACACCTCCTATGACCGGTCGAACACCCCGGAGAAAAATAGTCCGCACTCACAGAACTTTAAGTCGTGTCAGGGCATGAAACCCATGACTGGTCGAGCACCAGCCTATAACTGGTCGAGCAGGGCTCTCGACCGGTCGAAGACGGGTCAAAAAAATCCATCAAATCTCCCCCTTTTTGACCCAGGAGGGATCCACCTTTTTCAAGCCAGCCAGGTTTCTACAAACCTCAAACTTGCCCTTGAGCAAAGCCTTAGTCATCATGTTTGACCCATTATTGTCCGTGTGGACCTTCTCAAGCTGTAACACCTTCGTTCCAAAGTATCCCTGATCTAGTGATACCGAATCTCTATGTGCTTCGACTTGGTATGCTGACTTGGATTCACTATGAAGTAGAACGTTATAACCTTTTTCACTCACGTAGGAGTGGATAAACAATAAGAGAAATAGAGAAAACGGAGAGATCTAACCGATTACGAGGACATAGAAGCGCTGAGATATAGATTGCATAGTAGATAACCTCCACGAGCAGAACCTCCCTTCTATAAGCTTCCTCTCTCTCTCTTTTCTTCTCTCTCTTACTTTGATCGCCCTAAACCCTTTAGCAAATCTTTTGTAAAGCTTTAGGAAACCCTCTTAATGTCCTTAGAAAGCCCTAGGAACTTCTATTTATAGTTTTAGGAAACTCCCTTCCGCATCCCAGTTGCGAAAGGACTTGCGACATGAAATCCGCGCAAAATCGCGGAACGAATTTGCGTAACTTCGACTGGTTGTGAGAAGGCTACGACCGGTCGAGAGCCACCTATGACCGGTCGAACACCTCCTACGACCGGTCGAACACCCAGGAGAAAAATAGTCCGCACTCGCTGGACTTTGAGTCGTGTCAGGGCACGAAACCCATGACTGGTCGAGCACTAGCCTACGACTGGTCGAGCAGGGCTCTCGACCGGTCGAAGACGGGTCAAAAAAATCCATCAAATCTCTCCCTTTTTGACCCAGGAGGGATCCACCTTCTTCAAGCCAGCCAGGTTTCTACAAACCTCAAACTTGCCCTTGAGCAAAGCCTTGGTCATCATGTCTGACCTATTATTGTTCGTGTGGACCTTCTCAAGCTGTAACACCTTCTGTTTTAAAGTATCCCTGATCCAGTGATACCGAATCTCTATGTGCTTCGACTTGGAATGCTGACTTGGATTCTTGCTCAAGTGTATAGCACTTTGACTATCACAATAGACCACGTGCTCCTCCTGCTTCAGACTAAGTTCCTGTAGGAACCTCTTCATCCAAAGCATCTCTTTACATGCCTCTGTGAGTGCAATGTACTCGGCCTCTATTGTCGACAATGCTACGATCTTCTGTAGCTTGCTCTGCCAAGAAACCGCTCCCCCTGCAAATGTGAACATGAACCCTGATGTAGACTTCCTGGAGTCTATGTCACCTGCCATATCTGCATCTGTGTAGCCCTCTAACACAGGTTTACTGTCACCATAGCATATGCTCAACCTGGATGAGCCTCTTAGATACCGCAGTATCCATTTCACTGCTGCCCAATGCTCTTTGCCCGGATTGGTAAGATACCAGCTGACAACACCAACCGCATAGGCTATGTCTGGGCGTGTACACACCATAACATACATCAAACTTCTTACCGCTGACGCGTAGGGTATCTTCTGCATCTCTTCCACCTCTGCCTTCGTCTTGGGACACTACCTGTCGCTCAATCTGAAGTGACCATCTAGTGGAGTACTGACCGGCTTCGCTGCATTCATATTGAACCGCTCTAGGACTTTCTCAATATACCGCTCTTGTGACAGCCAGAGCTTCCTGCTGCTTCTGTCACGGGTTATCTCCATTCCTAGGACTGTCTAGCCGGGCCCAAGTCTTTCATCGCAAAAGACTTGCCCAACTCCTGTTTCAGCCTGTCGATCTTCTTGATGTTTTTTCCCATGATGAGCATGTCATCAATGTATAAGAGCAGAACTAATAAATCACCATATGAGAACTTGCGCGTGAACACACAGTGGTCCGACTCCGTTCTGTCATACCCATGTTTCAACATAAACGAGTCAAACTTCTTGTTCCATTGCCGTGGAGCTTGTTTCAGCCCATACAAGCTCTTCCTCAACCTACACACCATATGCTCTTTGCCCTTGACTTCGAACCCCTCTGGTTGGTGCATGTAGATCTCTTCTTCCAGGTCACCATGGAGGAAGACAGTTTTAACATCTAACTGCTCTATCTCCAGATCTATGCTAGCCGCCAACCTAGGCAACATCCTTATGGATGTCATCTTCACCACTGGTGAGAATATCTCCTCGAAGTCTATGCCTTTCCTCTGACCGAACCCTTTCACTACAAGTCTGGCCTTGAACCTCGTCTGTGAATTCTTTTGCTCAACCTTCTTTCTGAACACCCACTTGTTGCTCAGTGCCTTCTTGCCCTTAGGCAGTTTCACCATATCATAGGTGTGGTTCTTATGCAAGGATTCCATCTCCTCTTACATAGCTTTCAATTACTCCCCGTTATGCTCGTCGGCTAGGGCCTCAGAATAATCTTCTGGCTCTCCCTCATTAGTCAGCATAATGTACTCATGTGGCGAGTACCTCTTAGACGACTGTCTGTCCCTAGATGACCTCCTCACCTGTGGCTCAACAGGTGGAACAAGTGGGGGTTGCTCCCTTGGTCCATCTTCTGAAGGAACTCCCTCGTCCTCTGTACCTTATTGTACTCCCCCGTCATCAAGCACCACGTGAGGAGTAACCGGATCCATGTCCTCTATCTCACCTGAGCTAGGCTGGTTCTTCTCTGGCTTGCCAATGTCTTCTATACACTGATCTTCAAAGAAAACCACATCTCTGCTCCTGACGAGCTTCCTCTCGGTCGGATCCCACAACCTGTAACCGAAATTTTCATCACCGTACCCTAAGAACACACACTACTTGATCTTCATATCGAGCTTGGACCTCTCGTCATTTGGTACATGAACGGATGCCCTACATCCAAACACCCTGAGATGACTGTACGATGGATCATGTCCAGTCCACACCTTCTCAGGCACTTCTCCATTCAATGGGGCTGATGGAGACCTGTTTATCAAATACACTGCCGTGTGCATTGCTTCTCCCCAGAACGTCTTGGGCAATTTTGCATGGGATAACATACATTTGATTCTCTCTACAATGGTGCGATTCATTCGCTCAGCTACACCATTATGTTGGGGGGTCTTAGGAACCGTCTGTTCATGCCGTATACCCAGGGACTTACAGTACTCGTGAAAGTCTCCAATGTATTCACCACCATTGTCAGTGCGGATGCACTTTAATGATCTACCTGTCTCTCTCTCGACCATAACATGAAATAATTTAAACACACCAAAGACCTCGTCCTTGGATTTCAAAGCATAAACCCAAACCCTCCTAGATGCATCATCTATAAAAGTGACAAAATACAATGCCCCACCCAAGGTTTTTGTCCTCATAGGACCACAAACATCAGAATAAACCAAATCTAATGCATGCACTTTATTAACATGAGAATCAGTTTTAATAAATGAAATTCTATGATATTTCCCTGATAAACAATCAAGACTGGTTTTGAGAGGTGTACTTGTCACGTCTGGAAGGAGCCGCTTCTTTGCTAGTACTTGAAGCCCTTTTTCACTCATGTGGCCTAGACGCCTTTTTCACTTTATTAACCAATGTCTCCCAACTGTCAGGCAATGAACTGAGTAATAGTAAAGCCTGCAATTCATCATCTATGACCATCTTCATAGAGGTGAGTTGGTTCACTCTATTGCTGACCTCATTCATGTGCTCGGCCACAGAACTACCATCCTTGAACTTGAGATTCACAAGTCGCCTTATCAGAAGTATTTTATTACCCGTTGTCTTTCTCTCATACAGCCCTTGTAATTTCAGCCATAGGCTAGCGGCTGAGGTTTCCGTAGACACATGGTGGAACACTGAATCATCCAACCATTGTCTAACAAACCCCATCGCCTTCCGGTCTATCTTCTTCCAATCATCATCAGTCATATCCTTGGATTTTGCTGATATGCCTAAAATTGGAGAATATAGGTCCCTACAATAAATCAAGTCCTCCATCTTAGCCTTCCATATGGTTCAGTTAGAATCATTGAGGCTGATCATCCTTGATGAGCCACCTTCCATAATTCAAACTGATCCTACCTATTCAATGAACCTGGCTCTGATACCACTTTGTTGGGGGCCTTCCACAACACCTTAGGATCTAGCCCTCCAGAACAAACCAGAATTATGGATAATAAAGCAATGAAAACAATCAATGCATCAATCACACACCACACAAGAGATTTTTACGTGGAAAATCCTCAAAGAGGTAAAAACCACGGGATCTAGATCAACAATCCACTATGAAGTAGAACGTTACAACCTTCTTCACTCATGCAGGAGTGGATAAACAATAAGAGAAATAGAGAAAACGGAGAGATCTAATCGATTACGAGGACATAGAAGCGCTGAGATATAGATTGCATAGTAGATAACCTCCACGAGTAGAACCTCCCTTCTATAAGCTTCCTCTCTCTCTTTTCTTCTCTCTCTTACCTTTGATCGCCTTAAACCCTTTAGCAAATCCTTTGTAAAGCTTTAGGAAACCCTCTTAATGTCCCTAGAAAGCCCTAGGAACTCCTATTTATAGTTTTAGGAAAGTCCCTTCCGCATCCCAGTTGCGAAAGGACTTGCGACACGAAATCCACATAAAATCGCGGAACGAATCTGCGTAACTTTGACTGGTCGTGAGAAGGCTACGACCGGTCGAGAGCCACCTACGACCGGTCGAACACCTCTTATGACAGGTCGAACACCCCGGAGAAAAATAGTCCGCACTCGCTGGACTTTGAGTCGTGTCAGGGCACGAAACCCACGACTGGTCGAGCACCAGCCTACGACCGGTTGAGTAGGGCTCTCGACCGGTCGAAGACGGGTCAAAAAAATCCATCGAATCGCTCCCGTGGCCGTAATCGCTCCATTGATCGTAATCGTTCTTGAGACCTCCTGGGACCTATAATCAATCTAAAGAACTCCAACGCTCCCATAATTGCTCTTTGGACCTCTAATGAGAATATAATCACTCCTACGACGTCAAATCGATCAGAAATTGCTTCAAACAATATGCCAAAACTCTGAAAAATTAAATTAACGACGGTTTTAGTTCGTCGCTATTTGACATGCAGAAAAAATTAAACGACGGATGTAAACCGTCAAAAATTTGTAATGAATCTACGACGGATTCCGATCCGTTACAAATTTACGACAGATCCTATCTGTCATAAAAATAAATAATACGTGAGATTGATCATGTAAAGGCTAGAAGGACTCCAAGGATCAGGCCAACCAAGGACCTCCTACTTCTGGAACGTAAATGCTCTTGTGACTATAAATTGTTCCATAATCATTCCTGAGGCCCTTAATCTCTCCTGTGATCGTAATCGCTCCATTGATTTCTAATTAATCCGTAATTGCTATTGAGACCTCCTGAGACAGTCAATTTAAGGAACTCCGACGCACCCGTAATTGCTCTTCGGACCTCTAATGGGAATATAATCACTCCTACGACCTCCAAATCGATCAGAAATCGCTTCAGACAATGTGCCGAATTTGTGAATTTACGACTGAACATAGCCATTGCAAAATCAAATTAATGACGGTTTTGATTCGTCGATATTTGCCATGCAGCAAAAATCAAAGAACGGATGTGAAACGTAAAAAATTTATGAAGGATCCGGAACGGATTCAGATCCGCCACAAATTTACGACAGATCTTATCCGTCATAAAAATAAAAAATACGTGAGATTGATCATGTAAAGGCTAGAAGGACTCCGAGGATCAGGCCAACCATGGACCTCCTACTTCTGGGACGTAAACGCTCTTGTGGCTATCAATCGGTCCGTAATCGCTCCTCAGGCCCTTAATCGCTCATGGGATTGTAATCGCTCCATTGACTTCTAATCAATCCATAATCGCTCCTGAGACCTCCTGGGACGCGTCCATAATTGCTCTTCGAACCATTAATGGGAATATAATCGCTCTTACGACCTCCAATCGATCAGAAATCACTTCTAACAATATACCAAAGTCGTTAATTTGCGACGGAACATGTCTGTCGCAAAATCAAATTAACGACGGTTTTGGTCCGTCGATATTTGCCACGGAGCAAAAATCAACGATGAATGTGAATCGTAGAAAGTTTACGAAGGATTTGCGACGGATTCAGATCCGTCACAAATTTACGATGGATCCTATCCGTCATAAAAATAAAAAATATGTGAGATTGATCATATAAAGGCTAGGAGGACTGATATCAGGCCAACCAATGACTCCCTACTTCTGGAACGTAAACACTCTTGTGACTATAAATCGGTCCGTAATCACTCCTGAGGCACTTAATCGCTCTTGTGACCGTATTCGCTCCATTGACTTCTATTCAATTCATAATCGATCTTGAGACCTAAGACCTATAATCAATCTAAGGAATTCCGACGCACTCGTAATTGCTCTTTGGACCTTTAATGGGAATATAATCGCTCCTACGACCTCAAATCGATCAGAAATCGCTTCAAACAATATGTCAAAATTGTGAATTTGCGATGGAACATGTCCATCGCAAAATGAAATTAACGATGGTTTTAATCCGTTGATATTTGCCATGTAGCAAAAATCAAATGACGGATGTGAACCGTCGCAAATTTGGATGGATCAGTGACGGATTCAGATCCGCCACAAATTTACGACGGATCTTTTCCATCATAAAAATAAAAAAATATGTGAGATTGATCATGTAAAGGCTAGGACTCAGAGGATCAAGCCAACCAAGGACCTCCTACTTCTGGAACGAAAAAGCTCTTGTGACAATAAATCGGTTCGTAATCGATCAGAAATTGCGCCCGAAATTGCTCTTCGGACTTCTAATGGGAATATAATCACTCCTACGACCTCCAATCGATCAGAAATCACTTCAGACAAATGTCAAAATTGTTAATTTGCGATGAAACATGTGTCGCAAAATCAAATTAACGACGGTTTTGGTCCGTCGATATTTGCCACGCAGTGAAAATCAAACGATGGATGTGAACCGCCGAAAGTTTGCGATGGATTTGCGACTGGTCTTATGATTCCCATGACTGGTCGTAGGACCAACAAACTTTTAAAATTTGGGCGCGATTAGACAAAGTCGTTCCACGACTGGTCGTAGGCCCTACACGACCGATCGAGGGACCTCCACGACTGGTCATGTGGAACCAGATTTAGCTGCTAGACTTTGAGTCGAGGTTGCAGGACTGGTTGAGAACGAGCTGAGCACTATTCACACGACTGGTCGAGCAGTATCCAGGACGGGTCGAGGCTCAACAAAAAATTCTGAAATTTTGTAACAAACTTAGGACTGGTCGAGGAATTTCTTGGACTGGTCGAGCCAGTGCTAGGACTAGTCGAACACAGTCTAAGACTAGTCGAGAAACAGTCTATTCACTTACAAATGATCTAATTGAATTATGTATTTAAAATAACCTACCCTAAGGTCAATCTAAGGTCATTCATACCTTATTCATAATGTATGAACATTTAAACTTCTTTTCCTTCGGTTGATAGTTGATCTTTAAAGTTCACGAAGCTTGTGATCATTACACATGATGAAGCTTGAACTTGAAACCTTTTGAAGCTTCAGCTTGAAATATATTCATTTTTGAATTTGTAACTTTAAGAAGCTTGAACTTGAAATATCTTGAATCTTGATCTTGAGATTCAAAGTATAGGAACTTTGTCTTGACTTGGAGCTTGAACTATGAATCTTGAACATTGAGCACACACTTGATGTTGTACTTGAACATGACCATGTAAACTTGCATTTCTTGAAGTAAAGATCTTTGTTCTTGAGTGATGCACAGTATTCATTATGTAGATGAGCTACACAAGACACCGATTGTAAGAGAGGTTTTGACACTACAAAATTTGACAATTATAGGAGCTAGAAACCTTTAGCACTTACAATCTCCCCCTTTGTCAAATTTGTGACGAAACACACTCCACAATAACATAAACAATATACGCATAAAGAATCATGTACCAGTTATAAAAAGAAACCATTTACAACCTGGTTAAAGAATCATGCACCAGTTATCAATATGTCATCAATTTGCATCAATCCTACCAACAATACTCCCCCTTACCCTTACTTAAGTCCCCTTCACAATCAATTCATCCACAATCCACATGCCATATATCACAAGCATTGACAAAATTCTCCCTCCTTTTGTCACAATAAGACAAAGGAAGGAATCAAGAAATAAAAGTGGAAGTAGATAAAGAAGGAAGAATAAGAAGAGTAGTGAGGAATAAATGATAAAGATAGTCAAAATATTAAAACTATAAGCAAGTCACGATCAAGCATAATTAACCAAGTTCAACCAAGTACAACCAAGTGAAACTAAGTTAAGTCAAGTATAACCTCATAAGTCAAAAGAAATCCAAGTATCATTAAAGTTATTACAAACCAAGATTAGAAAAAACTAATCAGATCCTGAAGAGGGAACAGGAATAGATGGATCAATTTGATGTAAACCCTTATTAATGTCCCTCATATATTTACGCATATAAGCAAATTGAGAATCCTGGGTTACACGAATCTGAGCCACCTGTTTCTCAAGAGTATGCAACCTCTTAGCGAAATCAAAAGGTTGATAATCAGGGTCAGCTTCAGAATCTGATTCGATCTCATCAAAGATATCGTCCATGTTGATGTCATCTAGAGGTAAATCGCCTTCTTCTTCATTCACTACTTCAGCTCCACCAACACCCACATTGACTTGGCCATCAGCCAACCTCAAATTCATTTTGTTTATATTGAAGTTGTTGAAAATAAGTTGTTGAATGGGAGCCTCTCCAACAGGCATAACACTAAAATATGACTGGCCAACACAGTCATAAGATATGCGAAAGGGATATCGTTGTGTCCAGGATGAAGACGGAATTGGATTATGTAATGACAGATTAAAGAAGGAAGACATACATTGGTTCCAAAAACAATGGAATGAAGAATCTGAACCATGAAAGAAGTGAGTTCAGTTTTATTACCAGAACGGGGATAAACATTTGAAATAAAAATCCTGTGAAGGACTATATATCTGGGTAACAAATACTTTGAAGCAAGCGCATTTCCACAGTACTCCATTACACATCTATATTGCACAAAGCTCTAGTAAGCATATGTTTCTCAGATTCAGGTGGTTTATCTACTAGAACACTAATGGGAATACCTTCATCATTAATAGGTATGTCCATTATACCAGAGATAAGATGACAGATGGTCTATTTCAACTGGACCTTCTCTAGTACCAATAATGAATGTTAGATTTTAGTTGAAAAATTTGAGATACATGCATACATAGCTTGGGTAATGGACCGGTATGCCGGCCCACCCCAATATAGAATGTTATCTCATCCACAGATTGAAGAAGAGGAAGGATTTCAAATGGAGCAAGATGTTCAACATGAACAGGTCGTTCAACTATAACATTGCGCAACCTAGTGTCCCGCACATAGGAAGGATCATCTTCGGGTGACCGAAGGTGGCATCTTGTTATAGGTGTCGATCTGAAAGTTGAAGGACCACGAAAACTTTTCTTTTTGCCTCTACCTTCTATTTGCAACTAGAAAATCAAGGAATCAAAAGGTTGCAAAAGAAGTAGAGTGGGTTTTCTCAAAATCAGATTTTGGAGAAGAAAATGCCAAAAACCTCAATGAAATAAGAAATAAATCACTTCAAAGATGAAAAAGAAGTGATAAAAACTTGAATCTACAAGGAAAATGGAAATAAAGCACTAACCTTAAAGAATTAGGGAGATGGGTTCGACCGGTCGAGCTAGGACCCGTTGGAGAAGAAACCCAAATGAAGAAGAAAAAAGTTTTTCCCCCAAATAAAAATCAAACCTGCGCTACACGACTGGTCGAATATGTACTCGATTGGTCGTGCATAGCCAAAAAAGTGCATTTTTCATCAAAATTTGAAATTTAAGCATTCAAACTAACAAGTATATACATTTTAATACAGAATGCATGAATAATCAATTCAAATTGCACATACCAAGATCAACTTTCAATTTAGAAAACCTGCTTTTGTCAAGCGATTTTGTTAATATGTCAGCAAGTTGAGTCTCAGTTGGGATATATTCCAAAGAAATTGTCTTTTCCTCCACTAATTCACGGATGTAATGATATCTAATGTCAATGTGCTTGGTTCGTGAATATTGGATTGGATTTTTAGATATATTAATTGTACTGGAATTATCACAATATAAAACCATAGACTCCTGTGCAATTCTGTAATCGCTTAACATTCTTTTCATCCATACAAGCTGAATACATGCATTACCTGCTGCAATGTATTCAGTCTCAGCGGTTGAGAGCGATACGGAACTTTGTTTCTTACTTTGCCAAGAACTAAACAGTTCCCTACATAGAAACAACCATCAAAACAACCACCACTGGTTGATTTCCTCTCATCAAGGTTACCAGCCCAATCAGCATCAGTGTAACCAGCTAATTGAACACTAGTATCATGTGGATACCAGAGACCCAAATTAGCTGAACTTGCGACATATCGCATAATCCGCTTAACAACAGTTAAATGTGACTCTTTAGGGTCAAATTGATATCTAGCGCAAATACTTACGCTAAATGCAATATCAAGTCAGCTCGCAGTTAAATACAGCAAACTACCTATCATACTGCGATACAATTTAGGATCCACTTTCTTACCTGTAGAGCCCTTTGAGAGTTTTAGAGTCGTACTCATAGGAGTATCAAAATTTTTTCCATTCTCAAATATGAACTTTTTAACTAAGTTCATAGCATATTTGGTTTAAGAAATAAAGAAACCATTAGGTTGCTGTCTAGCTTGTAACCCTAGGAAATAATTCAATTCCCCAACCATGCTCATTTTCAACTTAGATTTCATAAGATCTGCAAACTCGATAGTCATGTTAGCATAGGTAGATCCATAAATAATATCATCAACATAAATTTGTACTATTAAAATGTGATCATTATGTTTCTTTACAAACAGAGTCTTATCAACACTTTCCATTATAAAGTTATGACTTAGTAAAAACTTAGTCAATTTTTCATACCATGCCCTGGGAGCTTGTTTTAAACCATGGAGAGCCTTTTTTAGGCGATAGACATGATCAGTATTCTTATGGTCTTCAAAACCCGTTGGTTGTTCAACATACACTTCTTCATGTAAATCGCCATTTAAAAAAGTAATCTTTACATCCATTTGATATATTTTAAACTTTTTAAAGCAAGTAATGGATATAAATAGTTTGATTGATTCAAGATGAGCTACTGGGGAAAAGGTTTCATCATAATCGATGTCTTTAATTTGAGCGTACCCTTGTACAACTAGTTTAGCCTTATTTCTAATTATATTACCAATTTCATCAGACTTATTTTTGAAAAATCCACTTAGTTCTGATAATATGTTTATCTTTCGGTCTAGGAACTAAGTACCAAATATCATTTCTAACAAATTGATTAAGCTCTTCTTGCATCGCAACTATCTAATTTTCGTCAGTAAGAGCTTCTTTTATGTTAGCCGGTTCTATCTGAGATGTAAAGCACACGTAGTTACACACATCTTCTAGTTGTTTACGAGTGCATACACCAGTGAGATGGTTTCTAAGAATTTGATTAGGTAGATGGCCTTTAACAGTCCTCAGTTCAGAGTTATTTTGACTTGATGACGAATTTGGTTTATCAATTAAAAGTACTTCATCAATATCTGAACTTGAAACGGGTGTATTTAAGTGATCATCAATAACCACATTAATGGATTCTTGAATTACACCGGTTCTCTTATTAAGAACCCGATATGCTCAATTATTTAGAGCATACCCTAAAAAATCTCTTAATCACTTTTGGTGTCAAACTTTCTCAAATTTTCTCGGTCACGTAAAATATAGCACTTGCTGCCAAAAACTTGAAAGTATTTGACAGTGGGCTTCTTATCAAACCACATTTCGTAAGTCGTTTTCCTATTTGATTTTCTCGTATAAACGCGGTTAATTATACAACATGCAGTATTTATGGCTTCGACCTAAAGATTTTTAGGGAGCTTCATACTATTTAACATTACATTTGCCATTTCTTGTACTATACTATTTTGTTGTGGTGTTTTGGGCGCAGAGAATTCATGAGATATTCCTGTTTTGAACAAGAAACAAATGCATTTCGTTTGGAAAATTTCATTCATTGAATTGATTACCAGAAGAAAACAAGAAAGATAATTACTTTATTTATATATTCTAAGTTCTTTTACATCCTTTTCTCCTTTGATTCCAAAACAGACTTGTGATAATGATGAAAAAGTAATAATAGGAATGGTATGAGCTGAGGCAATCATTGGCGGAAGCATCATGTATTGCAGATTGTTGCCCAAAACCCTTTGTGCGCTGGACCCATTGTGCGCTGGAACCATTGTGCGTTGGAGCTATTATGCGTTGGAGCCATTGTACGCTAGTGCCCTTTGTGCATTAGAGCCATTGTGCACTGGTACTTGTTGTGTACGAATGACGTTTGTGCGCCGGTAGTGTTGCGCACCGCACAACAGTCATTCCACACAATAGTGACGGAGCTGTACTTCTCTCTCTCTTTAAATCTTCCTCTGCTTGTCGATTGGTTGCTAATGACCCCTTTAGAGGGGTCAAGGGATATATAGCCTTCTCACACGTGCGAACGTGCCATGTCATCGTTGTGCGGTCCCCTTTGCGCTAACCACCTTTGTACAGATTCCATTGTGCACGCGACTTGATGAGGATTTCATCGTGCGCTATCCTTTGTGCAAAACTTGATGTGAGCTATCATTTGTGCGGAACTCGGTGTGTGCTCCAATCATCTGTGCACAATGATCATTTTCGTACAACGACCATTTTTCCCACACAATACTTGCTTTTTTCGCACAATACTCTTTTTTGACCATCCTGTTTACGCACAATGCTTTTTCTTCTGTCTTCCTCTCTTTTTATGCCTCAATAGATGCCCCCTTGATCCTGCATTTTTATTTTTATACCTACAACATAAACATGTAGGATTAATAACAATTCTTTCAAACACTTGTTTAATCTCCTCCTTTATTGTGTGCAAATTTTCTTCATTGTGCACTGGCCGATTTGCGCACAATGGATTTCGCACAACACTTTCGCGCACAACCGTTAGCGTACAACATCTCTCCCCGTTGCCTATAAATACAGGACTCGTCTTTATTTGCATCACTTTCCTCTCTGCTCCATACTGTCTTTGCATTAGGTTTCTAACTTTGTGCGCTAACCTTATTGTGCGCCACACAACCATTGTTCCGCATAAAGTCCCTTTGTGCACAACAACTTGTTTCGCACAACAAGACTTAGCACACAACAACCCTTCTTGTACTTAGTCAAAAATCCAACGCACAACAGGTAGCGCTCAATGACTTTGTGCACAACACTTTGCTCTTAACACCTTGCGCATTTCATTTTGCGCACATTAACTGTTCCGCACAACAGCCCGACGCACAACACCTTACGCATAACACCTTGCATACAACACCTTGCGCACAACACTTTGTGCACAATCACTTTGCGCACAATCACTTTGCGCACAACGATTTATGCTGATAAATTCAGACTTTTAGATTTATTCATTCTTCCTTCTTAATACTTTACGATACTTTCATTTCAGCTTAATGAATTTTCTTCCTCCTGTATAGGTTTCAAATGGCTAACTTGTAAGGCCTCTCGCTTCCCCAAGTACTGCGGGACCATCTGACCCACAATTTGCAGAAGCCCATAATCAGAAAAGACTTCGCTCTGGCGAGAATTATAGTTCATTTTTCAAAGAACCAGCTCCCATTGTCATCAACTTTGCAGATCGTATTCAATGTCTATCTGAGCATATTCGCATGGGCATAATAATGAAGGAGATAGAGAGTCCCCCTCTTTTAGGACAAGAATCTGATTGGGACGATTGGTTGAAACGCACGTCCAACTATTGCACTGATGACCCCCGTCCCTCTCCCACAGAAGCTTCTCCTTCCCTATCCGTTCCAAAATGACCAAGAGAGAAGAACCAAGACGAAGCTTTCCAGGAGAAGATTCGAGAACATAATTGTATACGTTTTCAGAACGTTTGGGATTCAGTCAAGCTAGCCATGGAAGTGATCAAATTTCGCAACCCATATATGGATGAAACCATTCCTCTTCCTCTATAACTTCAACGTCACCAATCTATTCTTCAAAGTGAACCCACAGACTACATGACACAGAATAAGCTTTTATATGTATCCAACTGGATGATTAAGGAGCCACAAATTCTCGAGGGATACGTCATAGATAAAGGCTTAACTCAGAAGACCGGGCAAATACGATATATGCGCTTCCTCACCCCATGTCACGACCCTCACTCCTTATATTACACCTATTTTTTCGAGACAATTCAGCAACGCTTTCGTCACCGCGATTCTTTATGGAGAAAAGATGAATTCAGGACACGAGATCTTTGGACTGTTCGTCCATCTTACAGCGCTTGGACCAAAGCGATTTTGGAGAAACATAAAGACGTCCTTACTGCGGCAAGGCTGTATCATGTCATAGAAGCTACTTCAGACTTCTTTCAAAAAGATACGATGATCTATAAAGGTTTTCTGAAGTATTGGTCTTCTACTACGAATTCTTTCCATCTTCCAGTAGGGGAAGTGAGTATTACTTTATGGGATTTATATAGGATGGCTGGCCTGCCCATCTCCGGATCCTTTCTTGATGAATATATTCCTTAAAACCAAGAGTTTGTCTATGTCATGCCCAACAGAGTACCCAAAATTACGGCAACAACCATTGAGCTCTTTCGGGAAACATCTTACTTTGCTGATGTTCACAAGATTTTTCCCCTTCAATGGTTAGCCCATTTTTCCCGCTACTTGGTGTAAGCATTTTAACAATCTCTTTCCCTTTTCAAGCAATGCTTTTCTATAAACGTGAATTACTCACTGACCTTTTCTTCCCCTTCTCTTTTTCTCTCTTTTTTAGGATCCTCGACAATCGCTGTGCTGAGCTAGAAGCTAACCGCAAGAAAATAAGGGGCCCGACCGAATTCACCGCCGAAACTGAACTAGCTGCTTTTCTGGCTTACTGGTTAAGCTTAGTCGTGCTTCCCAGTTCAAAAAGTTCAGACTCTATTCGGCTGACTTTATTTGTAGCAGTGAGTGCAATGGCAGAAGCAGAAAGAGATATTCCCTGGCCCCTCCTGTCTTATGTTCATTATACAGAGCTTTCGGTCATGCCGCGGTGCGCTGATCAAACCAGGCACTAGGAGTTTCACTGCTTTCACTCCATGGCATTACTTCTATGGATGGCTCGACATCTTTTTCCCTTGGACCTACAACGATCTGGAGAAATCTTATGTTCATCTTGATCATCTACCCTTGTGGCATTTTCTTAAGCGGAAAATGATAAGGAAGGGGTACGAATGGATATTGGATAAAATTAATAGTATGGAATCCATCAACTTCTTTCCCTTTTACTTAGATTATCAGGCCGAAGACAGAGATGTGGAGGATAACCAAGCCTAGGATCCTATTGAAAGGACTTTCTTTCTCTGCATTCGTTCTTGCAGCCTTCCATTATGGGAATGACTAGGGTTTTAGTGAGAACCATATTATCTAAGTCGATTCGCCAGACAGTTTGGGTATGACCAGGCCATGCCCCAGGCAAGTGAGGAAGTCACCAGAACAATGAGGAGCTATGGGGTTGGTCCTTACAACTGGGCTCTGATATGGAAGCAGCTCCTGACTAGAAATTTGGCTCTCGATTCGTCCTCCCAGGGTATAACCACGGAGTAACAGCTTCATATAATTGGATGCGATGGTGGAGTCACCATTACTATTTAGTATGCAATTGCTTTTTCGTGGATCGTCCTCTTTGGGTTCCTCCCCCGCGCTTGAGGAATTACAGGAACAAGGGATCAAATACTTTTACGAGAAAGATCAGGCCGCGGTCCCGGGGCAACTTCGTCTAAAAATTTCTGTAGAAGAGCCTATCAGAGAAATAAAGCCCCTGAACACTCTTGAAGGTTGGATTACTTTTAGTTCCCCCTTGGATCTGATAAATCGGAGAGAAAGATCGGCCAGTCCTCACAATGAATTTGAAACTGCAGGGGGTGTTCTGCCTTCCCCTACTCCCGTAGGAGAAAACCAACCTGCGAGTCCTGCTCCTGTTATTCCTCTGGTTACAGAACCTGTCCCTCCTGAAACTTCTCAGCCTGTCGAATATGTAGCTACCACGATTGTTCCTATCGTGGATCTTATAGAGACCGCAACCAATTGTGTCACTGCCACAACTTCTTCGGCTACATGTCGAATTGTCATTGCTACTTCCCCCATGACCTGCTCTCGTGCTAAGTCACTGTCTCCTGAGGTTTAGGCACAACCAATCCCTTCTCCCTCTCGAGATGTACGTCTTCTTCCTGTGAAGACTATTTATAAAGGAAAACAAACCGTGTCAGAGGAAGACAACTCGTCAGAATATTCTACAAACACCGCAAGCGAAGATACATCTTCTCCCACAAGTCTTACTGATGAAGGAGATGCTTTGTTAGATGCAGATACTGATGCTGAGATAAATGTTGGAGAAGAGAGTGATGTTGAAGTTATGTCTTCTCTTCCTGAGGCTCCAAATACTCATCCTAATACTTCCCATCCCATTCCGGAGACTTCTCTGGATAATGAAGATCAACTTGATTATGGTGAATACGGTGGTTCTCCTGGTACAAATATCTTTCTTTCTTTTGATGCTTCGTATTTCCCTTGTATCGTAGATGTTGCCGAGATGGCTGCTCGTGGGACATCAACTTCAAGGGATGTAGAGGCTCAACCGTCCGATAGTCGGGTAGCATAGGGAACGTACTCCTTCCCGGTCTAGAAGAAACTTTTCCATTAGTCCCTCAAACATCTGATGCCCCCGCTCAAATCAACAAGTTCCCTACTACATGCCCTTCTTCTATTTAGCCGGTAGCTCAGAGTCTGGAATTTCTTTCTGATCCAGTTGATGTCCCCACTCCAAGTACTCTCGACTCAAGCATCGTAGGAGTTCAGGAACTTTCTTTCAATGCTATTATGACCACGGAAGTCCCCGGTTCTACAGTACCCGTAACTCATTCTGTTCCAGTTGTCTCCGCTGTTGTTCCTACTCCAGGTATATATTTTCTTTTCTTATTTTAATCAACATTGAATACGTATATATTTTCCTTTGAACTTATATTCCCTTCTTATCTTTTAGTTTCAATTGTGCCAACTCCCAGTGGATCTGAAGGATCCAACTCAGTGATGGCGGCCTTCGATAAATTTTCCTTGGAAAAGGTGCCACGTCTTATGTTGGGGCTTTTCAAGAATGCAATTTCTATCATTGTTGGTGCTTTTAAAGATCCAACTCAATGGCCTTTTTTGGATAATGCTCTAGCAGTTCTTGCTCACTCAGCTCGCTTGACACATGTGGATGTTCAGCCTCTTTACACTTCCTTATCACAATTTTATGACTCCACGAAGAACTTAGAAGTAGCGCGGAGTATGGTCATTGCTCCCGAGATTCTAAATCGTCGGAAGGAATTGGCGCTTCTTAAGGAGAAGCTCTCTCAAGCGGATGATGTTCTTGCTAACTATAATACTGTTAGTCAGTCTCTCCATGAGAAATTGAAGGTTTCCGCAGAAATAAGGTGAGCATTGGTGATCAAATTGCTTTTCTTGAGAAGGAGATTCTTTTACTCAAGAGTCAGTGGGAAGCGGAAGACGCAACTATTTGTTAGATCAGAGTGGAACTTGAAACAAACAATCAATTAATTGATACCGTAAAAGCTGAATGGACGAGGAGTGGAGAAACTGCTGCTTTTTTGGAATCTGAACTAGTTGGTGCTCCTGATCAGGCCAGCATGATCCTTGAAGCTGACCACACAACTGTTGTAGCACAATCTCAATTGAAAGAAGAGTTGCAGCATTACTTAGAGATTTTGAACATAACTGAAGATTTGTAGGCATTGTATGTAAATATTCTTTTTGTGTTATGATGTATAAACAACTTGTAAAATTTTATCAGAGATATTTCAAGGTATTTTGCTCTTTCATAAACTTCTACCTCATAAATCATTCTAAGCATATTCATTTATGCAGTTATCTTAGCATGATATTTCATCTAAGCACTATTAACAAGATCACCACATATTATGATTTTCAGTATGGGATTCCCCTATGTGATTTATGTTTCAATAAGTGGTGCTAGATTTCAGTTTAGTTAGATGGCCACACACAGTTTAAGCTCTTGAGTAGTTGGAGCAATCATGGCCGTGAGTGGGATTTATACACAAGGATGGCCACGGTAACTCTCTAGAGTTCGTGGGGCTTTACCAGGCTACCTTAGGTACCAAATCCAAGGTCGTCGGTCCATCAATGAGTAGGTTTATGCCATTCCTCATGAGTTAATACCAAAATCAAACCGGGGATTTGGGTTTTCTTCGTCTGTGAGTTCGGACCCATTCCTGGGAGGGTATTTTCGTCCTTGTCCATGATGCTGTCGGAGAGCTCACGAACGGCGTCGGTCTCACGCGTGACTGACCGTTTTACGACTTTTTGACCTTTTAGGGCTTTTAGTCGCTGGCTTTATCTGCTACCCGCATGGGTATGCACATGATAGACCTCACGGGCTTTTTAGGGCCACTGGCTTCTCACTGCTGCCCGAATGGTGAAAGTGATAGGTCTTATGCGTAGTTGGCCATGTAAGGCTTGGCTAGGTTGCCCTAAGAAGTAAGCTACCACCGCTGTCATCAACTTCATATATGGTTTGATATTTCGCCGCCGCTGATGATGTCCCAAGAACATTCGTATTATATTTAACATAGTGTATCAACTTAGCGATGATAGCAATTTTAATAAAATAAGCATATGTGAGCGATTGATGACGACAACGACAGTTGTTAATCTTGGTGATAATCATCGATGTTCGGCGAATTTGGTGATAATCATCGACGCTTGGCGATAATCATCGATGTTCGGTGAATCTGGCGATAATCATCAATGCTTGGCGATAATCAATGCTTAGTATCAATCATCAATGCTTTGGTGGCAAAGTTTGCATTTTTTATTCATTCTCATGAGAGGGAGTACATGACTTTGTCCTTCTTGGCTCTTTTGCTCATGAAGATAGAATATAAGGCTGTGCCTATAAAGGCTATTTCATCATTTCATCTTTTTATCCGTGATTGCCCCCTTTTGATATAGAAGAATTATCTTGATAATCTTCTACATTAAAATTTCTCCCACTGTCAAGAGTAATATTTCTTGATGCAGCAAGCATTGACCGGTATACTAATGCCTCGTCCGTCTTGATCTGTTACTATGTACGCTCCATTGGAGTAGACTTCAGTTATTACATACGGCCCGTCCCATTTAGGGTCAAACTTGCCCCCCGTTCTTTGAGTGACTACTATCGGCCTTTTCAACATCAAAACCAAATCCCCTTTTCTGAAAGATCAGTGTTTAAATTTTTTATCGAAG
Source organism: Magnolia officinalis (assembly GCA_021015155.1). Classification (NCBI taxonomy): domain Eukaryota; kingdom Viridiplantae; phylum Streptophyta; class Magnoliopsida; order Magnoliales; family Magnoliaceae; genus Magnolia; species Magnolia officinalis. The sequence continues at coordinate 12,265,192 of JAJHSJ010000016.1, read as the reverse complement.
GCGGCAGAAAATCTAGCTTGCTATAATTGTAAGCACTGTTGAGCTGCCAACCCTTTTTCATCAAGCAAATCTAATTCTTTCAGCTGTATCTTTGCATTTTCGTCATCTGTAATTGATTGATGCACCGCTACTCTTAGTGAAGCGACTTGTATCTCGATCGGCACGACAGCCTCCACACCATAAACTAACGAATATGGGGTAGCTTATGTCGCTGTACGATGCGTTGTTTGATAGGCCCATAGAGCTTCCTGCAGCTTTTCATCCTAGTCATCCTTATTCCCGCTCACCGTTTTCTTAAGTATTATTACAATTGTCTTATTAAGTGCTTCAGCCAGTCCATTGGCTGGTGGATAATAGGGTGTTGAGAACGACTGGTGAATCTTGAACTTCTGACATAACTTCTCCATCTCCATGTTCTTGAAAGGAGTGTCGTTATCTGTAATGATTCTCTTTGGGATACCGTGGTGATATATTATCGTATGCCGAATGAAATTAACAACATCTTTCTCTTTAACGCTTCGTAGTGCAACCACTTCTGTCCATTTGGAGAAATAGTTCGTTGCTGCTAATATATACTATTTTTCTCTAGACGATGGCAGATTTATGGGGCCAATGACATCAAGTCCCCACGCGGCTAAAGGCCAGGAAGTGGCTGACTGATGAAGGTCTTCAGGAGGCACATGTATGATGTCTCCGTGGATTTGACACTCGTGGCACCGCTTCGTGTAGTCTATTGCATCTTTAAACATTGTCGGCCAGTAATATCCCATCCGGTGCACTCGGTGGAACAGATTCCTCCCGGCTTGATGCGCCCTGCATTCCCCAGAATATGCCTCGTGTAGCACTTTGCTTGCCTCTTCTTTGTTTAGGCATCGCAATAACATTTCGTTATAAGATCTTTTGTATAATTCTTTATTACACAAAATGAATCTTTTTTACTTTCTGCTTAATTTGCGATTTCGCTTCTAGATCGTCTGGCAGAATTTCGTATTTGAGATAGTCGACGAAAGGCTGACGCTAATCATCTACTGTCACTTCTAAGCATGATACGGGTAGGGCTTCCGTTGTTTCACCAATCACCTCTGCAGAAGGTAAGAATCTCCTTTCTTCGATTGTTACTTGTGAGGGGCTTCGATTTGGGCAAGACAGCGCTGCTGCTAGACTGGCCAGAGCATCGGCCTTCGCATTCTCATTTCTTGGTATATGCTTGACTTCGACATTAAGAAATTTCTCCAATAAATGCTGTGCTCTTCGACAGTACGGCAAAAGTTCCAGTTTCCTTATTTCAAATAACGTCGCCACCTGGTTTATGACCAGCTTAGAATCCCTGTAAATCTGCAGGTGTTTTATTCTCAGTTCGTTGGCTATCTCTATCCCGATGATAAGGGCATTATATTTGGTTTCGTTATTCGTACACGCCGTATTTAACGTGAAGGAATAAGGCAACAAATCGCCCTGTGGGGTAATGAATATTACTCTGGCACCTGCCCCCATCGCCCGAGCTGCCCCATCGAAGAACATTTACCACGCTTTAGGCAATTTTGTCATCATGACTTGTTCGTCTGGGAATTCATCGAACATAGCTTCGCAACTTGTCACAGGATGAGCCGCTAGAAAATCTGCCACTACTTTCGCTGGCTCGTACCTAATCACATACTCTGACAACAGTAACATCCACTTTGCCAACCTTCCTGACAACATCGGCCTTGTCATCGAAAACTTAATGGGATTTGCTCGAGATATCAGAGTTATGTCATGGGATAAACAATAGTGTCTTAATTTCTGAACTGCGAACACCAGTTCCAGGCATATTTTTTCGATAGGCGTATAGTTGCATTTTGCATCGATCAATGTTTGACTTAAATAATAAAGTGCGGCTTCTTATGCTAGCAGGGCTCCTAGTGAATTCTCAGCTGCTGATATATACAAAATGAGGGGCTTTCCTTTCACGGAGGTTGTTAATATTGGAGGTTGTTTCAACAATTCTTTTATCAAATCGAAGGCATTCTGGCAGGATTTATCCCATATGAATTATGTTCCTTTCTTCATCAGATGAGAAAACGGCTGGTATCTTCCTGCTAGGTTTGAGACAAAGTGGTGGATATATGCTAACTTGCCCTGCAAGCTTTTTAGCTCTTTCAACGTTTTCGGATGAGGCATATCTTAAATAGCTCTATCTTTCTCTGGATCTATTTTGATACCCCTGTGTCTTACCATGAAACCGAGGAATTTTCTTGACGATACTCCAAACGCACATTTAGTCGAGTTCATCTTCAACTGTTTCTTTCTGATTCGGCGGAAGACCAACGCTAGATGTTCACGATGCTCCTCATGATAATTTGACCTGACCACCAAGTTGTCCACATAACACTCAACATGCTTATGCATCATGTCTTGGAATATGTTCTACATTGCCCTCTGATATGTTGCTCCTGCATTCTTGAGACCGAACGACATGACCTTATAACAATATATCCCCAACGGAGTTCTGAAAGCTGTCGCCTCCTTATCTTCAGGCGCCATTTGTATTTGATTGTAACCAGCATAGCCATACATAAAGGACATAACAGCGTACTTCGTGGTGCTTTCAATTAACATTTCGGTTATCGACAACGGAAAATCATCTTTTTGGGCATGCTTCATTCAAATCTCTGAAGTCAACGCAAACCCTAATCTTCCCATTCTTTTTCTTTACCGGGACTATATTTGATATCCACTTAGGACATTTAACTTCTCTGACGAATCCCACCTTTATCAGTTTGCTGATTTTTTCTTCTATCTTAGGAACCAAATCTGGGTGAAACCGCCTCTGTGTTTGCTTAATGGGTCTTTTATCTTTAGAGATATTCAATCGATGCATCGCTACTATTGGCTTTAGACCTGACATTTCTACATATGTCCAAGCAAAGACATCTTTATTTTCCTTCAAGAGACTAATGTAATGACCAACTTCTTCATCTGATAAATTGGCACTTATGAAAGTATTCCGCAGTTCTTCCTCTGTTCCCAAATTTATCTCTTTCAAGCTGTCGATCATCAGTTGCCCCCCATCCTCCATTTGCTTTGGAGCTGTCTCTGGCTTGCTGATTATATCAAGGTCCGTTTCTACTATTTAGTCAACCGTTACCATATTCACGGAAGATTCTGCCCCCAGTCCTCGGAATTTTTCTCGCTTCTTTTGACTGGCCCCGATTGGAATCTGAATTCCTTTTCCATAATTTAAACCAACGGGTTCTTCGTGGTCAAAGCCCATTTTCTTCATGATTTTTTATCTTATCACTTTAGGCATTAAGCTTCCATTCTCCACCCCACTGCTGATTGTTTCATCTTGTTTTACTTCTGATGGAGCATAAAATTCGATCAGTTATGGAAACCTTGCACTGGGTTTAACAAAAAACCTTTTCGGAATGAGGGGAAACGGCCTACTCCTCTCAGCATACGGGAGTGGTACTGTATAATTTGATTGTAGAATCTCTAACTGTTCAGGTGATAGCAATGTTAACGGTGGTTGCCCTGGCTGTCACAGATGCTTCGGGACAAAATAGAACTTCTTCTTTGCTTTCTCCGTTACAGGCGACTTCGTTTCCTTCTCTTTCATTATTTCTATGCAAGCATTTTCCTGGTTTTTGTTCTCATCATTCTCTTTCTCTTCCTTGCTGGCGAATGCGTCATAATAACTCGCATCTGCGAAGAAAGCTTCAGCTTCTATGTATGGTCTCGCATCGACTAACACTTTATGTTGTACCTCGTCTTTGCAGTATGTGAAACACTGATACAGGGTAGAAGGTATGATGCCATACTGATGCATCCACGGTCTTCTCAGAAGGAGATTATATGTAGTCACTACGTTTATAACATGGCAGACGACATTCGTAGTTAGCTCTCCTATATCCAGTGTTATCGTGATCTTCCGAAGCGCACACTGTCCGTCTTGATTAAAGCCCTGTATCATCATCCACTAGGGCGTAGGTTCGAGCATCGATAACCTAATTTACTCAGCATTGTTAATGGCAACAGGTTTACAGTGGACCCATTATCGAGCATTATCCGTTTTACTTGTTTACCGCGAATATGACCCATTATCATCAACAGCCTATTATGTTCCTCATCACAGGCCAAGTCTTCATCGGAGAAGGAGATAACTGGCAGACAAACTTCTTGTTTCTCACTCTCTAATTCAGTCAACAACACTTCCCTTATACTTTCGTCAGATAATGCTTTAATTAGGCTTTTTCAGGAGTCTTCTGACAACTTCAGACCATCGTAAACACTCAATCGGGCCGGAATGTCTTTTAAGTGACTTATTATGTCATAAGTCACTTTTCCTGTCTCCTTTCCCTTTTCCTCTTTACCGCTGTTATTGTTGCTGTCGTGACTCTTGGCTGATTCCGTCTTTTCTTTTTCAATTTTCGAACTTGGTGGGCTAGCCATCTTCTTCCCTGATCGCAAGGTAGTTAGGGCAACTTTCCCTATTGTTTTCTGATCATTCACCCTTGTCCTGTCTTGACAATTTTCCTGTAAGGTGAGTACGTTTGATGTTGCTCTTCTGTCCCTTTCTTTCTCTTTTTGATTATTATTTCACCATTGTTTATCATCCTTTGTATAATACACTTCTGTGTATAACAATTTTCTGTCGGATGCCCTACTAGGCGGTGATAATGACAAAAGTCTCTTTCCATTGTTTTAGATGCCTCCTCAGGACGTTTTAATAGCAACAATTCGATTGTTCCAGCTTTTAGTAACTGATTCATCATGGGGAGTATGTCATCTTTTTCAAACGCAAAACCCTCATGAGAATTCAACGACCAGGGTCTCTTGTCATAAAACCTCCCTCTGGGGCGACTCAGATCTTCTCTCCTTTCAGACCTTTTTCCTTTCACTTCTCTTAATTCCTGGTTCCTTTTTTCATGATCAACCACATTTGTGATCAACTTCTGAGGTCCTCTTCTAACCATTTCATAATTAAACGCCGGCATCTTCCGAGTCATTAATTCTAGAGCATGCACTTTTGTAGCCAAGTCGCGAAATGTTCTAATGTCTATGCTGGTGAGACCAAATGTTATTCCAGTTTCCATGGAGTTCAGACACATTTTCACTTGTTGTTTCTCTTCCAGTAATTGCCTGCAAGAAGCTCCCAAGGTCTTCCATCTATCTATAGATTTTTCCACCGGCTCTCCTTCTCTCTGTCGCACTGAAGCTAGTTCCGTGATACTGACACCACATTCTGATGAGAAGGAATTTGACATGAACGCGTCTTGCATCTGTTCCCATATTCTTATCGACCCAGGCGTTAGGCTAGCATACCACCTGAATGCTTTATTCGTTAGAGAAGACCCAAATAATCAGAGACAGTATTGGGGTACTGTGGAGAAATTTCCCCATACTGGTGATAAAGTGCATCAGGTGTTCTTCTGGCAATCCATCCTCGTTGAACTTCTGAAAGTTCGGATGTTTAAAATTGTTCGGGAAAGGGATATTCTCCACTTCTCTCGGGTATGGTGTATGATATCTGAATCTTCCTGTGCCCTCACATTCTCTCCCCGATCTAACCGCTTCTTCAACGACCTGACTTACTTCTCCTGTGTTACTATTCTTGTCGTGGGAATAGATCCATACGACCTGGTCCTCGGCAGCTGCGACCCTTTGGGGTGTTGCTCTCTTTCATTCACATCTTCAGTTACTGGGGGTGCTGTCATTCGGGCAACATTGTGTGCGAGGGTTGCTAAGGCTTCTCTGAGATTCCTGCATGCATTCTTCCATCAGTGTTCTTTGTGCTTCCGCCATTTCATTTACACGGTCCTTTGTAGTTGGCATATTCTCCTGATTTGTTCCAGCCATGTGCACTGCAGCTTCTCCACTCTTTGATGAGGCTGTGGTCGGAGTGGGATAAGAATACATTGATGTGATAGGGCTCACGAAAAGAGGGGAGGATGGGGTTTCATTCGACTTTTCTATGCTCCCGTTGCCATTGATTGATCGGGGTGAAACAGACGCCGGTGAACTTACTAGTAGTGCTTTGCCCTTATGTTCTTTCATCCATCTGGCTCTCGGGGTCATTAAAGCCTGGAAGTCATGCGATGTCAGCTGCGGAACTATTCGCTTGGGGTATAGCGCAAGAGGGGCAAGTTCAGGATTTTTTCTGGCGGCATTTCGTGTTATCGGCCCCCTAACTCTTCTCAGCGGCGAGTTTATTCTTGTTGCAGTTGCATTCTGGGTCCTTATCCTTATGCCAGTGACGACGATCCATTCATCTCTTTCTCCTTGTGCCACTGGCGAAGCAGTCACGATCCTAACAGCCACTCGTGATTCTGTTTGTTTGTCTGCTACCGCTTTACCCTCACTAAGTCTAGCTTGTTTATCAGCATATTCCACAACAAATTCTGTCGTGGTGAAGTAGAAAACTGCATTTCCTTGAACGACTGTCATTGATTGGTTGGTTGCAATATTCTTCTTCTCTTGTCGTTCATATGCATGGAGTAAAGGAAAATTAGTACTTATATTGAATCATGTTCTATTTTGGAGATAAAAGGTAGGATGTTCCCGTTGAGAGTCACCATTTTGGCGCCTTGAAGACGTCAAACAATTGTGATTATCTCCCTTGTAATTCTTAGGTTAATGTTCAAATGAATATGAAAATTTCCCAGCAGAGTCGTCATTTTGTTTCAAACAAGAAACAAATGCATTTCGTTTGGGAAATTTCATTCATTGAATTGATTACCAGAAGAAAACAAGAAAGATAATCACTTTGTTTATATATTCTAAGTTCTTTTACATCATTTTCTCCTTTGATTCGAAAACAGACTTGTGATAATGATGAAAAAGTAATAATAGGAATGGTATGAGCTGAGGCAATCATTGACAGAAGCATCATGTATTGCAGATTGCTGCCCAAAATCCTTTGTGCACTGGAGCTATTGTGCACTAGAGCCATTATGCGCTGGTGCCCTTTGTGCACTGGAGCCATTGTGCGCTGGCACTTATTGTGCGCGAATGACGTTTGTGTGCCGGTAGTGTTGCGTGCCGCACAACAGTCATTCCGCACAATAGTGACAGAGCTGTACCTCTCTCTCTTCAAATCTTCCTCTGCTTCTCGATTGGTTCCTAATGACCCCTTTAGAGGGATCAAGGAATATATATAGCCTTCTCACACGTGCGAACATGCCACGTCGTCGTTGTGCGGTCCCTTTGCGCTAACCACCTTTCTACGGATTCCATTGTGCGCGCGACTTGGTGCGGATTCCATCATGCGCTATCCTTTATGCGGAACTCGATGTGCGCTATCCTTTGTGCGGAACTCAGTGTGCGCTCCAATCATCTGCGCACAATGATCATTTCCGCACAACGACTATTTTTCCCACACAATACTTACTTTTTCCACACAATACTCTTTTTTGACCATCCTATTTGCGCACGATATTTTTTCTACTGTCTTCCTCTCTGTTATGCCTCAACAATTCCTGATCACTACAAAACTTCTCAAAACTGCTATTCTCAAATTTTGATCCATGATTGCTACGGATCTTACAGACTTGAGTCTCTTTTTCAGTTTAGATACGTCTAAGTACCCTTTTAACTTATCGAGAGTTTCTGATTTGTCTCTTAAGAAGACTACCCAAGTATATCTGGTAAAGTCATCAACGATTACCAGAATATACTTTTTGCCACCTCGACTCTCTATTCTAGTTGGTCCAATAAGATCCATATGGAGGAGTTCGAGCAGTTTAGATGTGGCATTGGAGTCTACTTTTTTGTGAGAACTCCTAGTTTGCTTGCCATTCTGGCATTCGCCACATATTTTATCTATTTTATGTATTTTGGGTAGGCCTCTTACTAACTCTCTTTTGCTCAATCTATACAAGTTATGGTAGTGTACATGTCCAAGACGTTTATGCCATAACTCAGTCTTATCGGTATGGACCATGTAACATGATAAATTACATGAGCTAGAGTCACTTACAATATAGCAGTTTTCAGAAGTTCTGCGACCAGTTAATATTATAGAACCGTTTTTATTTAAAATTTCACACCCTAGGTTAGAAAATTTTACGCTACGGTTTTATCGCATATTTGAGAAATGCTTAATAAGTTATGTTTTAAACCTTCTACATATAAAACATTCTCAAATAAAGGGAGGTTAAAAAGTTGAACCGTACCTTGGCCAATAATCCTGCAGTTGCTACCATCACCAAATGTGACTGAACCATCAGTCATGTCTTTAAGATTGGTGAATAAACCTTTGTCACCAGTCATGTGTCTGGAGCATCTACTGTCTAGATACCACTTTGAATGGTTTGAAGCTTTGAAAGCCGTGTGGCCAACCAAGCAAGTAACCTTAGGAACCTATTTCATTACAGTTTTGGGGTTAGGAGTATAGTTGGTCTTCTTATGTTTGTAGTTGATATAAGACCGACCCATTGAGTTAGATTTTAAGGGCTCCTTAATTAAATCAACAATTTTCTCAGCTAAAGGATTACGATTCTGATTTTTGTAGTTGATATTGTTGCTTTTAGGTTTTAAGGATTGAAAAGTTTTAGTATTTTTAGGAAAATTTTGATTTAGACTTTTCCCTTTTGAGTTTGAAGACTCTCCTCTCACAAACTTAAGAGGAGTATTCTTATGTTTGGGAGGAATATTTTTGTCGTAGCCCAAACCGGATCGGTCGCCACATTTTCTGGATCTGGATAATAGTTTTTCTAACTTAAGATAACCTTGGGCATACCTCCAGGTGTCTTTTAGACTCAAAAGTGAAGAGACTTCAAGTTTTAGTTTTTCATTTTCAGATTTTAGATTTTCAATAAGGGAGGTTTTGAAATCTAAATCGCATTTAGTTTTTTCAAAATAATCTGAAATGTGGGATTTTTCTAAAACGAGTATCAAAATTTTCTTTAAGTTTCGAAAACTTTTCGTTTTGAAGTTTTAGTTTTACCGTAATTTTACAACCTTCCTTGCATAGGGCATTGTAAACATCTTGAAGATCTTCTTCATTTTCATGATCACTATTCAGATTTTCTTCACTAGTTAAATCATCATTATCTGAAAAAGTGAACTTGGTTAGAGTCATAAGGGCTTTAACTTCATTACCCGACTCGGTTTCAGAATCTTTTGACTCAGAAGAGGCTTCAGAGTAGGAAGATTCATCCCAAGTAGCCAACATACCCTTCTTTTTGGGTTTGTCCTTTTTAGAACACTTGTTTCCTAAATGCCCATAGGCATGGCAGTTGTAACATTGACTATCTTTTAATGATTTCCAAGTTTTAGATTTAGATCTTTTCTTATCATTATATTTTTGAAAATCAATCCTCTTTTTACTTTTGAAAATTTTATAAAACTTTTTAGATAAAAGGGCTGTATAATCTTCAGAGTCTTCTAAATCAGAATTATTACTATTTTCTTAAGAAAAATATTTAGAAGATTTAAGGGCGATGGATTTACCTTTAGGAGCTTTAAAAGTTAGCTCATAAGTCTGTAATGAGCCAACTAATTCTTCTACCCTCATATTATCCGTATCACGAAGTTCCTGGGTCGCAGTCACCTTTGAATTGAACCGTTCAGGTAGTGAACGCAGTATCTTTGCACAGACTTTACTTTCTAGGATTTTATCACTGAGACCCCACATAGAGTTGACAATGTCATTCAATCTAGTATAAAAGTCCATGAAAGTTTCACTTTCCTCATACGTATTTCTTCAAATTTGGTTGTGAGGATTTGGACTTTAGATTTCTTGACAATTGTTGTTCCCTCGTGTGTCATTTATAAAATATCCCAGGCTTGATTTGCAGTATCACAGGATATAATTCTTTTGAATTCATCCGGTGATAATGCGCAAGTGATTGCATTTAGTGCTTTTGCATTGGCACTACTGTCACTTTTCTGAAGAGTGGTCCAAGAGAAATAAGGTGTGATTCTCATAGTTTTGGATCCATCGATACCAGTTACTTCAGTGGTAGGGGGGTCCAATCAGTCACTGTGGCTTGCCACATGCTCTCATCCATGGATTTTAAGAAAATTTCCATCCTGGCTTTCCAATAGCATAATTGGAGCCATTAAATGGTGGAGGCCTAGTGACTGATAGGCTATCAAAATTTGACATCTTACAAAGCTCAAATCGATTAGCTCAGGAAATTAATCTAAAAAGTAATAACAATAAAAATGAGCTATTAGGCTCTGATACCACTTGAAAAGGCCGAGCTATTAAGTCCTAGAAGAGGGGGGGGGGGGGTGAATAGGACTATGTCAAATCAAAAAATTAATAGTGGAATATAAACAAATAAAGGAAAGATAGCACTTAAATAATCCACAATGCTGAAATGTAAAACAACCTCAAATGTATGAATATTGAGAGATTGATACAGATGTTGTTCTAAGGACATTCTTACACCAAAAACCAAAGGTTTATGATAGGACAATCTGATTCTTAGAAATGTTTGTGTATCAAAAACTCAAACTGATAGAGATGAATAAATAAATAAATAGCAATAAAAGAAATCTAAGCTATTACAACATTCCCACACTTGCATAAAAGAAATTACAACATTCTCCACAAATGCAAAAAGGGAAATTACAATCATCCACAAAAATAAATAAACAATCAAACCACAAGACCAGAAATTATAGTGGTTCGCTTGTGTGTACAACAACTGTTTAGAAAAACAGCCACACAACTACTCTACTCCTAATATCCTCACACAATGGATATTAGCGTTCACTATGAAAATAGGTTTTTCCAAGTTCACCTAAAACCCTCACAATTGTGTCTTTCAAGTGGGCTTACACAATTCAAAAAACCCACACTCTGAGTTTTCTAGATCACCTCAGACAAACCAAAACAGGGAGATTTTTCAGGCACAATCTCAATGAAAACAAAGTACAGAAATTTACAATAATTTAAAATACTTGGATATTCTCTTTTTGATGCAGCCCGGAAGAACCAAATCAGAGTAGAAGTTCAATGTAGAAGTTTAATGTCCACACTCACATATGAAATGGTTCTAGGTTCTAAATTGATTCTAAATTAAATCAAATTGGGCTAGCTCTATTTAATTTTGATTCTAAGAAAAGGGCAATCTCAATCCCTTCTTCAAATATGATTAGAATATAGAATACAAAATCAAATATAATAAAGCTAAAATAAGAGAATATTAAATGAGTACAATATAGCTTAAAAAATGACTAACTTAATCTCTCAAAGTGGCGTATTGATTTTGCTTGAATTGAATGAAAAACTCTGAAATTTGTGCTCTATTTATAAGTGAAGAAATCATATTCTCGACTAGTCCTGTGGTTCCCACGACTGGTCGTAGGACCAACAAACTTTCAAAATTTGGGCGCGATAAGACAAAGTCGTTCCACAACTGGTCATAGGCCCTGCACGACCGGTCAAGGGACCTCTACGACTGGTCATGACCTGTCCACGACTGGTCGTGTGGAACCAGATTTAGTTGCTGGACTTTGAGTCGAGGCTGCAGGACTGGTCGAGAACGAGTCGAGCATTGTTCACACGACCAGTCGAGCAGTATCCAGGACTGGTCGAGGCTTAACAAAAAATTCTAAAATTTTGTAACAAACTTAAGACTGGTCGAGGAATTTCTTGGACTGGTCGAGCCAGTGTTAGGACTAGTCGAACACAGTCTAAGACTAGTCAAGAAACAGTCTATTCACTTATAAAATGATCTAATTGAATTATGTATTTAAAATGACCTACCCTAAGGTCAATCTAAGGTCATTCATACCTTATTCATAATGTATGAACATTGAAACTTCTTTTCCTTTGGTTGATAGTTGATCTTTGAAGTTCACGAAACTTGTGATCATTACACATGATGAAGCTTGAACTTGAAACCTTTTGAAGCTTCAACTTGAAATATATTCAACCTTGAATTTGTAACTTTAAGAAGCTTGAACTTGAAATATCTTGAATCTTGAGCTTGAGATTCAAAGTATAGGAACTTTGTCCTGACTTGGAGCTTGAACTATGAATCTTGAACATTGAAAACACACTTGATGTTGTACTTGAACATGACCATGTAAACTTGCATTTCTTGAAGTAAAGATCTTTGTTCTTGAGTGATGCACAGTCTTCATTATGTAGATGAGCTACACAAGACACAGATTCTAAGAGAGGTTTTGGCACTACAAAATTTGACAATTATAGGAGCTAGAAACCTTAGAACTTACATCCTCACTTTCCGAATTCAACTAACCAACCTATACAAAAAGCAAGGGATGTAAACATACGCTGTGAAAATGAGGATGAAAGATTCTATAAATCATTGAATATGTGACTTTCAGAACAATTGATGGATCCACAAAATATAATAGATAAAATATCAAGTACAAACTTTACAAGTTCACCATAAGTTTCCACCTAAGTGGCATAAGATTGGTGAGGGAAGCACCTCAAATTTTGAGATCAAACACCAAATCCCAACTTGATATATATATTTTTTAAAGCGAGGGGAATTGATGCAATCAAATCTTAGAGATAGGCTCATTATGGCATGCTACGTGTGGCTACAATAGTGTGCTACAATGACACTGCAAAACATATGTACTTCATCCTATAAATAGGCTAGTAGGTCACGAATATGAACAAGTTTATAGGATTTTATGAAATAAGAAATCATGTTCTCTGAATTTCATGCAATGGGGTTTTTCTTCTAGAGGTATGATGCCCTAGAAACATCTATGCCATTCAATGGCTTTGTGCGTAGTGATTCCACATTTATCTTTTCATTTATCATCTCTATAATTTTAACCTGGTACATGGAATTTTGTTTATGCAATTAGTTTCAATCTCTTTGATCCTATTTTAATTAGGCACTCATTAGAAAGGAGGTTACGGACTGAAGAGAGCGATTGATAATCTTTTCAAAGAATTTCTCCAGGCTACTTTGATAGAGGTAGACCCTAGTAACGTAATCTCATAAGGATCTGAGGAACATTCAGAGCCATGGAAATCAATTTGAGTTTTGATGAAAATCTGGATACTGTCTCTAGGCAAACATTTCTTTTACATAGGTAAAGATGCTAATTGTTTGACTATTTTGTAGGCCAAAGATAGTGTGCATTGATCTTCCACACGCACACACACGTGCACGTGTACACACACATATATAATCCTTTCTTTAGATTGAAAAGCTTCCATTTTCTTGTTTAATATAACCATCATTATTTCTCACAAAAAAGTTGTTACATATAATACAATCATCAAATATAAGACCCCTTCACTGTTTTAAATCATACCAACCATTATGAGAAATGAATGTGAAAAATTATGCAAGAAACATGTGGGTGAAACATTTCATTTCATGGCAATTGTTATATCAGCTCTAAAAGTATGGAAAAAAAATGTAGGAAACAGAAATTGTAAAAAATTAGTTTCCTTGTAACTATGTCTTAAATATCATAGGATACCAAGTCGACTCATTTGAGCCAAAAAAGACTATACAATACCGAGTCACAAAATATAACCTCTAAACTTGAAACGTGCATTAATTCCAATCAAATCAGAATTGAGACATATGATGAGTCATTAGTAAGATCACTTTTGTGTGCTTTTCTTCTCTTATTTTGGGTCCAATGGATAATAGAGTGATTAAGATCCATGACCTCATACATGGATGCTGGTCTTTGAATGTTTTCAGATACAACTTCTCTTGTAATATATTCAGTGTATGGTGGTCGAGATGGCCAACCCCGTAGCCCTCAAGATGGATAGGCCATGACCCCCAAAATCTATCTATTGGATGAATTAAACCATCTGATGGGTAGAATCTTCACTGTCTAATATGAATCATTTCTCACTTTTTATTTTGATGCAGACTGCAGATTGACTAGTTATGATTATCCAACTAGTCGGACTTCCAGGCCATGGTCGTAGACAGTGGGGCCACTGGATTAAACACTTAGGTGGATATGGCGAGATAGATTGTTTTGAACAAAAATTGAAGACACTTCCAAATATAAAGAAATTAAACTCATCCAGCAACCAATAAAATCAAGGTCTTACAGAGTCCTTTCTAAATTAGGAGAAAAAAAGAGGTGAAAAGCAAGAAATCGAGGACTTACAGAGTCCTTTCCGAGTCCACAATAAAGCTCTCCGAACCTTCTTTACCAGCATCAGCAGAGAACTACAGAAATCAAGATAAGGTCTTAGAAAGCCATCCGTGGAGAGAGAGGAGAGAGAGAGAGAGAGAGAGAGAGAGAGCTCACATTCATTTCTAGGTGAAATGACGAAACCCTAGGAATTTTTTTCAGGGAAATTTGGGGAAGATATGCAATCTGATCGGTTACCGATAAAAAAAACAAAAGCCAAGGAGAGAGGGAGAGGGAGAGGGAGGGAGGGAGAGGGAGAGGGCCGGAGACGGAGAAGGAGAAGCAGAGAGAGGGAGCGACATAGAGAGAGAGTGCATGCGAGAGGGAGAGAGAGCGGTAGAAGAGGGAGGGAGAGGAAGAGCGAGCGGAGAGGGAGCGGCAGAGAGAGGGAGAGAGGGAGAGAGAGAGAGAGAGAGAGAGAGAGAGAGAGAGAGTGTGTGAGAGAGGGAATTAGGTTACTTATTTTTTCTTTTTATATACAAGGACCCTGCCGGCAGCCGTTAAAATTGGCTGCCGGTAAAGGGTTGGCCCGTCGGTCCGCTAAGGCCCTTTTTCTTGTAGTGACATAATACAACTTAGATAGTAGACAGTGAAACCTCAAATTCTTCTTGGCCTAAGCAATAAAAGTAAAATCTTACATAGAAAACAACCATCCCAAGATAATTGAGCTGCATACGAATTAAACTAGTATAAGTAGACCATGTGCCATCTGATTGTTGGATGTGGCCTACATTAACATCCAATTGGACTGTAGACCCACAAACCTAGTCAAATGGATGGCCTGGATAGCTAGTTTTCTTATTGTGAGACCCACAGGTCCAATCGAAACTGAATCATACATCATTTATGTCTTACAATTGAATTATTATGTTTTGTATCAATCATAGAGCCCTGAATAACCATTCAATTGTATAAACACCCACTTGCTAGTATATGCCTCTACATCAACCACTTGCTAGTATAATTGTACAACATATATAGTCCATATGGTTTTATAAAATTTCCAACAATACTGTTATTTTAGTAATTTTTAAGGATATTCCAAACTACCTGAATGGTTTAAGTTGTTGTGTCAATTTTAACATAACCTACTGCTACCACTGAGCTGGTTATGGGGTTGGCATGCTAATGTCAGCCTTAACAAAAATATTATATTAATAATCTGAAAGGACTAACAGGCTAAATTGGGAAAGGCCATCCTAAGTACAGTAGTGCAGTTGAAAGAAAAAAAAAACAACATGCTATTTTTGGGTAACCTAACATTGTTAGTGGGGCCTATATCTAGTGGTGTGTCCGGCCTCATTTTCAGGACACCACACATATAAAGGCCTTGGATTGCAAGCTAGATCTCAAATGAAGTGCCATAGTTGTACAGATTTTGAAATCTAACTCTATTTGCTAAATCTTAGCAGCTTAGAACACAAACATTTTTCTTTCTCTAATTACAGCCCCAGCCCACGCCATCTACATTCATCAAGTTATTACAAGCATGCCTCTGTCCTACTTGCATGCAATGCACTTGAAACTGGTCACACAAACACACACATGGGAGCCACTTGGCAGCTACAATGAACATCGAATTCAATCAAACATGGCCCTTGCTTGGTTAGTGAACAAGGATTAACAACAACAGTCTCTCGACCAAATGCATACTTACTACTAACTAAATATGTCTAAAAAAAATATAGAAGAAGAGAATCACAACCTACCATTCCACAAGATCAAAATCTTCACAGGCATTCCATCAAACACCTGTCGAACAAGATCGATGGACCCACCTAATTAGATCCCATTAGATCCAATCAAACATAATCACCCAAAAACATCACCACATTAAGGCCAGAACAGCCTACAAGTCCAAGCATACACACACTAGGCCTCACCTTATGGAAGTCCACGATCTATTATACAATGCTAAGTGGCAACTGTGGGAGCATCCACGCCATTTCACGGACATGTCTTGCACACACACACACACACACACACACACACACACACACAGAGAGAGAGAGAGAGAGAGAGAGAGAGGCCTGTGAGAGGGAGAGGCAGCGACGTTTGCATGGGTGAGAGGGAGAAGTAGGGGCGTGGACACAGAGGAGATCAATTGTGGAATTGATGGCAATTCACGCTACCAAACAAGGAAGATGGAGAGAGAGAGAGAGAGAGAGAGAGAGAGAGATGGTGGGGAGAGAGGAAGAGAGTGTTGCGCAGCACGCCAACAACGCAGTGAGCTAGATCCAATCTAAGGCCTCACCCACAAACGATAGACAGGAAGAAATATAAACTAGAAATAGATCAAAGCAATCCAAAACAAACCACAAGACAAGATATACGTGGAAAAACCCCAAACTAGGGTAAAAAACCACGGATGCAAAATTCCACTATGAAGAGAAACGAAGATTACAAGGCAATATACTAACCTCTCTCTTGGAAGTACAGAGAAAATCCCTTGCCCACACCTTAGAATAATTTCCTAGAATTCACCTTAACCTAGAATAGCCCTAGGGACCCCAATTTATAGTTTTGGCAACTTCCCTTTCCGCATCCCAGTTGCGAAAGGACTTGCGACACGAAATCCGCGAAACTCCTTTCGCATCCCAGTTGCGGAAGGACTTGCGACACGAAATCCGCGAAACTCCTTTTGCATCCCAGTTGCAAAAAGACTTGCGACACGAAATCCGCGCAACCTCGACTGGTCATGGGCGGCCCCAGATGTGGCTCCACTTCTTAACAATCTCCCACTTGGAGACACATCTCTATAAACCTTTGTCTTCTTCATCCGGAGTGTACCACCTTCCCGTCTTCAAGCCTGAAGACCAATCAAAGCTGAACAGAGCTTCAGCTTCTCCCTTGTGACCGCCTTGGTCAGCATATCCGCAGGATTCTCACTTGTATGAATCTTCTCCAAAGCAATCGATCCATCTTCCAGTAACGAACGTATGAAGTGATATCTGATGGCAATATGCTTGGTCCTTGAATGAAAGGCTGAATTCTTAGCCAAGTGTATTGCACTCTGACTGTCACTGTACAGCTTGCAATCTGCTTGCTTCTTACCCAACTCTTCCATAAAACCTTGCATCCACACCATCTCCTTGCATGCTTCTGTAGCCGCAACATATTCTGCTTCTGTCGTACTGATAGATACTATCTTTTGTAACTGAGAGACCCAACTGACTGCAGCACTACCCAGAGTAAAAACATAACCCGTAGTGCTTCTTCTGCTGTCGATATCTCCTGCCAAATCTGAATCCACGTAGCCTTGTAACTTGATTTTCGATCCACCATAACACACCCTACGTCCTTAGTACCTACCAAGTACCTAAGGATCCACTTCACAGCTTCCCAATGTTCCTTCCCGGGGTTGTTCATGAACCTGCTAACAACTCCCACTGCTTGAGCAATGTCTGGCCTCGTGCTCACCATAGCATACATGAGACTCCCAATAGCTGACGCGTATGGGACTTTAGCCATGTAGTCCTGTTCCTCCTGCGTCTTTGCACCTTGCTCCTTAGATAGCTTGAAGTGGTTGGCTAATGGAGTGCTAACCGGCTTAGCACCTCCCATATTGAATCGATCAAGTACCTTGGCTATGTACTCTGCCTGTGACAAAACTAATTTCTTGTTTTCCCTGTCACGCTTTATCCTCATGCCTAGGATTTGTTTTGCAGCTCCTAAATCCTTCATGGCAAATTCTCTAGACAATTGTCTTTTGAGATCTGAGATGTCCTCCATGCTTGAGCCAGCCACAAGCATATCATCAACGTACAGAAGAAGGATGATGTATGACGTATCAAACTTCTTCAAGTAACAACAGTGGTCTGCATGACATCTCCTAAAACCGTTTCCCGACATGAAACTATCGAACTTCTTGTACCACTGCCTCGGGGCCTGCTTCAGGCCATATAGACTCTTCTTCAGTCTGCACACCTTGTTCTCATTACCTGGTGCCACGTATCCTGTCGGCTGATGCATATATATCTCTTCTTCAAGGTCCCCATGAAGAAAGGCTGTCTTAACATCTAGCTGTTCTAGATGTAAGTCCTCTGAAGCCACTATACTCAAGACCATGCGAATCGTAGACATTTTCACTACCGGTGAAAATATTTCAGTGAAATCGATACCTGCCTTTTGTTGAAACCCTTTCACAACCAATCTGGCCTTGTACCGTTTCGAACCATCGTGCTCCTCCTTCAGTCTGTAAACCCACTTGTTATGAAGAGCTTTCTTACCCTTGGGTAGAGTGACTAGCTCCCATGTACGATTAGACTCAAGAGAGTCCATCTCATCATCCATGGCCTGCTCCCACTTAACCCGTATATCTGACTGTAACGCCTCTTCAAAACACTCTGGCTCACCATTATCTGTCAGTAGTAGATAATGTAAGGAGGGTGAGTATCGGACCGTGGGTCTCCTCTCCCGAGTAGACCTCCTCACAACTGGTGTATGCGGCTCTGCCTCATCCTGTGGCACTGTAACACCCATGTCCGGTAACTCTTCCAACTCTACGAATTCCTTTTTCTCGGCCTTATTTTCTGCACACTGTCCTTATGCATCACTTTTTCATTAAAGACTACGTCCTTGCTTCTGATGATTTTTCTGTTTTCTGCATCCCAGAACCTGTAGCCAAAATCATGTTGCCCATAGCCTATA
Organism: Magnolia officinalis; assembly: GCA_021015155.1. Classification (NCBI taxonomy): domain Eukaryota; kingdom Viridiplantae; phylum Streptophyta; class Magnoliopsida; order Magnoliales; family Magnoliaceae; genus Magnolia; species Magnolia officinalis. Next base: position 12,246,448 of record JAJHSJ010000016.1, on the reverse strand, counting down.
AACGTGCACCTCCTGGACTTCGCATCCAGCTTGTTTCTGTGCTCTGCATCAATGTGAACATATGAAGTGCAACCGAACACTCTGAGATGTGCAAGGTTCACTTCTTTCCCAGTCCACGCTTCTTCTGGTAGCCCACCATCCAATGGTGCTGAGGGACTTCTATTGATGAGATATGCGGCAGTATATTCACAGCATCTGCCAAAAGGTCTTGGGCAACCCTGCATGTAACCTCATGCTCCTACGCGCTCAAGGATGGTCCTGTTAATGCGCTCAGCCACACCATTCTGCTGTGTGTCCCTGGAATCGTTTTCTGATGTTTGATTCCATTTGCTGCACAATACTCCTCAAACCTCTTATCACAATACTCTCCCCCATTGTCAGATCTGAGACACTTTACTGTTTTACCTGTCTCATTTTCTACCATAACTTTTCACTTCTTAAATACATCAAATACATCAGATTTATGTTTTAAGAAGTAGACCCACAGTTTTCTACTAGCATCATCAATAAAGGTAACAAAATAACGTGAGCCACCAAGAGATAATACCTGTGCCGGTCCCCACACATCAGTGTGTACAAGCTCCAACAGATGTGTCTTTGGAGCGCGTCCCGTCTTCTTGAAGCTTACCCTCTTCTGCTTGCCATACACGCAGTCCTCGCAGAATTCCAAGTCAATAGACTTCAGCCCTGGTAGCTTCCCTTTTGACAATAACACTTTCATCCCTTTCTCACTCATATGTCCCAGCCTCTGATGCCATAACTACCCATTCACTCCAGTTGATGCGACTGCGAGTGAACTATACGATCCTGAAGTCACGTACAAAGTACCTTCCTTTTTGCCTCGAGATATTACCAAGGCACCTTTTGTGATCTTCCAGGAGTCACTGGTGAATGTCGTCACATAACCGGTATCAGCCAACTGTCCCACTGAGATCAGATTACGTTTCAAACTCGGTACATGTCTGACATCCTTCAATTTCAAGACCGTTCCGTCTTTCTGATTTACATGAACATCTCTTTCCAACAATATTGCACGGCTCATCATCACCCAGGTAGACTCTCCCAAAGTCACCTGACACATAATCACGCAGAACTTCCTTACACGAAGTAGCATGAAACGAAGCACCGAGTCTATAACCCAAGACTCATTCCTCGCATCAAGAGACAAGATCAACGCCTCTGTGTCGCTCTCCTCAGATAGATTCACTGAATCTTTTCCACCTTGAGAGCTTCTTCTTGTTTCTTGAGCGCCCTGCAATCACGTTTCATGTGCCCCTTCTTGCCGCAATGCCAACACCCATCTTTGTCTTTCGGTCCCTTGGACTTATTCCTTGACTTAGAACGCCCGTGTTTATTGCCTCCTTGTTCAGCGATCTTCCTCTTCCTTCAACATTTAGAGCATTCCCTGAATCCCCTGAAACTCCTGATGCCTTCCTTCTAGATTCTTCGCTGAGAATTAGACCGGCCACATCATCAAATTTCAGCTTTGTCGATCCTGAAGAATTGCTCACAGCAATCACCAAACCATCCCAACTGTCTGGCAAACTGGATAAGATCAATAACGCCCTGACCTCATCCTCAAAAGCAATGCCAACGGATTCCAACTGGCTCGTGACTGTATTGAACTCGTTTAGATGTTCAGCCACGCTCCCACCATCTGACATCTTCATGTTGAATAGCTGTTTCATAAGATGAACCTTGTTGGATGCTGAGGGCTTTTCATACATGGTGGCTAGGGCTTCCATTAATTCTTTTGTCGTTTTTACCTTGGATATATTGAAGGCGACGCTCTTAGACAAAGAGAGTCGGATCGTTCCTAAAGCTTTCCTATCCAGTAAAAACCATTCATCATCTGTCAACTTTTCTGGTTTTTCTCTTTTCCTCCTAGAGGAATATAGAGGTCCTTCTGATACAGATAATCCTCCATCTGCATCTTCCAGAAGGCAAAGTTTGAACCATCAAACTTCTCAATTCTAGTTTTCCCATCTTCTGCCATCGCTCCCAATAGAACTAAACCAATAGCTCTGATACCAGTTGTTGCGCAGCACGCCAACAACGCAGTGAGCTAGATCCAATCTAAGGCCTCACCCACAAACGATAGACAGGAAGAAATATAAACTAGAAATAGATCAAAGCAATCCAAAACAAACCACAAGACAAGATATACGTGGAAAAACCCCAAACTAGGGTAAAAAACCACGGATGCAAAATTCCACTATGAAGAGAAACGAAGATTACAAGGCAATATACTAACCTCTCTCTTGGAAGTACAGAGAAAATCCCTTGCCCATACCTTAGAATAATTTCCTAGAATTCACCTTAACCTAGAATAGCCCTAGGGACCCCAATTTATAGTTTTGGCAACTTCCCTTTCCGTATCCCAGTTGCGAAAGGACTTGCGACACGAAATCCACGAAACTCCTTTCGCATCCCAGTTGCGAAGGACTTGCGACACGAAATCCACAAAACTCCTTTCGCATCCCAGTTGCGAAAGGACTTGCGACACGAAATCCGCGAAACTCCTTTCGCATCCCAGTTGCGAAAGGACTTGCGACACGACATCTGCGCAACGTCGACTGGTCGTGGGCAGCCCCAGATGTGGCTCCACTTCTCAACAGAGAGTTGGGTGCTGGGACAGAATTGCTGAAAACATAGTTAGGGTTTTTATCAGCATATACAAGGATTATTTGCAGCGCCTGGTTTTAGTTAGCGCCGCCAAAAGACCCCCCCAGCATCCACTTTCTTCTATTTTCTTGAAGCACCAAGATGTAATCGGTCCGCATGTCCGAGACGACGTTCATCAGGTGGGGTCCAATGGTAAAAAAATCAATCTAATCCAATTACGCATACCAGCGCCCTTGTCGTATGGTCCTCACACGTATGCTCAACCTGAACTGTTGATTATGCATTTCTAGCTGTCCACTTTCCTTACAAGTGTGGCCCACGTGATTACTTAATTCTTTCAATTCTCATCCAGAGAAATACTTTTCGAATCTTGATGAATTCAGCCACATGTTCCACTTTAGCTTGCATGAGCACTTGTACAGATGGACGGCTGCAAATATCATTCCACGTAGTCAAACAAACGTCCAGGCCACATGGGCCACTAGGTTAGTTAGGGATATCCATGCGAAAAAGATATTCCGTCTCGGGTGTGCATGATACGGTCCTGATGCAGAGCACGTGAATAGTGTCCTGATTCTGGAGTTAGTGCTAACTGGTCCCTTGGTTAGATGATCCAAACCGTTAATCTGATGGTGTCCTTGATGGATGGGGAAATATCTAAAAATATCCCAACTTGGACTGTAGATGATCGAAACCTACTTTTATAGAATTACGAAAAGAAATATAACAACGGTCAAAAGAAATGCTATATATTGAACGGATGCAATCTTCTTATCTCGAGGGTTTTAGGAGTGTCCTCCGTCCAAAATGTGTCCCTTAGTTCAACGGTTCTGATCAATCACATTCTGATGCATCAGCACCTACAGCTTGTGAAAAGAAACCTGAATATATAGAGTCCTGATGCACCATGTCAAGATTAGGGTGTCCAGTTGCAACCATTCCTCCAAGGGGGCCGAAGTTCCGGCCATCCAAACCATTGATCTTATAGAATCCAACTACCGATGACGCATGCCCAAAAACTCCTTTGGAGATTGAAGATCCTAAACATCCAATCATAAAACCTTACTTCTCAACCGTCGTTGAAGTTTCCTCTGAACCTTCTATTTGTGATATAATGATCTAAGGGCTAGGAACATTTAATCTGGGGAGATCTTCAGCGAATCCCCCATCAACGATGTGGACCATGAAATCGTGGGTCTCGATTACAAAATCATGGCCGGGATTCCTAAAGACAAGCGCATCAAGACCCTATATTCATCTGTTCCTTATAAGAAAAGATAGAAGAAGAATATTAAAATTACAAATGGTCTGATGCTCTCATGGCACTGTAAGTTACAGATCTCTTAGTTGCATCTGGACAGTTAAACATTACAATTCATTGATCTTGACTGTTCATTCAGTCCAGCACACATTTAATGGGCTACTATTCCAACATCAGATTCATCTGACAAATATTAACTGTTTAGTCCATCGCCTTTAACATAGTTGGTCGAGATCTTTTAATAAAAATTGGTCTAATCTACGATTCGATCCATCTATTTCATAGGCATTATCATGGATTGCTTATGTTTCTAAAGAATTACTTTTTTTTTTTTTTTTTTTAAGGAAATCATAACCATCGCATCCATGGCTTGAAAATTGGATGGCTACAGAAAATAATGTTAATCAAGGATGAATTGGCCATCTGATCAGTGAAATTTTACGGTGGTATTGCATGAAATTTTTTCTTCACCTAATGGATGGTTCAGATCATTCAATCGTTTTATCCAATTGAACTGATACAACTAGGAGCACTATAACATATAGTGGAACATTTCTCTACTAAAAACAAAAGACTCTCCTCAGTAGTCCCGTACCATTTATCAAGTTCTTGTTGTGGGATCCACCATCTTTCTTCCTCCTTAAATCTCCATTCTTCCAACCTCATTTTCATCAAAACCCTAATTCTAGTGATGGCTTTCAGTGCCATCTTCTCTACAGTCTTCCTTTTTCTCTTTTCATTTGCCAACTCCATCTCTACAGTCAACACTCGCTTCCCAGCTTCCATATATAGCAATGAATGGAAATCACAATCTCTTTCCATTACAAATAAGCTCTACCAAACAAAGTACTTCACCCAAACGCTAGATCACTTTAATTACAATCCCCAGAGCTACCAAACATTCCAACAAAGATATCTCATAAACGATGCCAGATGGCGTGGCCCGGCGGAGAACTCACCGATCTTCATCTATGCCGGCAGTGAGGGCGACATCGAGTGGATCACCCAGAACAATGGGTTAATATTCGAGACCGCATCCTACTTCGGAGCGCTCGTTGTCTTCATTGAGGTAATCCAACGGCTGAGATTCAATATCCATAATTTGATGGCCCGCTTTCGAGGAAATGTTTTTTTCAATATTATTATTATTACGGTGTTTCTCTTTTATTTTTATTGGGTGGTGAAGGATTTAGAATTTGTTTTTCTACGGATGAGGAAAGTACATGTGATTAATCAAGGTGATCTTGTTGGCTTTACAAAGCCTGAATGGTGACAAGGCAGTGCAGCTCACATACAAGGGAGAGAGAAATATATATATATATATATATATATATATATATATATATATATATATATATATATATATATATATATATATATATATATATATATATATATATTCAATAGGCCTGCTAATGCCGTAATGAAAAAACTTGCTGCTTCTCCCACGCTCCCAACACTCCTATTTATAAGTTTAATTAGAGATTAAAAAAGACACTGCTATCCCTGTATGATACATTCACAAGGAGTAAGGACTCTTAGGATTTCTAAAAATAATAAACGGCATTGGGCAGCCAAATAGTTTTACAGAGATCCGGATGAATCTAAAAATGCCGAGGAAGGAACTGCTAGATAAATCTAGAAATGTCAGGGAGGATGGATCTGCCGGATGAATCTGGAAATGCCAGGATGAATGTATCTGCTAGATGAATCTGGAAATGCCAGGAAAAATGTATCTGGATGAATCTATACTGTTTGGTTTGGATGTTCCAATACTCCCCTTCAAACCATAATCGGCTTCATTATGAGCATCGACCTTAGTCGTTTGAATGTATCTGTCAATAGTGCCTTAGTGAAAATATTTGCCACCTGTTCAGTAGTATGATAGTACTCCAATTTCACCGTTTTTTGCTTTACTTGATCTTTTAGGAAGTGATACCTAATATCAATGTGCTTGTTCCTTCCATGCTGCACCGGATTTTTGGCAAGTTTGATTGCCAACTTGTTATCCACGTATATAACTGTTAATTCCTCATGTTGATGTTTCAGCTTCTTTAACAAGTTCTTCAACCAAATTGCTTTCACAGAACTGTGGACAATGCTGCCACATACTCTGCTTCACAAGTAGATAAAGCGATCATGCTTTGCTTTTTTGAGTTCCATGTGAAGGTAGTCGACTCGAGATAAAATACATATCACGTGGTGCTTTTTCTTTCATCTTGATCACTTCCAATCACTGTCTGAGTATCCATATGATATTGCTTCATCATTATATGGATAGAAAAGACCAAATTCCACGGTTCCTTTGAAATACCTGAGGATTCTTTTCACAGTGAGCCAGTGTATTTCTTTTAGTGCTTCCATGTACCTTTTTAGAAGCCCAACATTGTAGATGATAACTGGCCTAGTGATTGTGAGGTATCTGAGACTTCCAATCAGACTCTTGAATAGAGTCGAGTCCACGTCTCTTCCTTCTCCTTCTTTTGTCAGCTTCAGGCTTGTTGCTACATGCGTATTTAATTACAGCATTGTAATAAGTCATTTTGAACTTTTCAAGAAGCTCCTTTGCATATTTCTTCTGAGATATATAAATGTCGTCATCTTGTCGCCTCAGCTCAATGCCGAGAAAGAAGGATATAAGTCCCGCATCAATTATTTCGAATTCCTAAAATATGACATGCTTGATTCTTAGAACATCTGCTAGTTATTTCCTGTGAACAACATATCATCAACATATAGGCATGCTATGAGGATATCACCATGAGCATTCTTGTTGATGTAGACTGCATACTCATATGAACATTAGGCAAAGACGTTTTCATGAAGATAGCTATTGATACGTGCATTCCATGCACATTGAGCTTGCTTCAACCCATAGAGAGATTTCTTCAGCCGGTACACTTTGTGTTCCTCTTCTTGCATAACAAAACTTTTAAGTTGGTGATCAACATAGACTTCCTCTTCGAGTACTCCATTTAGAAATGTGGATTTCACATCAAGTTGGTAGATTTTTCCACTGTGATGGGCTGCAAGTGAGATTATCATTCTCACAGTGTTAAGTCAAGCAACAGGAGCAAAGACTTCTTCATAGTCCGCACCGTACTTTTGTTTGTAGCCTTTCTCTACAAGTCTTGCTTTATAGCGATCGATCTTTCCATCTGCTGTACGCTTGATCTTATACACCTATTTGACACCAATAGTTCTTTGGCCTTGAGGAAGCAAAGTTAGCTCCCAAGTGTCATTTTTCTTAATGGCATGAATTTATTCTTTCATGGCAATTCTCCAGCATTGTTCTTTTATAGCTTTATGGAATGTGAGGGGCTCATGATCTGCATACATGCAGAAAAGATTGAAATATTCTTTTGTTTGTTTATAGATTTCTTCTAAACTCCTCATTTTGATAGGAGTTATGCATGAGAAGGAGCTGGCAGAACTTTGGGTTAATGAGATACTTCTTGGAGAGATGAGTTGTCCTTTTGGACTTCCATGTACTGATGATGTGGCCGAAGAGGGAGTCACAGTTGTCTACTCCTGACTTTCAGGCTTTTCTTCTTGTTCTTTACCTCGAACTAGTTTTCTTTAAAAGTTCATTCTTCATTCCATTTCCATTCATCTTCCTCATTGAAGAGCAAATCTCTACTTACCACTACTTTGTTGGTTAGTGGATTGCAGAGCTTGTAAGCTTTGGATACTTCACTATATCCAATGAAGATGCACTTCTCGCCATGATCATCGAGCTTCTTTCTTCTCGCCTCTGGAATTTGAGCGTACGCAACACACCCAAAGATTCTTAGGTGCATCACAGTTGGTTTGTAGCCGCTCCATGCCTCCTATGGTGTCATATTCCTAACACTTTTCGTAGGCACCGATTGAGCATATAGGCAGTACAAACAACTGCCATTGCCCAAAAATTCCTTGGCACTCCTTTTTCTTTCAACATGGTACTCATCATGTTGAGCATAATGCGGTTCTTCTGTTCTGCTATACTATTCTGTTATGGCGTATAAGTTGCATTGTGCTACTACTTGATGCCTTGTTCCCTGCAATAGTCTTAAAATGCATTTGAGGTGTACTCCCCACCTCTATCAGATCTGAGAAATTTGATTTTGTATCCACTTTCAACTTCAACACGGGCTTTGTAATTTTTAAAAATACTAAAGGCGGCCGACTTCTCTTTGATGCAATACACCCATTACTTTCTACTAAGATCGTCAATGAAGGTAATAAAGTATTTATTACTTCTAAGAGAGGGTGTCGCAAATGATCCATAGATGTCTGATGAACCAACTACAATGGCTCTTTTGCTCTTCGTGACACTCCACTTAAGAATGAGTTTCTTCATTGCTTGCCAAGTGTGCACACCTCACATACATGCATGTTCTGGATCTTTAATGGCTGGTAAGCTATATATCATGCTTGAAGAAGACAAAATCTTTAAGTCATTGAAATGAAGATGTTCAAAGCGAAGATGCCATCTCCATGAGGCATTTATTACAAGACCATAGAGACACTTCTCAAGTCTTGTGTTGATATGGAGTGGGAACATGTGATTCTTTGCCATTTGGAATTAAGCAAAAAGTCTCCCATGCACATCTCTTAAGGAAAGAGAGAAGTTCTCCATGTGTATACATACCCTTTTTCAAGGAGTTGGTTGATACTAAGTATGTTACTTTTCATGTTTGGTATGTAATACACATTGGATATGAGATTCTCCACACCATTCTTTTGATAAATTTTAATTTTTCTTTTACCTTTCACTGGGACTTTAGATGAATCACCAAAGCTCACATTGCCTTGAACTCGTTCAATGAGTTCCACGAACAGTTCTTTGTTACTGCACATATGGTTGCTTACACCAGTATTGAGATACCACACGTTTGGCCGATCACACGCCTTTTCTTATGCAAGAAGAAGTGTGGAGTTTTCATTTTCATGGTGAGATGCTTTGGCATAGTTGGATCGTTCATCGTAATCCACTTTACTCTAACAGTCAGAGGCATAGTGGCTAATCTTGCCGCAATTGTGGCATTTTACATTTCTTGGGTTTCCATGACCACGCATGTATCTTCCTCTACCAATTCCTCTTCCACGTACATTGGTATTTTTTTTTTTTTTTTTTAGCATGGCTTTGATGATATTCACACCCTCTGCCACTTGCACAATTGTTATTGGTGTGGCTACCTCGAAAATGGGAGCTTCCATGACCATAACAGGTCTTTTGTTCATTTAGAGTCAATCTTGACTCCAATGCTTGTTTTAGCATCATAGATCCGTCATTTTGTTGCATTCATTGCTCATGAACTTGCAACGAACCCATCAACTCTTCAATGGATAGATTTTTCACATCTTTTTATTCTTCAATGGCCACAAACACATGCTCAAATTTGGTTGAGGGATCGAAGCACTTTTTCCATGACACGAATGTCATCAATCTTTTCACTATTTCTTTTCAAGTTATTAACAATAACGAGTATTCATGAAAAATAATCTAAGATATTCTCACCTTCCTTCATGTGAGTGGCCTCGAATTTGGCTTTAAGTACTTGTAGTCGGACTCTCTTTACACGATCCACATCTTGTAACGCCCTGAAAATCGGGGGTCGAGCATAAACTCAACTCCCGAGTTCCAACGCATCACTTATGCAACAAAATGAATGATGATTGAATGTTGTCGGTATTAGGGCATTGAACATGAGTGAGATTAAGCCAAAACAACATATCATACTCCAGAAACAGTTAAATTGTAAGCGGAAGACTGTGATAGATAAATAACATATATAAACTATGGTGAGTCTCCAGAGTGTGATAATGTTACCAGGTTAAAGAATTACAAGTACAATTTCAAATTATACTAAATTGAGGAAGTGTAATGTCTTCTATCCCAAATATCATAGCCCCGTCAATACAAGACCAGGTCTTCATAGACTTGTCAGAGAGTTACATGTAGGAGAACTCCTCCTCAACATTATAGTAGTCCGGCTCTGCTTCATAAGCATCGTCATCACCTAAAACTCAACAAATCTGGTTGGTGTCTAAAACACCGTCCCGTAACGTGGGAGTGAGTGATCAACTCAGTGGAACAATAAAGCATAGGTTAACATGTTATCAAAACAGTCAAGCAGTAATGATAAAGCAGTACACTCAAAAAATTCTAAATACTCTTGTTAATGCAAGTATGGAATGCAGTCATGATATATGCCCTTGCCAAACCACCCTCATGCGACACCATCTTACGTTCGCGGCAGGCTTTCATCCCTCAGTGCTTCACATCTTCCAGGCACATGCAATGCGATAATGAGTATGATTACCGAGTTATTATTAGTCCATTTCAAACAGCAGTATTAGGAAACTAAGGTACCTCCCTTGTATCATTCCCAAACATGATCCATTCTAGGGTCGTCAGTCCTAGTTAATCTCATACGATGGTGTGTTTCTAGGTCGCTGCAAAGGCTGTTACGCACAATGGTTACACCACTCCCCCATCACCTTTTTAACGGTTCATCACTAAGCTGATACAGGCCTAGTTCATACTCTATACACTACGGCAAAACTCGTCGCCTCACCGCAAATTCTGAGTATGCTCGAGGTCACTACAAAGGGCTGCTAGGGCTGTTGCTCGCAATCGTTGTACCACTCCCCCATCACCTTATCAATGTAGGCCGACAGCACGAATATAGTGTCTCATACCACCATAATCGGCTCACGAGTCTGGTTGCTCACTGGTCACTACGGGGAGGCACGTGCCCCTAATGTAGGCCGACAGCTCGACCACGGTGTCCCATGCCACCATACCCGGCTCATGAGTCTTAGCGGATCGAGGTATCATGGTTAAAAGGGATTTCACTGGTAAGTTTGGTACCCTAGGTTCAAGCAGTAGCGTCCAAACATGATGAACATACATAAGACAAATCGAGTTGCTTGACGTGCTCAGCTAACTCGAGCGCACAACAAGTTGAACGATATGAAGCGCATAAGCATTTCGTGTGGCCAACTACTATCGTCAACCGAAGTACGACTCGGGTTCGTCGAATACATCTCATGTGGCAAATGAATCACAACCACAAATTCAATTCCGTTACCGATTGTCTGGACTATACAATAGCCCCAATCACATTCAATTTCAGATAATTAAAGCAGTAATGGATCAAGATTCAAATCATACAATCAAAGTCTGATATTATCCGCTTAGGGCTGCCAGTGCTGTTGTACGCACTCGTTACACCGCTCCCCCATCACCCTTCACGGATTTTCTTATGGAATACAACTTAAACATGTGAAGTAATCAGAGCAGAATTACATAAACAAGTAATTCAAATAGGTTAACAAGCATGTTATAAAACACAATACTAACAGGAAATTCAAACACATACGTTTCATAAGTAAGTGGTTAAACTAAACAAACAATCATAGAGAAAATTATACACATTACTAAGGTAGTTGAGAATCCTATCACAACACCCTTATACATTACAATTTACTAACTACTACTCATACAGACATTCCAAAAAATATTATAGATTACATACATCAACATACCTGACGTATGTTAATCACACAGGTATTAGGCCAAATCCTTTCACTAGGGAGCTGCCCCATGGATAACACAGGAGCACCCACGACGGATAGTCATGGCAAGCAGGAATCCAAGTTCCATGTTCATTCAATCATTTCCACTAATTAGTTGCACACCACCATCCTGAGTGGATAGTGAATGAATGAATGAATGAGTAAAATGATGAGTATACAACTCCTGCTCAATAAGTCTATATATCAGTATGGCTCATCTCTGAGATATCACCAAGGTCTAGTACACTCCACAATGGTTGCCGCCTCCCTAGCCGCACAGCCAGCGAGTAGAAAAGACCTCACTATCCTCCTAGCCAGTAGTTTACCAATACCTACCCGGCTCGTCGTTAGCGGACCCATTTATGAGCTGGTCAAACTCATCTTAGCTTATAGCCCCCTCACTTGGGCGGATAAGGCCACACCCCCTTCCAATCGACCACGTCACAGTGGGAGACGCAAAATACTGGTATTCGGCACCTAGGCGCTCATATATCCACTCGGTCTAGATGTTGGAGTCTCCTCCGGTACCAGAGGATTTTGAGACTCTCACCGAAGGACATTCTATGTGCCCACAGTGCTAGAACCAAATATTTTTAGTATTCCATCTGGTCATCCATGATGAACCTGTGGAGACCACAACCCTGATATCGCTAGGACGCCAAGTGATCATGTCACACACATGTGAGATGCATGAGTCATACCATGTAATCATGCATCAAACCTGCGCGTACTGCGCGATCATGTGGGGCAACTCCATCTATCAGGGAGTCCCATAAACAACCTGCCCTATGGCATATGCAATGGTCAACCACATCTCATAATTAACATGCAGATGATGCTTATGGCCATGTATCATGATACTATGTTGTCGCATACTCATAATCAGTATCGATAACCGGCACCGATAATCAACATCGATAATTGGCATTGATGATCAGCATCGGCCTTGATAATCGGTACCGATAATCAGCATCGATAATCGGCACCGATACAGGATCAATAATCGGCACCGATAATCAGCATCGATAATCAACTTAACAAAGGGCCTAAGGGAAAGTCATAATGTGGACATTTAACCATCATTGCCCATCAATGTGGACATTCAACCAACATTGCTCCCAAGGAGTAGCCCTCATAGGGCCAAACATATAGTGGGCCCATGGCCTCGCATAAGGGCCTCACATATCACAATGGGTCGTATTACATGGGCCTCATATACATCAAGTGGGCCGCATTGTATGGGCCTCAAATACATCACAATGGGCCGCATCACATGGGCTTCATATACAACACATTGGGCCTCACCCTATGGGCCTCATATACAAAACTTCGGGCCTCACTCATGGGCCACATATACATCATAATGGGCCTCACCAAATGGGCCACAAATACACCACAATGGGCCTCGCCAAATGAGCCATAAATACATCACTTGGGCCTCATACACAGGCCGCATATACATCACAATGGGCCTCATTACATGGGCGTCATACATGAACGGCATAGAATACAACACATACATCACGACGGGCCGTACAAATGGACGGATGGCTCAGATCAAACACGTGCACATCATGGCGGCCAGCTGGACATCCAGCCCATGGACGGATGGCTTGGATAGAACAGATATATCATGTGGGGTCCATGGACGGACGGGATGGATAAAACACATATGTCACAGTGGCCCCACATGCAGATGGACGGCGTGATATACGACACATCATCAAGGTAGGGGTCCACATAGCCCAAAACGGACGGACAGTGTGGACGTAAGCCACATACATCACGGTTGACTCCAAATGGACGGTGTGAATATAGACACATACATCTCGGTGCGTCCCACACCACCTATCCAGATGGACTGGTGTGGATATAGAACAGGTACATTAAGGTGAGCTCCTACCCAAATCACCGTCCAGATGGACGGATGAATGACGGATAATATACAACACATCATCTGGTAGGCCCCACCCGTCCAGCAAACGAATGGACGGCTGGATGTAAGACACATATGACAAGGTGGGCCCACATAGATAAATGGCATGAATATACAACACATACATGAGGTGGGTCCCACTGTCCAGAGGGTTGGACGGTGTGGATAAGACCCAAACGTCACTGATAGCCCCACACAGCCCGTCCAGATGGACGGCGCTGATATAGAATACATACAGCAAGGTGGGCCCACCCCACACGTACCGTACGTGTGGGTGGGTCCCACCGTCCAGCCAATCAAATGGAGGGACGACATGGTTGAAACAAATACATCAGGGTGCGTCCCATAGCACCAGCACCATCCATGCATGTACGGTGTGGATTACATCAAGGTGAGTCCCATCCCACACATGCAGCAAGTGTGGGTGGGCCCCACATGCGCCAAAAGGATAGACGGTTTGGGAAATAACATATACCTCGTGGTGGGATCCACCGTCCACATGGCTAGACGATGTGGATCTCACATGCCTCGAGGTGGGCCACTCCGCCATGTAGGTGGGCAGATGGACGGCTTGGGTTAACGGATACATCATGGTGGCTTCCAACGTCAGATGGATGGACAGGTGAAACACGTACATCAAAGGTGGGGTCCACGACCACGTCCAAATGGTTGGACGGTCTGTATTAAACGGGTGGACAGTGTAGATGTGAAACACACATCGTGTGGGCCCACCATCCAAAAATGTTGGACGGTGTGGATGTGATTCATGTACATCAAGGTGTGTACCACCGTCCAGCTGTTGTACGGTGGATACAACACATACATCAAAACAGGATCCACCATCCAGGGACAGTGGATGGCATGGATGAGGTGCATACATTAGTGGGTCCACACATGTGGCCCACCTGCTTCAGATAAAGCTGGTATTTGAAGTTTCCCATCGTCCAGACCTGCCGGACGGTGGACAGCAATATACATCAGGGTGGGGGTCCACGTGTATGGCCCCACCAACTTTGAATCAATGTGATATTTGTATTTTCCACCATCCAGACAGTTGGACGGTGAGGATCAGACGTGCAGCAGGTGGGTCCCATGTATACGTGGCCCACCAGATCTGAATCAAGCTGATTTTTATGTTTTCTCTTCGTCCAGTCTGGCCTGAAAACGGGCAGCAAGGGTGGGTCCCGATTTTGGACAGAGAGAACGTCCCACTAATGGGACAGCATGGATCACACTCATACATCAAAGTGGGTCATCCATCAGGAGAGAGAGAGAGAGAGAGAGAGAGAGAGAGAGAGAGAGAGAGAGAGAGAGAGAGAGAGAGAGAGAGAGAGAGAGAGAGAGAGAGAGAGAGAGAGAGAGAGAGATGTGATGGAGGGGAGGGACCCTGCTATTATAGGCCCTTCATTTCTTACAATGCATACATCAAATGTGTCCCACCACATGTGGGCCCTCAAATCATTAAGATCAATGGTAGGAATCCTAGACACTCACCGATTGTCTTCTTCTTGGCCCTTGGCTTCCTTAACTCCTTAGCTTCAACTTTAATGGTGGAAGATGAGGATTGAAGGGTGGAGATAGGAGATAGGGTGGTAGGGAGTGGGCCACACCATAGCTTCTCCATGGGAAGCTTAGACATTCTCTCCTTAGGAGTTGCTTGGGAGATGGACTTGAGAGAGAGAGAGAGGTGATGCAAGAGTGAGTGATGGGTGATGGATGAGTGCAAGAAAGGAATGGGTGGAGAGAGAGAGTTGACTTTAGGAATGGGAGAGGGATAGGTTGTGTACTTATTGTACTAGACTTAAGATTGATTGATTGATTTGATGTTTGGTAGAGATTCTTTTGGATTTTACAAACACACGGCGTTTTCCTCGAAATAAACGCAAGCCCACATCTCCTGCCTGGGTATCGCATTGGTGAGTAAGACGCGACGTTGGAACTGCGACGACGGCGCGGTCGCAAGGATACAAGTCTCGGGTCGAGTTGACTCAGATCTATAAGATGCGACTTAGGGTCGTGCACAAATGCCGATTACAGGTCGCAGGTTGCCAGAATTTGAAAGGAGGATCGCAGGAGTCTACGAAATGGTACGGACTAGAATGCAGGCCTTACAACCTTAATAACCTGATACAATTCCTTGTGATTTTCACGAGCTATCACAATAAAAACCCTACTAATATTTTCACAGGCTATCTCAGACAAAACATAAACTGAGATTTTCAAGGTTATCTTAGAAAAACCTAAAAAGAATTTCAGAAGATATACTTATCTTCAAATGTAGAAGACGTAGCAGAAGCTTATAGCAGAAGGACTTCTTTCTTGAACGTATATGACGCAGTGTTCAATCAGACAAAGTCTAGGGTTCTATAAATTTATAAAGTGGAAAACCCAAATGCTACTTGATTCAATTCTCTTAGATCTCAAAGAAGAGTATAGTTTACTCTCTTAGATTAAGACTAAAATGATCTTGAGAAAAAGGGAATTAAATAAGCTATTAAAATAAAATTTATAAATATTAACAAATAGCTTGTCGAGGACTTGAGCTTCTCTCTCTCTCTCTCTCTCTCTCTCTCTCTCTCTCTCTCTCTCTCTCTGCAAAAGAATTATAGTAATTTTCGTTGTAATTTGGAATGAGAAAACGACTCAATTGATAGGCAAAGATGTTAGAACTTCGGCTAGCCTAAGATAGGCTTCAACTAGCCCGAGTTCACCGGATTGGGTCAACGGATTTCGAATTGCGGAGGATAAGAATTATCTAAAATTCAACTGGCCCGAGGTCAAATTCGGTTGGCCGAAATTCACAATTCGGCTGGCCAAATTCCCACGAATTCCAAAAGTTTGTGTTGCTGAAATTACCCCCGAACTTTCTCGATCTGGCTGAATTTCAAGCTTGGGCTAGCCGAACCAAAACTTGGGCTAGCCGAATTTTCAACAGAAGTTGTTATTTTACTCGGGCTTGAAGTTGGGCTGGCCAAGAAAGTTTAGGTTAGCCGAACCAGAAGTTAGGTTGGCCGAATTCCAAAGAAAAAAACACAATAACCCATGATAAAGAAATTTTGAAAGCACCTAATCCTAAGGTCTTTCTAGGGCTATACCACCTGAGATATATCAAATATCTAAGTCACTTTGGCTTGTACATTATCTTTGAACTTTGACTTAGACTTTGTCTTGAACTTTGTCTTGAACTATGTCTTGGACTTTGCTTGAATACGGACGATGATTTCTTTGAGAAGATTTGTCGATCTTGTCTTGACCATAAGCCGATCTTGAGCTGATCTCCAGGTTCTACCTTGAAGAGCTTTTGTCTCACGAAATTTTACAATCTATGTGTGTTTAACATCATAGAACTTACAGTTACAGTTCATGGACCCGAGCTATCATCATGAGGCATGCTGATGTTTTTATAGAAATCGATCTTCTGGATGCAATCAAGGCTACATCTGAATATTTCTGTGGAGACATCACCATCTTCAAGAGTTTTCTCAATCATCGGTATCCAATCACTAAATCATTTCATCTTCCCATGGGAGAAGTAAGCATTACTCTCTGGGATCTTTACTGCATGGCAGGCCTCCCTGTGATGGGTAATTTCTTTGACGAATACATACCAAGGAATGAAGAGTTTTCTTACATCTCTTCAGAAAATCGTCAACCCAGTATCTCAGAGACCACCATCGAACTTTTCAAAGAGATGGCAAAGTTTCAAAATGTCTACGAGACTCTCCCCTCAACTAGCTGACTCAATTTTCTCACAACTTACAGTATATTTCCTCCCTTTGTTCTTCTAATAGAAATTTTATTTTATTCTTACCTCTATCATTCACTCAATAATTGCATTTCTGTTTCTTTTACTGTTCTTCTCAGCTTCATAGGCCAAGATTCTCAAGAACTTGAGACTCTTCGATGGAAGATTAAAGGTCATGTCGAATATAGCAATTCCTACGAATTTGCTACTTTTTTAGTCTATTAGCTAGGCTCGATAGTTCTTTCGAGCACGCAGAATGGGCAGAAGCTATCAGACCAACACTGTTCATAGTTGCAGGTGCAATGGCGAAAGGCCAAAAATACTCATTAGCACCTCCAGTCCTCTGTTGTAAGACTCGTATCCTAGCCCGTACTGTTCCGTCAACTCCCGCGATCCTTCCCGGCGAATTCTGGCAACCTGCAATGTATAATCAAAGTTTACGATCGACCCTAAGTCATATCTGTAGATTTGAGTCGGCTTAATCCGAGACTTGTACCATTGCGACCACACCGTCGCCGCAATTCCAACGCTGCGTCTTGCATACCGATCTGGTACCCTGGCAGGGAGATGTGGGCCGGCGTTTATTTTGAAGAAAATGCCGCGCGTTTGCAATCCTGAGGGAATCTCTACAACATGTCCCATCAATCAATCCATCAATCAATCAATCCATCACCTCATGTCAAATACACACACCCATGCTTTCTTTCTCCACAAGTTAAGCAACCACCAAGTCAACCCATCTTTCACCTCACCCATTACTCACCTCACATCCATCACTCACCTCACCCATCACTCACATCCATCACTCTCTCTCCTTACAACCCTCTCTCTCTCTTTCTCTTCACACATTTTCCAAGCACCAAAGAAGTGCACGTCTATGCATTCCAAGTGTGAGAAAAAGCGATTTTTTTTGGCCCATTTTCCATCCCAAAATCCCTCATCCTAGCCATTCATTTTTCATCTTCCACCATTAAAGTGAAGCACAAGGAGACCGGCTTTCCAACGGACCGAGAAGATCGAACGGCGGGTGTTTCTATATGCTAGTTTCCATGTTTTTGTGATGGACCAAGTGAGGCCTACCGATCGATGGTATGGATC
Organism: Magnolia officinalis; assembly: GCA_021015155.1. Taxonomy (NCBI): domain Eukaryota; kingdom Viridiplantae; phylum Streptophyta; class Magnoliopsida; order Magnoliales; family Magnoliaceae; genus Magnolia; species Magnolia officinalis. The sequence goes on along the minus strand of JAJHSJ010000016.1, from coordinate 12,228,217 downwards.
TCACTTTGGACCCTAAGATGTGGCCGATGGCCCACCTTGATTATCATGATCATTCCATGATGGGGCCATTCTCCATGGACCCCATCATGATGTTTACTTTCTAGTTGAAAGAGGTCATCTAGACCTTCCATTTTGGTGGAGAAGGAATCTTCACCATTGATCTTTGATTTGGTGGGACCGTATGTATTAGGGCCCACTTGATGTATGATTGAATGCAAGGGAAGGCTCATAGTGGCGGAGCCCTCCATCACGCGTGTCCCTCAACCTCTCTCTTTCTCTCTCTCTCTCCCTCTCTTTTTCATTTATTTTTTTTGTGTGTTGATGTGGCCATGTGGCCTACTTGGATGGACCCCACCATGATGCATGTATTTGATACAAGCTACTTGTAGGTGAGGCGCACTTTATATATGTGTAGGTTTTACACCACCTAGCCATGTGGTGGCCCACCTAAGCAGGGCCCACCTTAAATATATTCCTATACCCAAAAACAGTCTAGCGTGCGTCTGGACGTGAACTTGGAACTGAACTTGGAAAAACAAATAATAGCTTTGGTTAAAAGCTTTTGGGAATGATTGCTCATGTAGGCCCCACCTTGACGTATGGGTTTAATCCACGCCATCCATTCCATTCTCCCGGTCATTTTAGGCATTTAGACGAAAAATGAAGCTGATTTGAGTATCTGGTGGGCCATAATATAGGAAACAGTGGTATTCACCGTTGAAATACGCCTTGCTGTTTCTGTACACCGAAATATGCCCAATATTGGGCTTGATAGATCTGTTATGGTCTATAGAGACCAATGGCTGGGGTGCATTTTTCTAATGCAGGCCCCACATAGGAAAGACTTGCGAAAAACCAGTTTCAAAGAAAAAAAAAATTTTAAAATAGGCAGCAGCACTGCTGCTGCTGCTGACACCAGGACGCGCAGCATCCTGTGTTTGACGCTAGAGGGCAGGAAAGTGGGTCCCATACGTGGGCCCCACCGTTATGTGTTTTTCACATCTACACCCAAAAATCAGCCCTATACATGGCTCAAGTGGCCCACATCATATGAAACAACGGTGATTGCACGTCTGCCTTTGAAACCCCTTTTGGGTCCCTGGAGTTTTGAAACCATATGAAATTTGTTTTTCCCTCTTCAATCCAGGCCTGTATGACCTTATCAACGGATTGGATGGTGCTTAAATATCATGTGGTGGCCCATGTGGAACCCACCCATCCAGCTGTTTTGCTAGGTACCGCACAAAATTGCGGTGAAGACCGCTTTAGTTGAAGTAGGAATATGTCAATATGTCCTAGAGGGGGATGAATAGGACTTTTTAAAGTTTTTACGGTTTATTCAAAATCCTATCACTCTAATCCTATCATGTATGCAACTCTACTGACTTCTAAGCCTTGTAGATGATCCAATCACAACCTACTTAAAAGATAAACAAGTTGCAAACAAGATTGTGAAGGATATGACTGTGTGTGTGTGTGTGTATAAGGTGTGATCTCAGATAATCAGATATAAAGGCATGTAAGGAAATCACATAAATGAAAGACCATAATCATCTCAAACACAGTCATTTTTATAGTGGTTTGACTACTTGTCTACTCCACTCCCGGCTGTCGCACTCAACCCTTGAGTGTACCGGAATTCACTAAGGAGGTTTCCCAGGGTTCACCTCAAACCTAAGGTTTTAAATCAGGTTCACCTTCAACCTTTACATGGAGGTTTCTACGCGGTTCACCTCAAACCCGAGGTTTTGCTCGGTTCACCTCAAACCCAGAGTTTTGCTGGTTCACTCCTAACTAGATGTTTATGCTCTTCATAGAGCAAGGGTCCACACAACGCACCCAGAGGTTTCTACTCGGTTCACCTCTAACCCTGGAGTTTCACTGGTTCACTCCTAACCAGATGTTTATACTCTCCACAAAGCAAGGGTTCACACAACGCACCCACAGCGTACAATCCCGCCGGAGGCCTCCTTGAGGACTTCAAAGGGTGAGAACCACTTAAGACTCAGTCCTAGAAAGGAATGATCGCAAGTGTTCTCCTAGACTCTAGATACTTACAGATAAGTTGACGAGTCCCGTTAAGCAAAACGCTGAAGATCTCCTCCTCCTTGTTGACGAAGAGTCTTCTGCTCCCTTAATCCGCAACACAAGATAATATACCAATACTTAGCTTAGGGCTAGGTCAAGGTAAAGATGAAATCCTACTCTCTAAAGATTTTCCTATAAGGAAGATAGAGTAGCTCCAATCATCTAAGCATTCAAGGCATCTCAGCATAATAATTTACCATTAAGGTGGTAGCTAGAGGATCCTTGAATGCGGGAGTTCATTCCCCAATCCACTCTATTGAATGTCAATGGTGAGAGTGGATTGGAGGATGAACTCCCTGGAGAGAAAGGGCTTTGGATAAGATATAAGTTGAAACACACAAAAGCTCTCTCTACTTTCTCTCACAGCAACAAAAGACAAGTCCTCTATAAATAGGCAAAAAGTTCCAACGGATATAAAACGGTCATATTTATGATAGAGTCCGTAGTACCCCATTCTCGGCTCCCGGCACTCATATGCCAGGTTCCGATCCTGGGATCCTACAAGGAGGATTTTTAACATGAATTTGTCTCACAAGAAGCATAACCACAAGTATACCCAAATCACAAAGGCAACATCATCATCACATATCCGCTAATATAATCATTTGAATACAATGCTGAAAGGGAAATACATATATTGAAAATCAAAGCTCCAGAGGTCCGCTGCATGCTCCAAGCTCAACGCTACTACAACCTAACACCACCTACACGCATCTATCGTGCATAAGCTTATAGAAAGCTTAGTGGGTAGTGAAAGTGTATGTATAAGGTAAGTGTCAAGTAAGCAAGATCAGAGTAATCAGAGTAATCGAAAATAGTGACAAGCCCATAAATCATACAATATCAGAATAATGCGAAATGATGCTGATAGGCCCATGAATACCATCAGCCTTATCCAGGCTATGCGATGCAAAAATATAATAAACCAATATCATATATTGAGGAAGCAATGTAGATCAGTTATGCAATGCGGAGATAGTAAGCCAAATACTGTGTTGAGGATGCAATGCAATATGTGATGTGAATGAAATGACCAAGATGAAGTGTGAAGTTGTGATGATAGTACGTAGTATCCCAGGCTACGGGGTCCACCATAAAGGACTTCTATCCAAACCAGTCCCATGCCTAAATTTGGATAGTCAGACTCAACGTGGTAAACTCCTGATTTCAAGTTAGTCGCGCTCCCCAACCGAAATCCTGGCCATTACGAAGGTACACATAACAAATAGTTGCACACCACTAGCCTAAGTGGATAATGAATGAATGAGTATGCAACTCTTACTCAATAAGTCCACATATCAGTACGGTTCCTCTTTGGGATCATCACCGGGGTCTAGTACACTCTACATGCAAATCACTGCCCACTGACACGTGACTATGCAAGTGGAAGAGACCTCACTATCCGCCTGACTAGTAGTCAGCCAATATCTACCCGGCACGTCGATAGCGGACCCATTCAAGAGCTGGTCAAACTCAGCCTAGCCATGCCCCCTACGCTCGGGCGGGTAAGGCCACACCCCCTCCCAAACGACCACGACACAGTGGGAGACGCGGCCTCCTGGTATTCGACACTCGAGCGCTCATGTATCCACTCGATCTCGACGTTGGGTCATCTCCTAGCCTCGGAGGTTTAGGGATTTTCACCCAGGGCCATATATGGTAACCCAATGCTAGTAAAAGATTTTCGGTGTCCCATCTGGTCATCCACGATATGCTTGTGGAGGCTACGGCCCTGATGTCACAAGGGCGTACAGTAACCTCAATACACAATGCAAGATGCATGAGTCATACAATCCAGTCATGCATCCATACTGCGCATACAGTGCGCTCATGTGAGTTAATCTCCACCTATCAGAGAGTCTCATAACAACATGCCCAATGACATATGCAATGGTCAACCACATCTCATAACAAACATGCAAATGATGCGTATGGACATGTATCATGATGTTATGCTGTCACATACTCATAATCGGTATCAATAACTGGCATCAACAATCGGTCTTGACAATGTGGACATTTAACCAACATCGCCGCCAAGGAATGGCTCACATAGAGCCTAACATATAGTGAACCCATGGCCTCACACAAGGACCTAATATACAACACCATGGGCCTCACTCAAGAGCTTAATACACATCACGATGGGCCTCTCACATGGGCCTAATATACATCACAATGGACTCCATCGCCTGGCCCTCAAATGCATCACAATGGGCCTCATCACATAGACCTCATATTTATCACATTAGGCTTTAAACACGGGCTGCATATACATCACATAGGTCTCCACAATCGGCCTTGGCAATTGAAATCGGCCTCGACAATCGAAGTTGGCCTCAACAATCGGAATCGACACTCGGAATCGGCCTCGATACTCGGCCTCGACAATCGAAATCGACCTATACAATCGGCCTCAACAAATCGGAATCAACCTCGAAAAATCAGAATCGGCCTCGATAATCGGAATCGGCCTATACAATCGGCCTCCACAATTGGAATCGGCTTATACAATCAGCCTTGATACTCAGCCTCGACAATTGGAATCGGCTTATACAATCGGCCTCGACAATCAGAATCGGCCTATACGATCAACCTCGACAAATCGGAATCGGCCTCGATACTTGGCCTCGACAATTGAAATCGGCATCGATACTCGGCCTCGATACTCAGCCTCAACAATCGGAATCAGCCTATACAATCGGCCTCGACAAATCGGAATCGGCCTATACAATCGACCTCGACAAATCGAAATCGGCCTATATAATCGGCCTCAACAAATCGGAATCGGCCTCGACAATCGGAATAGGCCTTGATACTCGGCCTCGATAATCGGAATCGGCCTCAACAATTGGAATCAGCCTATACAATTGGCCTCGACAATCGAAATCGGCCTATACAATCGGCCTCGACAAATCGGAATCGGCCTCGATACATGGCCTCGACAATCGAAATCGGCCTCGATACTCAGCCTCGACAATCGAAATCGGCCTATACAATCGGCCTCGACAAATCGAAATCGGCCTATACAATCGGCCTCGACAATCGGAATCGGCCTATACAATCGACCTCGACAATCGAAATCGGCCTCGACAATCGAAATCGGCCTCAACGATCAAAATTGGCCTCGACAATCGGCCTCGACAATCGAAATCGGCCTCGACAAATCGAAATCAACCTCGATACTCGGCCTCGACAATCAGAATCGGCCTATACAATCGGCCTCGACAAATTGGAATCAGCCTAGACAATCAGCCTCGACAAATCAGAATTGGCCTTGATACTCAACCTCAACAATCGGAATCGGCCTATACAATCGGCCTCGACAATCACCAAACAAGGCATAAGGGAAGGTCACAATGAGGACATTTAATCATCATTGCCCATCAATGTGAACATTTAACCAACATAGCTCCCAAGGAGTGGCACACACAGGGTCAAATGTATAATAGGCCCACGGCCTCACACAAGGGCCTTAATATACATCACAGGTGGGCCCCGCACATGGGCCTCATACATATCAAGTGGGCTACATCAATGACCGCACTAATGGGCCTCATACACATCAAGTGGGCTACATCAATGGGCCGCACTAATGGGCCTCATACACATCAAGTGGGCTACATCAATGGGCTGCACTAATGGGCCTCATTCACATCAAGTGGGCTGCATCAATGGACCGCACTAATGGGCCTCATAACATCAAGTGGGTTGCGTCAATGGGTTGCACTAATGGGCCTCATACACATTAAGTGGGTTGTGTCAATGGGCCGTACTAATGGGCCTCATACACATCAAGTGGGCTAAATCAATAGGCTACACTAATGGGCCTCATACACATATAAAATTATTTCAATAGTTGCAGGTGTAACATGTGTATCACTATAAACTGTCATTCCATGGGGCACATGACCCACTAATGATGATTGGCACTGTCCAAAATTGTCAAGGTAAATCAGCACCATCCAAATATTGTCTAGGTAAATCAGCACCATCCAAACATTGTCCGGCACCGTCCAGCACTATCTGGACAGTGTGAATTGAATAAATACATCATGGTGGTGTCCCACCATCCCACGTTCAGATGGACTGTGTGGGATCAAAACATACATCATAGTGGGTCTTTCAACAAATGGACGGCGTGGATTACAAAACATATATCACGGTGGGGTCTTCACAGATGAGTCGACGGTGTGGATTTAAATCCATATGTTAGTGGGTCCCACGGCACTTGGGACGTCCAAACAACAGCTATATAAGTGGGTCCCACTAAGATGGACGATTGGGATAAAACCCATACGTCAGGTGGATCTTCCACCGTCCAAACAGTGGACGGTGTGGATCACAACACTCAAGACCAGGCCGTCCCCAGCTGTACGGTCTGGATATAATACAAACCTCATGATTAGGCCGTCCCACCGAGGATGGATGGATGGGGATATAAAAAGCATGCATCAATGTGGGCCCCACCCCCACACATGCATCACGTGTGAGGTGGGTCCCACGTCAATGTGGGCCCCACCCCCATACATCAAGATTGGTCCCACCACAAGTAGGCCCTCAAATAATCAAAATCAAACCATAAATCATCCACCGTAGGATCTTCTTCTTCCTTCTTCCACCAACACGTTCTAGAGTTTCAAGGGAACAAGATTCAACAGTTGAGATCGATTTTGGAGGGTGGGATTGGATGCTAGGGAGTGGGCCACACCTAGTTTCTCTCATGGAAGCCATGGACGTCCACCTCTCATGGGGTTGCTTGAAAAAAATGGAGAGAGAGAGAGAGAGGTGATGGGAGAGAGGGATGGTGAGTGATGCAGTGATGTGTAGTTGACATATAAGGGAGAGAGTTGACTTTAGGGATGGGTGTTGGTACTTGGGGATGGGATGTTGTACTTGAAATGTGAGGTGGTTAATGGGATTGATTGATGGAACATTCTCTAGGGATTTGTAACGTGTAGCGTGTTCCTCGAACTGAACACAGGCCCACATCTCCTGGCCCGGGTATCGTCTTGGCGCGCGAGACGCGGCATTGGAACCGCGGTGACGTGCAGTCGCAAGGATACAAGTCTCGGGTCAAGCTGACTCTGATATATGGGACATGACTCAGGATCACACGCAAACGCCGAAAATAGATCGCGGGTTGCCGAAATTCGACCAGGAGGACCGTAGGAGTATATAGAACGGTACGGGCTAGGATACGGGTCTTACATACCCCTTAGCATTATTTTATAGGTTGGTTGGGGGTTTACTTACCATGGGCTTTTAATGAACCAAAGAGGGCTTATGTGCACTCGCATCAGCTTCCACTCCAGCATTATGAGAGACGAAAGATGATTGAGAAACCATACATTTGGGTTACAGATAAAATAGAAAACACCAATTCTATCAACTTCTTTCAGCTCCCACTCACTAGCCTTTCTTAAGACACAGATATTGTTGATGAAGATTCTGCTTCCTCTAATGAACATACATTTGTTATTTGCATTAGATCTAATACTCTCCTATTAAGGGAATGTAGCAAATTTTAGCGTGAACCATATTATCCAAGCAGATTTGCTTGCCAGTTTGGTTTTGACTAAACGGTACCATAAACCTGTGATGTTGTTACAAGAATGATGATGAGCTATTGCATAGGACTATACAACTGGGCATTGATATGGAGACAACTACCAACTGTACGCACAAGATTGCATTTCATAATTCCAGGCTATAATCATCCAGTTCATACTTCATATTGTTGGATGCGCTAGTGGACTCATCAATACTTCCTAGTTCACAGTTGTTATCCAATTGACTGCCCTATACGGATTTTCACTAATGAAGGATTATAGGACAGATCAGGAAATAGGCTATATCAAAGAAGGAGACCATATCCCAGCCAAATTTGTGTAAAGATCTCTTTAGAAGTACCAACTTGCGAGATAAAACATGCCGATGCCCTTGAAGGATGGACATCATTTGGCACTTTTTTGTATAACTCTTGTGAACCAAGAGGAAATTCAGATACATTTTCTGCAGCGCGATCATCGCGAAAAATCCCGTCATCACCAACAATTAGTCTACCAACACAACTCTGTTCCCCTCCGCCATTACGGGTCCTTCGAGGTGACTCTACTTTGGTGACAGGACCAAAGATACTAGAAAAAGATCCTTACGCTCTTCATAAAGGTAAACATGTAATAATTGAAGAGTCTTTTGAGGAAGAGCCTTCTAAAGGAGATAACGATGAAAAACTATTTGGTCGTGGTGGTTCTACTCCCACATTGTTCCTCATGAGGCAAAAGATCCATCTATATCAGTTCCCGTATCCCTTACTCTTGCGGCAAGTTCATTTTCTCCTTTTATGTATATAAAGTTCTTTTATACACAGTGCTCATAATGCTGATTTTTCATGTTCCTAATCTTTCTTCTGTTTCTTCGCAACTGTCTCATCGTCGAGCAATATGGCAAGTTCCAAGATAGTGGACCCATTATCAGATATATCCCTGTTAAAAGAGATTCCTTTCGATGTATTGGTAATAGTCAAGAACGCTTTGTCGACCATAGCTCGCATATTTCAACATCAAGAACAATGGTTTCTTCTTAAGGATGCTTTGACAACTTTAGATAATTTTGCGTGCTTGGCAAAGATTAATATTACATTGCTCCATAATTCTCTAATTCGCTTTTGCGCTTCCTTGCAACAACTTGAATTAAGTCATAATGCGGTAGTTGATCCGGATATTATCGACCGTCAAAAATTAATGTTGCTTTTAAAGGATAAAGTATCTAGAATTTCAACCATCATTTCTGATTATGAAAAAGAGAATGATTCCCTTCAAGAGCAATTGAAGATTTCTGAGCAAAAGATATCGGCTATCGATGAACAAATTATTATTCTTAAAGCTCAAAGGCGGGCAGAAGAATCAAAAATAAAGAATATTAAAGATAGTATCGTAGAGAATAGCAATGTAGCTGATTTCAAAAGATCATAACTTTCTTTTAACAAAGCATATGTTGCTTTACTTGAGCGGGAGTTGGCAAGCGTTCTTGATCAGGCTAAGCTTATTATTGAGGCTGAGCTCAATACTGTTGTTGCTCATATTCAATTTAAGCAGGTTTTGCATAAGTTTATGTCTACCCTGGGCATTTCAAAATGAATATAATACTTTGGGAATTGTTTTATATACACATTCACATGTGAAACTTTAGCATTGTATGTGATGACGTGAATTGTTTGCATCTTCTGATACATGATCATGGATGTTCATACTTTATTGCATACTTTCTATAATTTCATGCTTTAACTACATATACTGATTCTGTAACTTGAAAAATGCATCATAATGTATAATGCCAATAGCATAATTTTGTACTAGTTAGCATGTGCAATGTAATATTTCTTTAATGAATGGAATTATTTCGAAGTTCAAGTTAGTACCTAAGGCGCCACACACAGTTTAAGCTCGTGAGTAGTGGAGCACACACAGTTTTAGCTCATGAGTAGTGGAGCAGATGGACTTACACAGATAGTATTTGTAACTCTTAAGAGTTCGCTGAACCACTACAGTTGGGGAGTTCACAAACCGCGATCCTTCAGAGGGGCCCAGTGAAGCTACCGGGGCAGTGAACTCAGTAGATTTTACACACAAGGTTGGCCTGCAGTAAATCTTTAGAGTTCATAGGGCTTACAAGGCTACTTGTTTGGGTACCAGATCCGAGGCCACCAGTCCATCGATAAGGGGGTAGCTCGTCTAAAGGTCGACCCTTTCTCATGAGTTTCTACTGAAATCAAGCCAGGAATCTGGGGGGTCTTACGCATGGTTGGCCTATCTATGGACAAGCTAAAAAGTGCATGTTGTGGCCTATTTTTCCTTCGCCTACAAGGTCTAACCCATTCATGATAGGGCATTTTCTCTCACCTTCCCTCATGACACGGCCAGAAGTTAAACAAACGGCATTGGTCTTATGCGTGGTTGGCCTCATGGGCACTCTCTGCTGCCCGCATACGTCTAAGCATGTGATTACCTTCGCAATCTTTTTAAGGCCACTGGCTTTTCAATGCTGCCCGCATGATATTTGGTGAATTGCCGATATAATAGGTTTTACACGTTGTTAGCCTCGTGGGCGCTCTCTGCTACCGTAAATGATAAATTGTCATTACTGATAATATAGAGCTTAAGCGTGGTTGGCCTCGTGGGCGCTCTTCATTACCATAAATGATATATCTCTATCGCTGATAATATAGGGTTTAAGGGTGGTTAGCCTCATGGGCGCTCTCCGCTACCGTACATAATATATCACCATCGCTGATAATATAGGGTTTAAGTGTGGTTGGCCTCATGGGCACTCTCCACTGCTGTAAATGATATATGTCTGATGCGATTAGTGATAACTGATAGTCAGCAATATAATTGATGCGGCAATATTTTGATATAACGACGGAAGGCGATAACATTGTTTTAACAATGGTCAATGATAATGATACTTTGACAGTGATGTCTTTTTGCCGAAGTAATAATTCCAGTTCTATTGATAATAATATTGGTGAAAATAATGTTCAATCCAATTGTTCGACGATAATGTCGCTTTGGTGGTAGTCGGAGATAATAATTTCTTCTTGTCGTAGTCATAAACAATAATAACGGCAATCTGTAATATTACTTCATAATAGACAATGTTGTGATGATTGTTAATTCTTTATATGTTAGGAAAAAGTCTTTAATCTGCTTTTTATTGTAGCTACGACTGGTCGTGGGTCAGCCACGACTAGTCGTAAGAATAGTTCGACTGGTCGTGGCCTGGACGACTCAAAGTCCAGAGACATGGGATTTTGGTGTCCGAGCTACTCGACTGGTCGAAGGGATGGCTCGACCGGTCGTAGGGGTCCCATGACCAGTCGAAGACTCGGCTCGACTAGTCATAGTTACGCAGATTTGTTTCCGAATCCGATGCGAACTGCGGATTTTGAGTCGGCCTTTCGCAAGGGTGCAAAACGGAAGTTGCCTAAACTATAAATAGGGGTTCCTAGGGTTATTCTAGGGCATGGGAAGGCTTTCTAAAGTAGTTCCAGCGGTTCCTAAAAGGGTTTAAGGTTATCAAAGGGTGTAGCAATGGTGAGATTCGAGGTTGTTCGAATCGGGTAAGTCCTTTCTCTTTGTAATTGATGCTTTCATAGTGGAGATCTGTCGCTTTGTGCCGTGATTTTTTCGCGCAAGGGTTTTTCACGTTAAATCTGTGTGTTCTCTTATGTGCTTGGTGCCATTGGATTACTATCCTAGATCTAGATCTGTGTGATTCCGCAGGCCAAAAATCTCAACATTATAATGATACTTCCGTAATCCATAATAATTGATGACGACCTCGATCAGTGATAATTGATAATAATGGCGATGATCGATGAACGATAGTGACGATAACCGATGACAATAATTGATAACGATGTTTCGAAATGTATGTATAAGGCTGACAGACTTTTGTCATTTTGCAAATTACCTGTTGACCATTAGTGTTTATATCGTCGTCGACATTTTCAAAAATCTTTTCGATTGTCTCTTTATCATCAATTATTGACCGAAGAGGCCTTCGTAGAGATTTTGAAACGATAGTATGTCTCCGAACATGTTCTTTATTGAGAATGATGTTCAGAAGAGTACATATGTTTTATGGAGAGCTTTTTGTAGTCGTGAAGCTGCACTTGTCCTGGCCCCTTTTAATTGGGATAGATTTTCCTTGCGATCTTTCGCAATCGAAACTTCTATTTTCTTTTTAAGGATGATATTTCTTGATGAATTGAGGTTGACAGGTACTGCGATACCCTGTCCATTCTAATATACTACTCGATATGCTCTATTAGAATAGACTTTAGTAATGACATATGGTCCATCCCATTTATGGTCGAGTTTGCCCTCAGTTTTGTAGGTAACCATAATGGGCATTTTCAACATTAACATTATGTCACCTTTCTTGAATGAGTGGTATTTGACTTTCTTGTCATAGGCAGTAGATATTCATGCTTGATATAATTCTAGCCATTGTTGTGCTGCTAATCGCTTAGTTCTATAAGCTTTATCTTGGAATTTTCATCATCAATTATTGATTCATGTACAACAATTCTGAGAGACGCGACTTGTGTCTTGATTGGAATAACGGCTTCAACTTTGTACACCAACGAATAAGGTGTAGCTTTCGTTGTTATTCGGTGACTCATTCGATAGGCCCATAAAGCCTCCTGTAGTTTCTATCCCAATCTTGTTTATTTCTAGTGACGATTTTCTTTAGAATTTTGACTATTGTCTTATTAAAGGCTTTTGTCAGTTCGTTGCATGACAGATAATATGGCGTCAAGAACGAATGTTGAATACCAAACTTCTGACATAATTCTCCATATTTTTTTTTAAGAGTGTCATTAGCGGTAATAATTTTCTTTGGAATATCATGGCATAAATGATCGCATGACAAATAAAATCAGTAACATCTTTTTCTTTAATGTTACGTAAGGCGAATGCCTCCGTCCATTTAGAGAAGTAATCGGCCACTGATAGGATATATTGACACCCTCTAGATGATGGAGGATTTATAGGACCAATGACATGCAATCCCCAAGCTGTGAAAAGCCATGAGGTCACTGACTAGTGCAAATCCTCGAGGGGTATGTATATAATATCGTTGTGTATTTAACATTTGTGACATCATTTTTAATAGGTTATTGCATCTTTAAACATGGAAAGCCAATAGTATCTCATACGGTGCATGCGATGGAATAAATTTTCACATGCTTGATGCACTCCACACTCCCCTGAATGTATTTCTTGTAATATATGATTTGCTTCTTCTGAATCCAAACAACGTAGCAACATTTCATTGTAGGATTTCCTGTACAGGACCTCATTATGCATAATGAATCTTTTCGATCTCTGTTTAATTTGTGACTTCAAAACTTGATCTTCTGGAAGGATCTCATATTTAAGATAATTGATGAAAGGTTGATGTCAATCTTCGATAGTAACTTCTAGACAGGAAACTGGTAACACTTTAGCTATTTCGTTTAAGAATTCTGCTGATGGTAGGAATCTTCGTTCTTTAATCGTGATTTGGAGAGGACTTCTGTCATAATAAGAAAGGGCTATGGCTAAACTAGCTAATGCATCTGCTCTCGCATTTTCATTTCATTGTATATGCTTGATTTCGTCGTTATGAAAGCCTTCTAATTTTTGTTGTGCTCGTCGATAGTAGGGTACTAATTCTAGTTTCCTAATCTCAAAATTTTTTATTAATTGATTTATCGCCAACTTGGAATCACTGTAGATTTGCAGGACTTATAGTTTCATCTCATGAGCTATTTTAAGTCCTATGATGAGGCCATTGTACTCAGCTTCATTATTAGTACACGTTTTATCCAATGTAGAGGAATACGACATTAAATCACCCTGTGGACTGATGAATATTACCCCAGCTCCAGCTCCTAATACCCGAGTGGCACCGTCAAAATACATTTACCATGAATTAGATGATTCGACCATCAACACTTGTTCATATGGAAACTTGTCAAAAATCTCTTCGTTATCTAGGATCGGATGAGTTATTAAAAGATTAGTGATTGCTTGTCCTTTCACCGCCTTGGACGGCTTGTAAGTGATCGTGTATTCAGAAAGAAGTAGCATCCACTTGGCTAGTCTTTCGTACAACATTAGTCTTGTCATTAAATATTTTATCATATCTACTCGTAAACTTAAAGTTATTTCGTGGGAAAGGCAATAATGTCGCAATTTTTGTACGACGAATACCAGAGCCAAGCATATTTTCTCAATAGGCGAATAATTACACTATGCTCCTACAAAGGTCGTACTTAGATAATAGAGGGCACTTTCTTTTCCTTGTTTGTTGCATTGAGGCAACAGAGCTCCTAAAGAGTTTTTGCATGAAGTGATATATAAGATCAGAGGTTTGCCCTTCATGGGTGCTATTAGCACAGGGGGTTGTTTCAACAACTCTTTGATGGAATCATAGGCATTCTGACATGCTTGATCCCATACGAATTCTACTCCCTTTTTCATCAGATGAGAAAATGGTTGGCACCTTTCAACTAAGTTTGAAATAAAACGTCGGGTATATCCCAGCTTTCCTTGTAAGCTTTTGAGTTCTTTTAGTTTTGTCGAGGGTGGCATCTCCTGAATGGATTTGATCTTTTTCGGATCAACTTCAATTCCTCGATGCCTTACGACAAATCTAAGAAACTTGCCTGACGATACACAGAATGCGTACTTTGTCGGGTTCATTTTTAATTGTTTCTTTTTAAGCCGACAAAATATTGAAGATAGGTGCTCTCGATGTTCTTCGTGATCGTTTGATCTGACCACCAGATCATCGACATAGCATTCCACATACTTATGCATCATATCTTGAAAGATGTTTTGCATCGCTCTTTGATATGTAGTGCCAACATTCTTAAGTCCAAAAGGCATGACTTTGTAACAATATATTCCCAAAGATATTCTAAATGCTATGGATTCTTCATCTTCAGGAGCCATATGTATTTGACTATAACATATGTATACATCCATGAAGGACATAAAAGTGTATTTCGTTGTACTGTCGATCAACGAATGTATTTCGACATGGGGATGATCATTCAATAATAACAAATAAAATAGAAGAACATTCATCATCAAATATTTTATTGATTCTATAATTCATTTACATCCTCATATTTTCCTTTATTCCAATATAGAATACAAAACATTGAATTGAGTCATATGGAATAATCCGAGTGATGATTTCAACAGCATTCCAGCTTACGATGCACTCATTTCAATGAAAGAAGTGTTGCGCGGGTCCAAGAATCCTTTGTTTCTCCTTTGATTAATATAAAATGATAATCTTGAAGGAGATGTCTGAATTCCAGTGAAATTTGTAGACTCTTCGAAGGATTTAACATCATTCACATATTATGTACACTGTGTGCGCGCAACAGAGTTCTGTTGCGCAGGTAGGCACATTAGATCTCTATTGCACGGGTAGGTGCGACAGAATCCTTGCTGCTTCTTCCTTCTCCTTCGCGGAGTACCATGAAGAGGTTTTTGGACAACTTTCTCTGAGACCTCTGAGCTTGTTTGTGTCAAATGAGGAGGTTGGCGGGCTATTTATAGGCAACCACACGTGCGAAGCATCAATCATTGTGTTGCATGGCCCACTGCACGCAACCAGAATC
The DNA here is from genome assembly GCA_021015155.1 of Magnolia officinalis. Taxonomy (NCBI): domain Eukaryota; kingdom Viridiplantae; phylum Streptophyta; class Magnoliopsida; order Magnoliales; family Magnoliaceae; genus Magnolia; species Magnolia officinalis. The sequence goes on along the minus strand of JAJHSJ010000016.1, from coordinate 12,212,937 downwards.
TTATTGTGCGTCATGCAATGGGTCCGATACTGGCTCCATGTTGCTCGCACGCAACACTTCCTACTGCTGCAAAGTTACTTTTTCTTCTCTTTTCTTTTCCTTTCCTGTTTAAATCTTTATACTTTCATAACTTCTTTACTAATTTTGTGCTCCAACACTTAGGCTAAAAGACTAACTGGGTCAATTTGGTTATTAATTAAGATATAACCCCTAGTTGTCTCAGCTTTAGGTATGTCTTTATTTAGTTATGGTTGTCTTGATTAGTCAGTTATAGATCGGCTACATTTGGGGCCCTAGATGAATAAATCACGAGGCTAGACTCAAAGTTTAAGTAATAGAGTGGATTCAGCTTCCTACGATGAATTAACTGGATTTGTACAGTTCTTTACTAATAACACCTGCATATAGGCTAACATTGAGTGTTAATGGTTAGTAAGTGATAACATAAGTTAATTATAATGATTTTTTAGGATTTTTGAAACCTAATTAACAAAAATATGAGACATTACATTTTCTTTTTAAAGTTGAATTGAGTTTTCCTTGAGTTATAGCTGAGTCAAGACTGGATTGAGTTTTTCTTGAGTGTTGGTGAAATTTGGTCAAGTTGATTTGACTTGGCAAGTTGAGTTGAGTTTTTCCCATTTTTAAACTATGCCCAATATGAATAACTTGACAAAGGTTTTAACGGTGGTTTATTTGTTATTTATATTATTAATTTTATATAATTATTAAGATTAATATTATTAGTATATAATTATTATTATTGTGAATGCAGCATAGGTTTTATGGGAAATCAATACCATTTGGAGGGAAAGGGGAGGCCAATAAAAATGCAAGTACACTTGGGTATTTAAGCTCAACACAAGCTTTGGCTGACTATGCCACTTTGATCATTGATTTGAAGAAGAATTTAAGTGCACAAGGGTCTCCTGTGGTGGTCTTTGGAGGTTCCTATGGAGGAAGTATGATTTTCTTTTTCCTTTTTCCATCTTTTTTATATTTTTTATATTATTTTTAGAGGTTTCTAGCCCATACATACTGTGGAAGGGGTCCACAAACGGGCTCATGTATCATAATGTGACATATGTCCGCATGGCTTTATGACTCAACGACTCGGACCAACTCATTTGTCAAGACTCAGGCGAGTTGGGGGTGATTCGTACAAGTTAGGCCAGTTGGCTCTATTAAGGGGTGATTCGTAGTATATCAAACCGGATCCAACTCGACTGAGTCCTAGTTAACTTAGATGAGTCAACAATCCATGCATGTGTGAGATCTGATCTTTAATTTATAGGAGTGATTCTATAATGGCACTCAAGTGGCACCCAAACAGGCCTTAAGAATTATTTCAGGGAAAGCTTAGATCTCACACATGTTTTATATTTTTACAACTATGCACATGTGGGAAATTATCAATCTCTCTCTCTCTTCATTTTATTTTTTTAAAGATTATTTTGGGATTGAAATGGACGGTGGGGCATTGCAGTGTTGGCAGCATGGTTTAGATTGAAATACCCACATGTGGCCATTGGGGCCCTGGCCTCTTCTGCTCCCATCCTTAATTTTGAAGGCATCACATCTCCATACAGCTTCAACGACATTATCACACGTGACTTCAAGGTTTCTCTCTCTCCCCTTCTTTCTCTGCAGTTGTGTGGAGCCCACCTTGATGTGTGAGTAACCATGGCACTCCATCCATCAACTGGAATTTGCATGTTTTCCTCTGAATGCAAAAGTCAGGTCAATGGTGGGCCACACCATACGAAAACAAAGTAAAATCATGCCAACAAAACTCCAAATTCAGGTAGTGTGAGGTCCACCTGAGTTTTGGATCACCCTGATTTTTTGGTGTGTGGATCACCCTGATTTTTTGGTGTGTGTCTCATCCTAATGAGGCACACCAAATGAACAGGTTGGATGGCATATACACACCACGTTGGGCCCCACAAAATATTGGACCTATTGTCCCTGTGGTGTTATAGTCCAAGTACTAGCGTATCATTGTGCAATGGTTTCAAGTGTTTGCAGCATCCAACCTGTCCAAAGGGTTAGCCCCAACATGATTAAATACCTGATGCAAAAATCATGCTGATGCCTTCATCATGTGGAGCCCACTGTATCTTCTATGATCAAACAATTGACAACTGCTGATCAAATGCAAACTACACAGGTACCCACCTTATGATGGATTAGCCTGATTGGTTGTGATCGTGATCTTTATGGTGGGCCTAAGATTTTGGACGGCTTAGATGTCATACCCATGTGTCACGTGGGCGATTATAGGATGTTGGACGATAATGCTATTTGTCAAACTAATATGATATTAATCAATTGATTAATCGTTATTCATTGTCAAACTAGATGTTAGTTGTATGATTAATCGCTATTCATTTATAAATCCTCACACACTAAATATAGTTCGATAGTATCAATGGTTATCCTAGTGAGGTATATCCTCGAGATTTACCATACCATCATGATATTTTAAAATAGTTTTAAAGTAAACTCAAGAAAATATAATGTTCAATTCACAAGTAGAATATAACTGTAACATTCCGAATTTTCATGGCCAGAGTTTATACTCGTGTCCGAGAAAATTGGGTGTTAATAATTAAATGAATTAGATACTTTACAAATCGCACCTTATTTTTTATTTTATTTTTTTATTTAAATCACATCCAGTTACATTCGTAAAGTTAAACCATTCAAGAGAATAAAATCGACCATATTTATTATTTCACTAAAATAAAAGAGTTTACCAAATCATCAAATACCCTCTTAACAGGAACTTATTACATTATCGAGTTCGCAGTGGAAATATAAAACTAAATCATAAAACTATCTTCTTATTCATTCAGTATAATCTTCCATATGGAGATGGTCCTCTGGGTCTTCAATCTGTACATCACATGATCATCTGTACGGTTAGAAAAGGTCAACGCCCTACTCATAGTGATGGTTATCCTTTAAGATTCACAATAATTCAAGAGATTCATAAAAGTAATGTAAGGTTTCTAATATGTCACGTACTCTACAACTACGAGAGGTATCAACATGCGCAAGCAACCTACATGAGATGCATGCCTAGTAAAGTATATACGGTTCATCATACTTAGCGATCACCACAATGCAGAAAATGATTAAGAGTCATCTAGCTAGCCCCGCATCTCATTTTACGGAGATTCTTCGGCATGTACCACGTTAACATGAATTTATGCAGTTATCCCAAGACGACACAACGCATGACTTGGATAAATTACGTAATACGATTTGTTCATGAAGTAACTATTTGCGACATCCAATCCCAAAGTGATGTAACACGCATTACAAATTACTTACATCGATTTGTGCACCACTATCCAAAATTCATGAAATTACGTGTTGACCCAAGGGCCGCTACTTGAACCACATTACGTCCACAATATTTATTTGATCGCTAAAAGTAGGATTTCCAATATTGTACTTGTATTAAAGAGGAAATAAATTGAATCATGAGGGTTTTAGAATTTCAAGGCACATGCCCAAGCCATAAAGGTAGATAGCTCAAGGCTAACGAATTAAAGAGGGGAGTAGCAATGGCTAACTCAACAGAGAGAAGAGTGGCAATGACCAACTCAACAAAGAGGATAATAGCAATGGCTAACTCAACAAAGAGGAAAGTGGCAATAGCCAACTCAATAAAGAGGAAAGTGGCAATGGCCAACTCAATAAAGAGGAGAGTAGCAATGGCTAACTCAACAAAGAGAAGAGTAGCAAAGGCTAACTCAACAAAATTAGTAAAGGCAAGGGCAAGGCTTGTATCCATCGCCCCACATAAAAATAATAAAGATCACTCGTAATTAACATCATACCATAATTTTCAAGGATAAATAATTGTTGGTAGTAAATTAACAATTGCAGGGAGAGAATCATAATATCACAATTTCACTCTTACCCTAGATCATACAATTTTGTAAGGTTAAAATTTAACCTGAGGTTGTGTTTATGGTCTAGGTTTTAGCTAGTGATTATCTAGATTATTCAAGGTAACTTTGTGAATACCTAAATTCACATAGCGGTTGTATGAAACCCAACAACTAGGAATACTTACAATGGGATTTTGAACCTGTATTTTCCTCTTGGGGTACTGAACTCGACTCAACTATGAACCCGAGTTCAATGACTCAGTGGGTTGTTGACACAACCCCAGCACCTCAGGCCGCTGCTTCCTCTCTCTCTCTCGCTCTTCCTTTCTTTATTCCTCTATCCCTTTCTCTCTCTCTCTCTTGATGTGCCTTCTTTAGGATCGGAAGGGGAGTGGATTTATAGAGTGCAATGGTTTTAGGGCCTTCCGTGTAAACTCCTAGTCGTTCCGGTTGCGCAAGGATCTCCCTGCGTAAACCTCTACGTTGTTCTAGTTGCGTAAAGGGCAGGACGTGTGATCGCTGTCCATAGTCGTCACGTTTCCAACCCCCTTGCTGATCTCTCTCTTTCTTTCCAGATATCCAGCCGGATTCGGATGTATTACTGCCTAGGTGCCTTGGATCTTCTTGGTGGGGTTAGTGATCTTCATCTTGATCATCGTTTCTGGGCGAGGAAGGCTCTCCTTCTATAATGACGAATCGACTTCAGCTCTAGATTCATTCAAAGCGTTTCTTCTGGATTCACCGAGAGAGCTCGGGACCTCCTAAAAACAAGGGTCCGGATCGCTCCAGTTGGTGGGTCCTGTGATGGTGTGTAACGTCCATTCTTCTTGTAACTTGCGGAGGGATTCCCTGTTCTTGGAATTGTGGGATTCTTCTGGACTTTTCTGAGTTCTTGGTTGGAGTCGGATCTCCCTCTGGTGTATCTTGAACGGTTTAGATCTAGTTTGGATCGTCAGCTGTTGGGTGGGTTGGTGATGTAAGCCTTTCAGTTACGTGAGCCTAAAATCCACTCTCGTGAATGGGGTTGTCGTCCGGTCTGCGGATCCGGTGGGGCCTACACGTGGTGGTCTTTCTAAGGATCCACACTGTTTGTTTATTTATCGGGGTGGGGACTGTGTGTGACGAGCGGTCCTAGCCGTTTCCTTGTCTTGATGGTGGGTTCACTTTGGATAGTGGGAGTAATTTTTATTTGAACCCAAGAGTGGTGGGAAAAAGAGGGAGTGGTCAGTTTTGGATGGCCGACGAGATGGACGGTTTAGATTCTGAATATAGACGATCATGGTGGGCCACAGAGGTTGCAATCAGACGTTGTCCGTTTGAATCGTCGCTGGCGGGAGACCGAAAGAAAGAAGGATTCTTTCTTATTTCATCGAGTCAAAGCAGCTTTGACTGGTTTGCTGCCTGGTGCAACGCCGGTGCACACTTTTTGGTGCGCCCATGTGGTTAAAATGGAACCCACAGTGATGCTTGTGGGGAATCCACTCCGGCCATCCAGTTTTAATGGCCCAATTAGGTCCATCTGACCCTAGATGAGACAGATCCAAAGTTTTGGCAGGCCATACAACCTGATTCGAGGGTCCAGTTATGGATATTCACGGATATGATGGTCGGATCGTTCTAAATTTGAACTTCAATGGTCAAAAGGGTCTTAAGGATGTTCGGGTGTGATATGGGGGTTGACCTGAAACTCGGGTGGATGGTCAGATATATTTAACTATCGGTGGATAGTTGGTTGGATGGTTGTCTATGATGGACAAAGGAAATACTTGGGCGAAGCTGTTCCTACTTTGAAATCAACGGACAGATGGGTTGATTTATGAATGGAGGTTATTCCCCATAGTCAAATTCATGTTGGAGAATAGATGTAAGGTAGGATAGCTAGATTGGTATCATACACATGTACGCAATAAGTTAAAATTTATGGTAACACTCGAGAACTTTCAATACTCGGGTATTGAAAAGTTCAGGGTGTTACAATAACATACTACAATTTTTAAACTATAATTTAGAAAAATAACATAAGAAATTACAATCCACATTTTATAATTAAAATACAAGAAGACACAATCAACACTTCACAAGCAGAATGCAAGAAGACACAATCCACACTTTACAAATATAGCACAACAAGCTACAATATCCAACCCTGAATTTAATATTGATTCATGCATGGATGCATCAAATGCACATCAGCCTAGGGATGCACATTTAGCTGGCTTCGGGGAAATAATCCACCATGCAAGAAAATGACTAGTCACCTAATGAAAGTATAACAAATAAATGTTGACCATGACTAGCCCTTCAAAACAAATATATACAACTACTAGACACTCATGATTCAACACGTAGACATTACCATCACAAGTCTAGTATAGTTCAATAAAAATGGTCATCCCAACAAGCCACATTAGCACCAAATTCATTTAAGGACATAACAAAATAATACAAATTACAAACCACAAGGGCACAAATGATTCACAAGATGGTAACTTTATAACAACATTCCATTTTAATTCATTACACAAAATGGGCCACTAGTTAGAGGATAAATTCTATTACATATGTCCATGAATATCTGACAATAGGTTCTCATACAACCCAACAATAAAGTGGTAAATCCACAACACCAATCCAAATCTCCATGTGGCAATCCAAACCACACAACAAATCTAATCTCCAAAATACATATAAAATACTCTACTCACATTTTCATAGCCACAATATCGCCTTCTTTTACTACACTTACTTCTTTTTTAGACTTGCAATATTGGCAGACTCAAGCATAGTGCCCGTTTTTCCTACAGACATGGCATGGGCCTTTGAACTTTTCGTTCTTCTTTTGGGTGTTTTTCTTGAATTTTCCTTTATTAGGTTTCAGGGAATCGTCCTTCTCGGAATTTTGTTATTAGTATTTTCTACTGTGTGCACTTTGGACGAAGAATTCCAGCTGTCATTCTTTTTATCGCGATTACTGGATTCTTCCTCAATTCTGAGATGTTTCTGGATTTATTCCTGTGTGTACTCCTCAGTCTTATGCAGCAACTTATTCTAAAGTCTTTCCACATCGGTGGCGATTTAGCGATAATAGCTCCGACTTGGAATGATTCAGGAATATCAATCTTAATGGCTTTGATTTTATTTACTATGAGTTGTAGTTCTTAGATTTGGGCTAGCAACAGTTTATTATCTACCATGTTATAGTCGAAATACCTGGCAATCAGAAATTTGTTGGTACCTTCTTCTTCGTCCTTGTATTTGAACTCCAGAGCGGTCCAGATTTCTTTTGCTGATGACGTTTATGTGTACAGATCATACAGTCGGTCGGAGAGCGCATTCGGAATGTGTCCACGAAATAGGAGTTCGACTTTAGCTCATTTGATGCAACAGCGATCTATTCAGGTGTGTTTGCTTTAGTTGTTTCAGGTAATAGTTGCAAATTTGGATCTAAGATGTAGAATATCTTCAGCATCGTCAAAAGAAATTTGAGTTTGTCTTACCATCTAGTAAAATCCATCGAACTGGTCAAGACGAATTAAGTCTTAATTCATCAAATACTTGATAGACGATACACTATCGGCTTCCATTGGGAATAACGGTTTAAGATTGTTGGAAAAATTACAGAAATAATGATTTTCTGTAAAATATAGAAACCAAAAAATCCAAATTGATCTGATATAAGGACAGGGTAAAGCACGTATGAAACGCTGTCCTTAAAGCGTTATTTGCCCCTACTCAAGTAAATTGAGTATATATGTTGAAAGGTTATAGTCAAATTGCTTCTAGGATACGACGAACCTAGTGTGGATATGCGTTGAGCAAACACGAAGGCTCACCAATGGAACTCTGTTACACAGTGTATGGTAGAAATTAAAAAGAAAAAATTCCAGAAAAGAGAGAAGATGAATGTGAATTAGACCACAGCACTAGTTCGTTCTTCAACTAATGGTTTAAATGAACCGCTCTTAAACCACATCACTGGTCTGATCTTCAGGCAATGGTTCTAATGAACCTTGTTGTATTGCTGGAATTTCTAGTCTGTAGGAGAGGAGTGGTTATGGTTCGTATGGGTTATGTTGGAGTGAGTTGAGATGGATTGGAAACCCATCCAGGCCCTGCTTATATAAGCATTTGTGGCTGGGGGTTATGGTCCAGGGAAATAAATTCCATTTAACCAATTTCTAGCTGTTGGAGAAACTACCCATTATTGGCATTTTCTAGATGTTGTGCATGAGCCATAATAGCTGTTGCATGCTGACTGTTGTGAGAGCTGGCTAGCCGTTTATAACTGTTGAGCTAACCACATGCAGCAGTTTTACAATGACTCTGATCGAATTGAATGAGGAGTTATACCTCCCTGCAACAGTCACATTTCAACCTCTATATATATTGAAGGTCCTCTACAGTCCTCTAATCTTCCAGCTAGCCTAGCTTAGTTTCTTAGTCGCACCGCGACTCACACACGTCTCGCTCCGGTTCACGTAAGGTTGCGAAGGAGCGACCATCTGCGACACGATGCGGATGTGCAAAGTGCGCCACTGGTGCCTCTATAGGCACACTGCCTAGCATGCCCATGCCCTCACACCAAGCCCGAGCTCGAGTTCGCGCGCGGGTACTCCAATGTGTAAACGCGCAAGCTCCAATTCTCCTCGGACTAGGTGGGTAAACATAACTATACTCTGTTGAGAAGTGGAGCCACATCTGGGGCCGCCCACTACCAGTCGAGGTTGCGCGGATTTCGTATCGCAAGTCCTTTCGCAACTAGGATACAGAAAGGAGTTTCACGGATTTCGTGTTGCAAGTCCTTTCGCAACTGGGATGCGAAAGGGAAGTTGCCAAAACTATAAATTGGGGTCCCTAGGGCTATTCTAGGGTTAAGGTGAATATTGGGAAATATTTCTAAGGCATGGGCAAGGGATTTTCTTTGTATATTGCCTTGTAATCTTCGTTCTTCATAGTGAAAGTTTGTATCCATGGTTTTTTACCCTAGATTGGAGTTTTTCCACGTATATCTTGTCTTGTGGTTTGTTTTGGATTGCTCTGATCTATTTCTAGTTTATATTTATTCATATTTATCGTTTTGTAGGTGAGGCCCGAGATTGGATCTAGGCTCACTGCATTGTTGGCGTGCTGCACAACAACTGGTATCAAAGCTATTAGTTTAGTTCTATTGGGAGCGATGGTGGAAGATGGAAAAACTAGAATTGAGAAGTTTGATGGTTCAAACTTTGCCTTCTGGAAGATATAGATGGAGGATTATCTGTATTAGAAGGACCTCTATATTCCTCTAGGAGGAAAAGAGAAGAAACCGGAAAAGAGGACAGATGATGAATGGTTTTTATTGGATAGGAAGGCTTTAGGAACGATCCGACTCTCTTTGTCTAAGAGCGTCGCCTTCAAAATATCCAAGGTGAAAACTATAAAAGAATTAATGGAAGCCCTAGCCACCATGTATGAAAAACCCTCAGCATCCAACAAGGTTCATCTTATGAAACAGTTATTCAACATGAAGATGTCAGATGGTGGGAGCGTGGCTGAACATCTAAATGAGTTCAATACAGTCACGAGCCAGTTGGAATCCGTTGGCATTATTTTTTAGGATGAGGTTAGGGCGTTATTGATCTTGTCCAGTCTGCCAGACAGTTGGGATGGTTTGGTGATTGTTGTGAGCAATTCTTCAAGGTCGACAAAGTTGAAATTTGATGATGTGGCTGGTCTAATTCTCATCGAAGAATCTAGAAGGAAGGCATCAGGAGTTTCAGGGGACTCAGGGAATGCTCTAAACGTTGAAGGAAGACGAAGATCGCTTAACAAAGGAAGCAATAAACACGGGCGTTCTAAGTTGAGAAAGAAGTCCAAGGGACCGAAAGACAAAGACGGGTGTTGGCATTGTGGCAAGAAGGGGCATATGAAACATGATTGCAGGGCGCTTAAGAAACAAGAAGGAAGCTCTCAAGGTGAGACGGATTCAGTGAATCTATCTGAGGAGAGTGACACAGAGGCGTTGATCTTGTCTCTTAATACGAGGAATGAGTCTTGGGTTATAGACTCGGGTGCTTCATTTCATGCCACTTCGTGTAAGAAAGTTCTACGTGATTATGTGTCAGGTGACTTTGGGAGAGTCTACCTGGGTAATGATGAGCTGTGTAGTATAGTTAGAAGGGGGGACGTTCAGGTCAATCAAAAAGACGGAACGGTTTTGAAATTGAAGGATGTCAGAAATGTACCGAGTTTGAAACGTAACTTGATCTCAGTGGGGTAGTTGGCCGATACCGGTTATGTGACAACATTCACCAGTGATTCCTGGAAGATCACAAAAGGTGCCTTAGTGATATCTCGAGGCAAGAAGGAAGGTACTTTGTACGTGACTTCAGGATCGTATAGTTCACTTGCAATTGCATCAACTGGAAAGGGCAGTTATGGCATCAGAGGTTAGGACATATGAGTGAGAAGAGGATGAAAGTACTATTGTCAAAAGGGAAGCTACCAGGGCTGAAGTCTATTGACTTGGAATTCTGCGAGGACTGCGTGTATGGCAAGCAGAAGAGGGTAAGCTTTAAGAAGATAGGATGCGCTCCAAAGACATATCTATTGGAGCTTGTACACACTGATGTGTGGAGACCGGCACAGGTATTATCTCTTGATGGCTCACGCTATTTTGTTTCTTTCATTGATGATGCTAGTAGAAAACTGTGGGTCTATTTCTTAAAGCATAAATCTGATGTATTTGATGTATTTAAGAAGTGAAAAGTTATGGTCGAAAATGAGACAGGTAAACAGTAAAGTGTATCAGATCTGATAATGGGGGAGAGTACTGTGATAAGAGATTTGAGGAGTATTGTGCAGCAAATGGAATCAAACATCAAAAAATGATTTTAGAGACACCACAACAGAATGGTGTGGCTGAGCGCATTAACAGGACCATCCTTGAGCGTGCCAGGAGCATGAGGTTACATGCAAGGTTGCCTAAGACCTTTTGTGCAGATGCTGTGAATACTACCGCATATCTCATCAATAGAAGTCCTTCAGCACCATTAGATGGTGGGCTACTAGAAGAAGCTTGGACTGGGAAAGAAGTGAACCTTGCATCTCTCAGAGTGTTCGGTTGCACTTCATATGTTCACATTGATGCAGAGCACAGAAACAAGCTGGATGCGAAATCCGGGAGGTGCACGTTTATAGGCTACAGGCAGCATGATTTTGGCTACAGGTTTTGGGATGCAGAAAATAGAAAAATTATCAGAAGCAAAAACGTAGTCTTTAATGAAAAAGTGATGCATAAGGACAGTGTGCAGAAAAATAAAACCGAAGAGAAAGAATTCGTAGAGTTGGAAGAGTTACAGGACACGGGTGTTACAGCGTCACAGGATGATCATGCACAGGAGCATTATGAGGCAGAGCCACAAACACCGGTTGTGAGGAGGTCTACTCGGGAGAGGAGGCCCACGGTCCGATACTCATCCTCCTTACATTATCTACTGCTGACAGATAATAGTGAGCCAAAGTGTTTTGAAAAGGCATTACAGTCAGATACATGGGTTAAGTGGGAGCAGGCCATGGATGATGAGATGGACTCTCTTGAGTCTAATCGTACATGAGAGCTAGTCACTCTACCTAAGGGTAAGAAAGCTCTTCATAACAAGTGGGTTTACAGATTGAAGGAGGAACATGATGGTTCGAAACGGTACAAGGCTAGACTGGTTATGAAAGGGTTTCAACAAAAGGCAGGTATCAATTTCACTGAAATATTTTCACCTATGGTGAAAATGTCTACGATTCGCATGGTCTTGAGTATAGTGGCTATAGAGGACTTACATCTAGAGCAGTTAGATGTTAAGATAGCCTTTCTTCATGGGAACCTTGAAAAAGAGATATATATGCATCAGCCGACAGGATAAGTGACACCAGGAAAGGAGAACAATGTGTGCAGACTGAAGAAGAGTTTATATGGCCTAAATCAAGCCATGAGGCAGTGGTAGAAGAAGTTCGACAGTTTCATGTCGGGAAACGGTTTTAGGAGATGTCATGCAGACCACTGTTGTTATTTGAAGAAGTTCGATACGTCGTACATCATCCTTCTTCTGTACATTGATGATATGCTTATGGCCGGTTTAAGCATGAAGAACATCTCAGATCTCAAAAGACAACTGTCTAAAGAATTTGCCATGAAGGATTTAGGAGCTGCAAAACAAATCCTAGGCATGAGGATAAAGCGTGACAGGGAAAATAAGAAACTGGTGTTGTCACAGGCAGAGTACATAGCCATGGTACTTGATCGATTCAATATGGGAGGTGCTAAGCCGGTTAGTACTCCATTAGCCAACCACTTCAAGCTATCTAAGGAGCAAGGGACAAAGACGTAGGAGGAATGAGATTACATAGCTAAAGTCTCATACGCGTCAGTTATAGGGAGTCTCATGTATGTTATGGTGAGCACGAGGCCAGACATTGCTCAAGCAGTGGGAATTGTTAGCAGGTTCATGAACAATCCAGGGAAGGAACATTGGGAAGCTGTGAAGTGGATTCTTAGATACGTGGTAGGTACTAAGGATGTAGGGCTATGTTATGGTGGATCAAAAATCAATTTGCAAGGCTACGTGGATTCAGATTTGGCAGGAGATATCGACAGCAGAAGAAGCACTACAGGTTATGTCTTTACTCTGGGAAGTGCTGCAATCAGTTGGGTCTCTCAGTTACAGAAGATATTATCTATCAGTACGACAAAAGTAGAATATGTTGTGGCTACAGAAGCATGCAAGGAGATGGTATGGATGCAAGGTTTTATGGAAGAGTTGGGTAAGAAGCAAACAGATTGCAAGCTGTACAGTGACAGTCAGAATGCAATACATTTGGCTAAGAATTCAGTCTTTCATTCAAGGACCAAGCATATTGCCATCAGATATCACTTTATACGTTCGTTACTGGAAGATGGATTGATTGCTCTGGAGAAGATTCATACAAGTGAGAATCCTGCGAATATGCTGACCAAGGCGGTCACAAGGGAGAAGTTGAAGATCTGTTCAGCTTTGATTGGTCTTCAGGCTTGAAGACGGGGAGGTGGTGCACTCCGGATGAAGAAGACAAATGTTTATGGCGATGTGTTTCCAAGTGGGAGATTGTTGAGAAGTGGAGCCACATCTGGGGCCACCCACTAACAGTCAAGGTTGCGCGGATTTCGTGTCGCAAGTCCTTTCGCAACTGGGATACAGAAAGGAGTTTCACGGATTTCGTGTCGCAAGTCCTTTCGTAACTGGGATGCGAAAGGGAAGTTGTCAAAACTATAAATTGGGGTCCCTAGGGCTATTCTAAGGTTAAGGTGAATATTGGGAAATATTTCTAAGGTGTGGGCAAGGGATTTTCTTTGTACTTCCAAGGAGAGGTTAGTATTTGCCTTGTAATCTTCGTTTTCATAGTGGAAGTTTGCATCCGTGGTTTTTTACCCTAGATTGGGGTTTTTCCACGTATATCTTGTCTTGTGGTTTGTTTTGGATTGCTTTGATCTGTTTCTAGTTTATATTTCTTCCTGTTTATCATTTTGTGGGTGAGGCCTGATATTGGATCTAGGCTCACTGCGTTGTTGGCGTGCTACGCAACATACTCCACCATTCTCATTTATACCTAAAATTCCTCTTTTCTTTTTCCAATGTGGAACTAATCCCAAAACCCATGAAAAAGCATTTTTTTCAACCCTTTTGTGTGTGTGTGTATTTAAAATCAATATATATTAACACAATCTAATAACGATGAGGGGGGATAAATAATGCTTAAGGGAAAGAGTATCAGGTACATGTTTTGAACTTGATTCTAAAGTTTTTCTATCTGATTGATAAGAGGTTAGGACCACACAAAATTAAGCCGAAGGGGTCTAGATTAGGCCAAAAAAAAAAACTTCACTACTTCTAACGGCTATAATTTTACAACTAGTTATCCAATTCAAGCTATGATATAAGTTGAAAAGCTTCAGACGACCTAACAGATTTGTTGTTAGAAGCCTATCATTTGAAGGATTAAATTGGGATATTAGGTTAGAGTCTATTACTTTTAGTAAGTTTTGTTTACCTATTTTAAAAGCTTTAAGAGTCTGATTGTAGTATACGTTATTTGTTTTTGCCCATCTAGAATTGTTTTGGTAAGTTAGACATTTTTTTACCATTTTTAATATTTTTGAAAAGTAAACTATTTTGAATAAAATTAGGATTTATTTTTTTTAATATAATGAAAATGAGATATATTATAAGAACATACTTTCAAGAATTATTAAGAATATCATACAAATGGATAATTGATCCTAAATTTGATTATTAAAATCTCAAGAAGTCACGGGATCCTTCCTTCCATTGTCCAAATATGTTGAACCAATTTTGTATAAATACACCGTTGTTTTAGAATATTGAATATAGGAAAATACAGACAAATAACAAAAAATTCTCTTATTTATTTTGAATAATATCACTTTTATTATTTGTTTTTAGAGATTTCTT